>CM021106.1:603898800-604074035 GCA_007115665.2 Sequoiadendron giganteum | reverse complement strand
TAGGGCTCGATGCAAGCAAACACTCGTTACGGTAAACTGGATCTGAGGCTTGCCAAGGAGGAGGAACCCCTATCCGAGGTATAGGCTTGGAAGCAGCTCACTGGAAACAACAAGGAACGATGGCCTTTCTAACAGGATTCCCGAGGAGGTGACGACACCTGTCCAAAGTCTAGGCTGCAAGAAAGATCATTAAACAACATCAAGCGATAATGATTGATGACAAAATATCCAAGGAGGCGACGACACCTGTCCAAGGAGGAGATTGAAACAATGCACTATTTAAAAACAAGACTTTGAATAACTCAAATAATTAGATCAATCAAGCTTGCACCATCTGATTTATTCTTTAAGATTCTTCAAAGAATTACAAAGGTCGGGACAGCAAAGGCACGAAATCATGCACAATTGCGATCAACCAGCGAACTCTCATCCAAGAGTGAACAGATATAAACAAGCGAACTCTGGCAACAGTGGCGCAGCAATTTTGCTAGCAAATAAAGGTTAAACAAATAAAGAACCTAAGGCTCTTATTTATAGGAACTCAAAGGAGTAGGCAACCCTAAAATCTCCTTGAGTTAACAAGCAGTTCTTGCCAATCAGCAAGATATTATTCTATGTCTAAATGTAGGTGAGCAAACAGTTAACTGGAAATCTACTTCAGTTAACTGAAACTAAACAAAAGTCAAACTGGAAGTCTACCTCAGTTGACTGACACCTAACTAAAAGTGAACTTATGTTACAAATGTGTCTCCAAATAGACATCCACCTTTTGAGGAAATCTGAGATCCACAAATCGTGGGAGTCAAATAGACATCCTAGATTAGTGGGATCTGACATGCATGATCTGTGGAGATCTGGAGTCAACTTGGAAAGGGGCATCAAGTTGACTTCAGTCATCATTAATGCTATTTGGAGGGTAGGACGTCCTCCCTTGGTGCTTTACACCTCTTCACCACTGGTCAACAAAGTCTCTATCCAGTCATTGACCTCTTCGGCCTCCGGGCAATTAATGCTCTTCAAGATGACTATGTGGCGTCTAAGCATTTCTTCACCCGTCGTAAGCTGCTGATGATAGGTTATGCATTGGGCAGCTGCTTCATCTAGCTGGACAGACATGGCTGCAATTTTGGCTAATTTGCAGCCATTGGGATCTTCAAGGAATGAAGATCGGATGACATCCTGGAATCGTGTCTGCACGGTTTCAAGTTCCACATATTCTCCTCCTTCCCCGTGATATTCTAACTCAGGAAAGGATACTACCAACGTTCTTGCGAAGTTGATAATATTGGCGACGAAGCGTCTATAGTCAATCAGCTCCACAGAGTTGGCATCATAGGCTCTCACCTTGTATGCCACCTGTTCTTTCCACTCAAAGAGATGGTGTTTATTTTCTGTGGTCGTAACTGATTCATATGCTTGTTGCAAATCAGCAACTGTCGCCTCCTCTCTCGGCCTCTCTTGAGCTGCCTTTATATCTGACTTCTGGATTTCTGATCGAAGTCCATGTGCTCTGTCTCTCAGCTGATATGCTTCTGTCAACACACACCGCCCTTTGACAACGAACTCATCCACTTGGCGTCTCAAGTGTTTACCGTATGTAATCAACTGATGATGGTTCCTTTCAGCTGGGAGATCCAACAGTCCTTGAGGCAAAGCCGAGGAGTTTGGAGTGTCGTGTATCAAACTAGAAATGTACAACTTTAGCTGACGGATTTCAGCCTTCAAGGCTGCTTTGTCTTGTCCATCTTTTGTCATCCTTTCTTTGACACTCGCCGAGGCAATTCCAAGAAGGTCTGCCTCCACCTGTCGAGTGGTCTTTCCAAGGTTCACCTTTGAAAGCGTGAAATCCTCAACCCTCACATTATGTATATCTTTGTCTTCAGGTGGGGCAGCAGTCTCTATGATGACCTCGTTCTCTGCATTCTTTTCTACATGTGTCTGCTTCTTCAACTTCTTTACCGGCATGTCTTGTGGGGCATGATGGAATTCAGAGAAGTCAAGCTGATATGAAGGCCTCTCCCTCTTTCTCCCAAGCGAGCTTTCCAGCCAGATAGAATCTCGGCTAGCATCGCTGGGAGGAGGAACATAGGTCCCCTGAATGCTAGAAGAACGAGACTGTGCCGTGGCAATGTCTCGTGGTGGCGAGTCCAAATCAATAGGACTTTGTGACCTCTGTGATGGTGGTGAAGCTGGTGGCTCTGTTTCTATCACTGGCACCGCTTCTGCTACAACTTCTTCTACAATGGTTTCCGCCTCTACAGCGATTATTTCAATCACTGGTTCTTGTGTAGTTGCAGCGGTCTCAACTGTCTCAGGCAAATTGGTGGCTGTCTCCACCTGTACCTCTTGCCGGCTTGTGCTGGCAATTCCTTTTCTCCCCCATGTGCTTCCTGACATCCGCATTCCTTCTGGAGGAAAGTTCATCTTCTTCTGTCTGGGTTTCCTCCTAGACGTGGAAGGTAGTGTAGACTGAACCGCTGGCGGCTCTGATCGGGGAAGTACTACCTTCCTTGTCCTTTTACTGTCCAGGTAGAGTTGACTGTGTCGAACTACTCTACCCGTTCTTTCCTCAATAGGCGTACTCTCTTTCGCGTACCAGTCTACCTTGCCGAGTGGTTGTGAATCCACTAGACCCGTGAAGAAGGATGAAAGAATAACTTCTCCTTCGTCTTCAGATAAGCCCTCGATGTCTTCTGACATGAATTCTGCAATCTGTGAGAGCTTGAATCTGCTATGGTTCCTTCTTCTCACTTCGAACTCATCTTCGCAGTTGACCCAAAAATCTTCCATGAAGGTTCATGTGATGATCTTTGCTCAAGGTGAGCTGCGAAGATGCCTCTGGGGTCATAGGATGGCCTCCTGTCGATGAGGTACTTGAGATTAAATCTCACTATTTCTTGGCTTATCAACCTTGCATCAGCTGCTGTTCTGCATCTGCAGAGTCCCATCTGAAGAGGAAAGTTCACTGCAGCCTTTTTCTTTACGCGAAGGTAAGAGTGAACATCGGCCAATTGCCTCAGGAATTCCATGAACACTACCCTATCCGAGGGGTAACGTGGCATCATGGCGGGGTGGCCATTATAGCCATACACGCGTATGTAGGTGAAAGTGGGGAATTGTATGAACCAATCCGCCCAGTCCACCATTGCTGCCTTAGCTGCTGGTGAAATACGCACGTGCATCTCATGGTCTAGCTCGTGCACGGTGTGCATAGTAAAAAGGTCATTTATTCTTTTGAAATGTCTTTCCGCTAGAGTGAACTCCAAGCGAGGAAAGTATTCTTGTACCTTTTGCACACCCAGGGTTCCCACAGTGTTTAATGTTCTCAAATCGCCTTGGAAGGCTATCAGGTAGACCAGGTATGAACACATGTGGAAACGGTGCTCTTCTAGAAACCCGGTGAATTGTTGGTGGAGTGTGTCACTGATCAGGGAGGCCCAGTCGTAACGTTCTTTTCTGCTGATTATCTTGCCAATAATGTAGAACATCCACGGCTGGAAGGATTTTCCCTCCTCTTGTCCAGTGACTCTGCTGAGTAGGGTGATTAGCACTCCGTACTCGTCTTTGAATTCTCCTCTACCAACTACTCTGGGCAAACTGTTCCTCTTTGTTTTCAGCCAATGTTCAGCCATTATAAGCGAACACTTGTCTTTTGAAGCCTCGAATGCCTTTTCGCATTCTGTCACTGATATGACCTTCTTGGTAGGGCATGGTGGGATTGCAAAACAAGTCTCTATGTCTACTGGCTTCAAGCTGCAAATCACCCTCCCGTCAACTGACAGGATCTCTCTTGTAGTCGGGTTGTAATGCTTAGTGCAAGCAATTACAAGCTCGATGCTTTGTAAGGTGATTGGAATAGATGCTGCTTGAAACAAACCGGATTCTTCGATGTTCTGCAATGTGATTTGATTCATGCCCTCCAAGTCTTCAGAACTGACCTCTGGATTTTTCTGCCATAAGTCTGTATCAGTCGTTTTCAGGTAATCATGGTATAAGACTGTTTTGGTCTTGTATTGTACCTGAGAGTACTGCATTCTGAAAACCTTGAATATTGACTGGGCACTTGACCCTGTTCTGACACTTTTCTGGAAATGCTAAAAATAGCCTCGCCGGGGGTAGTTTTTACGAAAAAATCTGAGACATGGGTTTTGTTAAGAATGATTTTCTAAACAGACCCAGATCGTCAGAAATTCGAAAAAACGAGTTTTTCTTTGACATGCAAGAGCCCTTCGGTGGCAGAGGCAGCAAGGGCACCAGAAAGTGATTTTTCTCGAAAAAATCTAACACATGGGTTTTGTTCGTGCTTCAGAGCCAAACAAACCCAGTTTGTCCGTTTTTCAATATTATGACTTTTTCCGGAAACCCTAAAAATAGGGGCAGCAGGGCTACTTTTTCTGAAAAAATCTACCATGTGGGTTTTGTTGAAAAAGCTGTGCTGATCATACCCAGTTGGTCAGATCTGTGAAAATCTGTCGTTTCCTGTGACATGCAAAAGAAATATAGACAGAAGTAGAGGAAATAGACAGAAGATGGATTGGAAGTTATAAACTGCCACTTGTAATAATCTGTCTCTGGAAACAATCTTGGGAGAAGAATGCTTTTACTGCCAATTATCTTCAAAAATATTGAAGATCCGCTCAAAACCCCTGCCAGATCTTGAAAACTTGTTCTTGGGAGCTACTTGATGTTTTATCCTTCAACCTGCAAAAAGAATAATGAGGAAAAGGGACGCCTAGCATGAATATAAAGCAATTAGGGTTAAGATCCACAAAGTATGGAAGATAACTCATCATTCAGTCCTGATTTGGAGTTCCAAAAGATGATTTCCACTGATTGTGGAGTGTTTTTCTCTTTTTTGGCTCCAAATTTTGCTAACTCAAGTCAACATTTCTGTTTGACTTTCCTTTAGGCGTCCAACCTTGAGTTTGATCTTTTTTGCTTATTTTGCAAGCTGAAGTGCTCCTGTTTGATCTTCGATTCAGGTTGCTCAGTTGATCTCGAGCAGTATCTGACAGTTCTGTTGTTGAGGCAGGATCAATGTGATTAGATATGCCTGGGAGAGGTTAGCTCAGAAAACTGAGTTTAGGCCTCCAGAAAGAAGGGCGCCTTTTCTTGAAAGGGGCGCTTTTGACAATGCCTTAGTCAATTTTCACTGACTCGTTCTTCGTTTTGACCTTTTCAGACCCTCTTTGCTTTGATCTGACGTTCCCGATGTTTGATGAATCAGATGATTCTGCTTGATGATGTGTCGGGTAGCTGGTTCAGTCTTGTTCACGATGCCTGACTTTGCAGTGGCAGCTGGCAAGTTTTGGGCCTCCAAACTAAAGGGCGCCCCTGGCCAGCAGGGGCGCTTTTAGCTTTTGCCTAGTTTTATCTTGGTTGTGGACTGCCAGCCTTTGACCTTCTTCATCAGTCGATTGATTTGTCGGAAGTTCTTGCTGATAGTCTCGCTGACGAGATAGGTCATAGCTGAGAAGGTCGCCTTGGGAGGTAGTGAAGATTCCGGCTGAATCTGGACACCTTTAGGAAAGGGCGCCTTTCCTTGAGAGGGGCGCTTTTAGCCATGCCTTAGCCATTTTCTGGCTTATCTTTCCAGTTTTTCAAATTTGGCTTTTTCTGCTTGATCTCGTCTCGTGATCGTCTGGTGTGTCTTGTGGACTTGCTGTTAGATTGATCACGTGGCCGGGAGGAAGCTGGAAAGATATCATGTATAAAGCTACAGCTCTTGGATTCATCTGATGTCTGCAACTGAGGGGCGCCCCTGGCCAGCAAGGGCGCTTTTACCTTGAAGCTTTCAGATTTGGCACTTCTGTCGTCAATGGATCCTCCATACTTCGCTGACGGTCGGTCAATGATTGCTGAATCAGATAATCTTGCTGATTGTTTCGTTGTCGAGCTAGTATGAAAGTGAAGAGGACGACTGTTTTGACACTGCCAGATGTTTTGATTTGCCCTCTGAGGTTCAAGGGCGCCTTTCTTCAAGAGGGGCGCTTTTAGCCACTGTAGACTGTGTTTTGCCTTGGTAGACAAAACGTGCACCTTCCAGACTTAGCCAAATTTTGGCCTTTTCCGTTTTGAGAATCTCCTTCGTTGAACGTCATCATTTTTATCTTTTTCCGCCATGGTTTCTTCGTTGAAGCTTTTGAGGTTTAGCTTTCAGCACCTGGTACTGGCCAATCTGCCATTAATGGCTGCGGAGCTCCTAACTTTGTTCCTGAAAAATAGAAATAGACCCACCAGAGTAAAACATATTTTTTGATAATTCTGACTTGATCAGTGTGATCGTGAAGGCAATTAAGCCTATCAGAATTATTTTCAATCATTTCCGGGAAGGTCCTATTTTTTAGGGTTTCCACAAAAATAGGGGTGTAAAACCCTAATTTTCGTTTTTTCAAAATTTTAACCATAGGTTCCTTGACAGAAACCCACAAGGATTTCATATTTGGTTTGACCTAAAACATACTTTAGATGGCATTTTTACGTTGTTTAGCTCAATTTAAGCAGAATGCCAAAAATTTCATTTTGGGTATAACACAAAACATGTAAAGCAATATACTGGAGCACGCTACAAATGAGAAAGTTAAAAAATGCAGACAAGGTATGCAAGCACATGCCCTAGAGCATAGAAACACATTTTCAAGACTAAAAGGCACAGTCAGTATGTAATGTGTTAATTTTAGGATCAGACATGAAAGCAATCAGAAAAATGCAACACATAAGACAATGAACACCACAGATACCCTGGGAAAACCCTCCAACTCGAGGGAGAAAAACCCAGCAAATATATCGCTTATACATTGTAGAGATAAGAGCAGAAATCTGCTTACAACTCAGGCCCAACACAAGGCCGATTTTGATACAAAGAACAATAGCACCTCTCCTAGATGCGCAGAAACAGAATGAGTATGTTTCTCCTTGAAATCAATCTGCTGTCACTATATGATGATCTGCTGCTCAAGATCGAACTTCTTCTTGAATATATTTCTCCTTGAAATATATTAGCTGTATCAAGATGATGGTCTGCTGCTCAAGATCGAACTTCTTCTTGAATGCGAATCATGATGAATGAACTTGCTTGATTATTCAATAGATGGAAATGTGATCTTGTATATATACAAATGTGAGAGAGGTTGCACCTTTTCATGTACAAGGTCGGCCATAATACAAAAATATAATTACAAATAATAGATGCGAATTACAAGGAAGGTCGGCCCAATTAGATTTTAAGTTGTTGCCAAGTGAAGCGCTTCTTCACTTAATTATCTCAATAAAATAAATAGTCGATAGGCTATATGCCATTTTATGTCTTGACACGTGACTGGAAGGATGAGCCCGAAGCTGCTATAACATCAACACTCCCTCTCAGCTAAGGAGGAATACTTCCAGCTGTGCAAGACATATCACCTCATCATGATGTCAACCACCATGGCTACACCCATTTGTGGCAAAGAGCATATCACCTCATCGTGATATCAACCATCATGGCTACTCCCATGAATGGTATATATATATATGTAAAAGTGCCCATCACTCATCATGATGTCATCACCTCATCATGGCGTTCACCATAGATACTCCCAGAGGGTGAAAAGCATATGTACAAGAAAATCATCACGGACTCTCTCACATGATGTTGTCATGGAGTCACACGCATGACATCCACCATGGCTACTCCCAGAGGGTGGAAACAAGGGCTTTCACCTCAAATTTCTCCATCACAGAGAAAGATGCATTAACAAGGGCTTGCACCTCAAATCTCTCTTACAAAGAGAAATGCATTAAAGCAAATCACAGAAGATCACTAATACTGAGACTCCCTCTCAGCTAGGGCTTCATTCTCCACAATACCAAGCTTGTCTCGAAAGTACACAAACTTTACTTTGGAGAGAGGCTTGGTGAGAATATCTACCATCTGCTCATCAGTGCTAATATACTTCAATTGGATTGCTTTCCTCAATACCATATCTCTGATATAGTGGTATTTGATCTCAATATGTTTGGTTATGTCATGAAACACTGGATTGACAGAAAGCTTCACACAACTTTGATTATCACAATGGATGACAGTCGGCTCCAATGATTGTCCAAGCAATCCTGCAAGGAGCTTCCGAAGCCACACTGCTTCTCAAGTTGTCACACATGTTGCAACGTACTCGACCTCTGCGGTGCTCAATGCCACTGAAGACTGCTTCCTGCTACACCAGGAAATCATTGCAGACCCCAAACTGAAACAACATCCAGAGGTGCTCTTCCGATCAGTGACACACCCTGCCCTAATCAGAATCAGTATATCCACGCAGCTTCAAGTCCACACCAGAAGAATATCCCAAGCCATACCCAACTGTGCCACGCAAGTATCTCAGGATATGTTTCGCTGCAACTAGATGTATTTGCCTTGGTTCACACATGAACTGACCAAGTGCACTCACTGCATAGCAAATATCTAGTCTAGTATTGACTAGATACATTAATGATCCAATCAACTGCTTGTACATCATAGGATCCACCAGATCTAAACTAGCTGCAGCCTCCTTAAGCTTCTAAAAATTGGTTTTCATAGGTGTAGACATGGACTTACAGTCCATCATGCCAAATCTCTTCAAGATGTCTATTGTATACTTCCCTTGACTCAGAATGATCTCATTGGGCCTCTGCCATACTTCTAAGCCAAAGAAGTAATGCATGTAACTAAGATCCTTCATCTCAAATTCAGAAGCCAACTCCTGGCATTTGAAAATGAGGTGTTCTTCTCCAGTAAGAAGATAGATCATCAACATAGAAAACCAAGATCAATGCCTCACCATCAATTACCTTGAAGCACAGGTTTGAATCAGCATCATTCTTGGAGAAGCCCAAGCTCATCAGGTATCTCTCATACCAAGTACGAGAAGCCTCATCTTCAATTACACCATTAAGGAATGCAGTCTTTGACTCCCTCTGAAGTTCCAAGTTCTTGCATCAACCTTCTGACCTCCTCGTCCAAGATTGCCTGCAACGCTTGCCTTAGAGAAATGTTTTCTAATGCACACCTCTGATACAGTAGAGAGTTTAGGATTGTCCTCTTCGACCTCATCCCAGATTGCTCCATTCTGAATAGGTTGGGGAGCTGCCAATATCAAATCCAAATGACTGTCTTGTGCAATTCTGATCTTAACAACTAAAGAGGCCTTCCAAGGACTTTAGCATTGGCCTTGCAACGCTGCAACCTTCACTTCTTCTCAGTGAGTCACAGAACTCCCTCTTGAACCTTGCCTCAGAGATTGCAAAGAAGACTTCTGGAAGTGAACTCCCTCTATTGACAGAATCTCAACTTGAACCTTGAATCCTCGGATTTTAACTCCCTCTTCAAAGTATGTCTCCAACCACCAACTCAGTCCCATGGCTGCAAGTTGTGACTCCATGCTTGATCATTTCTTTGGTCGGCATGACTTCCTCACAATATGCCAGAAGCTCTTCCTCCTTGTGCAATCTCTCATTAACTTCTTGCTCTTCGATCCGTCCTGGAAGCGTTTTAGAGAGAAATTACTAACAGTTTATAACTATCCAAAGAAATATCGAGGCTAGAATTATACAAGGTTCACTATCCCTATGTTATAGCACATAAAAGATTCATGAACATTAATCAAAACATGAAATACTTATCTCTTAATAGTTTATATATAAGAATCAACCTATAAGTAGCAAAATAAAAAAAATCAGAATAAAGGGATAAAGAAACTTATCTTTATTGAATTCTGAAATATCTTTCTTCCATCTTTTACTCCTCTCGAGAGTGCTAATCTCAGTACAACAAAGGATAATCTGCTCAACTCAGAATTCTTAGACACATTATGCATATACAACATAGAATCGGGCCTCTCAAGGCACCATCATAGTCCATGCACAAAGAGAATGTTATCGATGTGATCAACCAATCACAATTGAGATTGCAGTTCTCTTTTCATCTCTGAGTCACACTCAGAAATTTTCACAACTAGTATGAACATCTCACAATGAATGAAAGGTGTCTCCAAAGGATCTCATCCCAGGGATCACAATTCAAGAGAAAAAAACACGATCTTTTCTACACACACGATTCAAATAACTAATGTCAAATTTGCACAAACTGAATTTTAGCCTAGAGGAGAATTCAAAGATACAGTCAAAGAATACTTATCTCAGCTAATTATTGTACTCAATAGAATTTACTGCTCTTTACCCTCAAATCAGTCCACGACCTTCCTTCGACAAGTTCATGACTTGAACATAGGCCCATGCCTCAGTATTAGCAGTAAATCTTGCCAGATGCCCTTTATGCTTTCAACAATGGCATTTGACCTGTGAGCCTAATTCTTGCTTCATGATTTGTCTATTACAAGAGTCATGCGGCCAACATGGAAGGATATAACAGCAAACTTAAAGCATTTGTTTAAACACAAGAACATGATCCCGAACTGCCTGATACATAGGCTTTGATAGATCTGATCTTCATCATGATTGCTCCTAATGACAACAATATCAACCATTAACCTTACGATAGCACAACGATATCATTGACTCCGGGAAGTTGTGTTATGCTAGAAATTTCAACCTGATATCAGGTGCTCTGCTCCAGGATTCCAGATTATTGCTCCACTCTGAGAGTCGCAAAGCTTCAATAACACACCCAACTGCATGTACTGACCCATACGTTAATGAAGATAGCAATGACCGATCTGCAAAATCAATCACATGCCAAACTGCAGATCTGGTTTACATCTTGAATCTGATCAGATCTCCTTTAAACCTGCTCTGATACCATGTTAGTTTTAGCATCAAACATGAAAGCAATCAGAAAAATGCAACACATAAGACAATGAACACCACAGATACCCTAGGAAAACCCTCCAACTCGAGGGAGAAAAACCCAGCAAATATATCACTTATACATTGTAGAGATAAGAGCAGAAATCTGCTTTCAACTCAGGCCCAACACAAGGCCGATTTTGATACAAAGAACAATAGCACCTCTCCTAGATGCGTAGAAACAAAATGAGTATGTTTCTCCTTGAAATCAATCTGTTGTCACTATATGATGATTTGCTGCTCAAGATCGAACTTCTCCTTGAATATATTTCTCCTTGAAATATATTCGTTGTATCAAGATGATAGTCTGCTGCTCAAGATCGAACTTCTTCTTGAATGCAAATCATGATGAATGAACTCACTTGATTATTCAATAGATGGAAATGTGACCTTGTATATATACAAATGTGAGAGAGGTCGCACCTCTTCATGTACAAGGTCGGCCATAATACAAAAATATAATTACAAATAAAAGATGTGAATTACAAGGAAGGTCGGCCCAATTAGATTTTAAGTTGTTGACAAGTGAAGCACTTCTTCACTTAATTATCTCAATAAAATAAATAGCCAATAGGCTATATGCCATTTTATGTCTTGACACGTGGCTGGAAGGATGAGCCTGAAGCTGCTATAACATCAACATAATGGAGTGTGCTTTCTTGTGTACAACAAGTTTTTGTCAAAGATCTTAAGTGGTTGTAATGGAACACACCATAGAGAGTCAAAACAAATGATTCAAAACTACAAATTGCAGGTGTGTTGTCTCGCACAAGCTGTATTTGCAGAGACATGTTTTTCAAAGTCAAAACATACCAATCAGTTACTGAGAGCATACTGTTAGAGACAGGATACGTAGTCAACAGCTGAACGTATGCTACATAAGGAAGAAGCAAACTTTAAATGTTGAAAAAACAGTCAAGACAACAGCATGGTGCATGCCTTGGTGAAGTGAGATAGGTCTTTGAGAAACAAAAGGATACATTTCCATTGATAGGATCCCACCCTTGTGTAGAGAAGCAAATTTCTAAAAGACAAAATGAAAGGTCCTCTATATAGTTGCATTCTGAGAAAGGAAAGCAAGGTCTGCGCTGGGGTCTCAACTGAAAGTCTTAATTATTACAGCAATTTCTGTCTTCATCACTGCAATCATCTTTTAAACAGCGGGTTTAGCTCAAAATCTCTATTAGGGTTCATCAATTTTTGGCGAGAGGCACCTAAGTGTTGTAGTCTTCATTGATTTCCAGCACCCTACAGCAATGACCATCATCAAAAGCATCTGATTTCAGCAAGCTTTTCATCAAAATTCATCAAGGGAAACTGAACTTCAAAGGGTTTTCCATCAATTATTGACAACGACTGCCTGATTTCAGCAGCACTTTCACTTTTTCCAGTGATTAATGGATTTTTCTTCCTTGACCAGGGTTTGTAATGCACCTAGGCTTTTCGACTCAATTTTGAACCTTATACCAGCAATAACTTCTAATTCAACACAGCAAGCTCAAGACATTTCATAGACAATTTAACAGAAAGGAAGTTGGCTTAATCTTAGATGAACTTAGATACAAATATTGAAATAAGTCTTATCGATCTGCTGCATGGAGAAGATTGTTTACATAGAAATCTTTCAAAGTAACATTAAACTTGAAAACCTCTTGGGCAGCAGACTTTCCACAATGTCTAAGGCTTCAACAACTGGTAGTTAGGCCAATGTCTGGTTTGACAGTGCCCAGATCTGACTGTTATAAATATCTCTGCTTACAACTGAGTGTAACTGATGAAATCGCCTTGCTTCACTTGCTGTTAATAGAGCCAGAAATGTCTGAAATCTTCTTCAAAGGTCTTCCCCAAAGGTTCACTCCTGGATTGCCTCCTAATCTGCCTCCAATCTTCCACAATAGCATGCACTTGGGACTGAACACTGCTTCCAAGTCTTCAATTACAGAAAGTGTTGAGTCTGCTAACAATAACCTTCCACAGTTCGGTCACTCTGGAAGCCAAATCTGAATATATCACTCAAATCTGGGTGCCTGAGTGTGAGTGGTGTTATCACAGAATCTAGCAGCGCTCGATCCACGAATAACCCCCCTACAAAACCAGTCCGTTTCCTAGGCCCGTGTGTTTCAAGCACGTAAAACGAGACAATCTTGTTTCACGTGGTCTCTGATCTTTGCCTAGTCCAGGTAGGTGACGATAGGCTCGACTTTCAAGTTTAAATTTTGTGACTCCTTTCAAACCAAGAGTTAGTCATTTTCTTTTATGGGTGCTCGGGCGGTGATTTTCACCACCGTTGCACCTTTGTTTATTTTCTAACTGTTTTTGGTGCTCAAGCGGTGATTTTCACCGCCCGAGCACCTAATTGCTAGTTATGTCGAGTGTTAACTCCGCATTTAATGCGCGGGTTTTAGGTTAATTTATTAGGTTTTTAACTCATAAGCATGAGTTATTTCCGCTTTTCATTTATGACTCCTCTCCTTCCGTCGCTCCAAGGTTGCTTCCCACAAGATTGAATATTGTTTCCATCCTCCAAATCGCGGATTTTCGCTCTTGTCTTTGTCAATCATCCACCATTCGAGGTATGTTCTATTCATTTTTGTTTAATCGTTTTTCTTTAATGCTTTTCTCTCCTCGATTGTTTTGGACATGTTTGGTTCACCGTCCCTTCGTTTGGTCTTTTTCTCGATTCCTTGCCTTTGCGTCAGTCTCGCCACACAATGAGTCGCCACCGTCGTGTGTTACCTTTCCAACCCTTGGTGTTCAAGCGAAGAAATTTGCCGACATCACACGAAACGCCAAGTAATACCCAAGTGTCTGGGCGGTGATTTTCACCACCATGACACTCATCGGACTTCAGCATCCCAGTGCTCGGGCGGTGAAAATAACCACCACGACACCGGCAATACCAACCCTTAAGTGTTTAGGCAGTGATTTTCGCCGCCCTACACTTAGTCTTTTTCACAAACATTTCGATGCTCGAGCGGTGTTACACCCCGATTGTATAGCTACAATTGCATAGGGCAATTGATTGTAATGTTTGAATCTTTGAAATGAATAAAAAATGTTTTTGTTATCAAAATGAATGTGTGCTATTTAAATGATTGTCTCATTTGATTGATATTTCTATTGTTGTAATCCTTGATGAATGTTGCATGCATAGTATTGAATTAAGAATATTCTAACTTAAGATGTTTTGTATACTATTGATGTTGTGAACAAGTAACTGCCGAGATTGTATGTCTATGGTTGTAGGAACAGGAACCATTCCTCCAGGCGGAGGGGAAATATCACTCGGGAGAGGGGCTTGGTTGGGTAACCGATAAAGTAAATCAATTGAGCATACACACGCTTCACTAAGGTTTAGAGGAACTGAGTCAGATAGAGTTATCTTGATAAGTCATCCTTAGGCTTAGGAGTTTTGGATTACTTCTTTATGCTTTGTGAGTGGTGCTACTTGTTATCTGACTTACTGTTCTGTGAGCCTTGAATGTGAAATGTGAATTGATAAGTATGGTATAGATAGGATGTATATGCATATACGTGTACCACTCATATGTACGTAGCAACATGTATGACATATCGATACAGATGTATGATGGGCAATTATTATGCCATACACATGTGTTGACATGGCATACATACAGATACATGCACATGACTAACACACCTATAAACATATGCACACTATCTATGATGTTTGTTATAACATTATTATGATGCCTTAAATTTACAGTTAAACGTATATATACATGTTTGCACAAACAGGTGTATTGAGAGTATGCTGACTGGCTCGCAATACACGTATTTGAATGTTTTAATGCAAATATGTATATGTATATTTATGTGTAAATATATGAATGTTTATATGTATATATTTAATATTATATAAATATATATTTTATTATAGTCTTACCAGGAATAAATATATAGATATATATAGTTATATTTAAATATTAAAACATTTAAATATATATATAAATATATTTATTATGGTAAATAAAACTATAATAAAATATATTTAATATAATACATGATATAAATATATAGCAATTTATTTATATTTTAAATAAATAAGATCTTGGAAAATAAATGAATTTGACTTTTATAGTCATTTGGTAAATAATATATATATACGATGTGAAAGTAATTAAATTCGACTTCAATAGTCTTTTTGGGAAAACCCGTATGAAATATAAGAGTGGGAACAAATAAATGTTTTATTTTAAAAGCCATATGAGCTTTATCGAATACTTTGAAACTTTTAAATAAAACTGAAGTCGTGAATTTCCTTCACCATGTTTATATGCCAAAAAGTTCAAAGTTTTGGAAAGAAATAATCGAAATTATGAATAATAAGGAAACCTGCGCAGCTGCAAAACTCACACCAGGAGACCAAGTCGCGGCCTGCTGGAGCTCCATTCGGGAAATGCGTGAGGAGGTTGGGAGAGAAGCTAGGTGGGACGTATTCTACCTATGACATTTTCTGCAATGAACATCAATCTGCCATTTTGGATGCACAGGCTAAGTATGCCTGTAGGTGTCCATCATCTGATATTTATCATGTGTAAGTTGAAAAGTTCTCCCTGGTTAAAGGTCGAATCATCCTTTAAATTGCTGAGTAACTTGTTTTTAATCTACCACTTCATGGATTGACATTTTCAAACATATATAGGTGTCAATTCTCATGCCAAAATGTTAGCAGGCATGAGAATTCGAAACCTATATAAAGAGCTTGTTACATTGCCATTTCTACCAATTTCCATCTGCCTTTGCAAATTCCGAAATTCCTTTGAGAGCCACAATTTTGTCTTTGCTGTAATCACACTTGTTTAAAGAGCTAGTTCACAATTGCCATTGCCATATTGAGAGGACTGTGGAATTTATATGCTGCAAGTATAAGCATACCTGCTGTAGAACCCTGAATTGTGAAAAAGAGTAATCAGCAATACCTGGAAAATACTCCATTCATTCTATGAATAGAATCTGGAAAAGACAGAAAGGGAGTGAGTTTAAAAGAAGAAGCTACAAACTGAATTCGCTAACAGCAAGGATACAGGCATGAGAGTTATCTTTTTAATACTTTTGTTATTTAGATTAAATAAATCTACTTGCTTAAATTATGCATTTGCTTTGCATTAAGGTATGAAGTAGGGTAGGCAAGTATAAGTGAAATTTTGTTTCCTATATAGCTTGATTTCATAGGAAAAGCTTGTTAAAAAGGAATAGCTTGATTTCATAGGAAAAGCTTGTTAAAAAGGAATCGCTTGATTTCATAAAAATAGCTGGTTTATAAAGGAACAACTTGCTTACAAAGGAATAGCTTGTTTATAAAGGAATAGCTTGTATATGAAAGAATAGCTTGTTCAAATTATAAAAGAAACGTTTGAACACTTTTATAGAATTTACTTGATGAATTGTAGTTATGTGAATACTGTTTGATCTCCTTATATAAAGGAAATGAGGAAACTAGTTACTAAATACTAGGACGAGGATGGAACCAGTACCAAGGTAGTCTACAGCTTTAAAGTTAGTAGGTTAACTAGAAAAAGCTATGTACTCCATGGGTAAAGATTTCCAGGATAGGAGTTACTTGAGGGACCCTTGTTGACTGCATTTCATTTCTTGATTAAGTAGATTGTTTGAAGGTAGGTTGTCTGAAACAGGATATACCTCCCTTATGTAACTATTTGAATTAGAATGTCTAAACGTAGGTAATCTGAAACAAGATATACCTAACTTGTGTAAATTTCTTAGAAAAATGTTGTAGGTTAGTTTGGGATAAAAGATTATCCAAAAGTAAAGGACGATACCTATGCGTAGTGTAAGATAGCCTTAAGTCAAATCGGCCCTGAGTAGTGTATATGATAGATGACCTTCATTCAAAGTACTGAATGAGAATACTTTGGCCAAAGTAGTGGAAGGTACGACATCCACTTAGATGTGAGATAGTTGAGACTACACTATCAGTTCATTGTGATCCATCATGCTAGTTCGGAATTGTGAAATAGCAAGTTCTAGATGTATAGGACACAGCACTATGCTCAGTTGGGTTGTCGCAGCCGGTTACTTTACCAATCTCTTTGTTTGAAGGGAGGGCCATCTATCGAATGATAGATGTGCGGGGGAACGCATTAACAGTCCGTGGTTGGCGGAAAGCACCTGAGTGATGTTTCTCCTCCACAGCAGGTGACAGATACACCAAGATTTGAAAGGAAGGGAACCTGGACCGTCTTACTACTATTTGTGCAAAAGCTTACGAGCTATGTATGTAATTGTTTTACTTTTGTACTCTGATTTATATTTGCAATGAAAATGGAATTCATGTGAAAATATATATTGTAACTTGCAAGTATTTATCAATAAAGAAAGGAAGAATTTCATTGTAATGTCTTTGTTACTTGTTACTTTTATATGTTTGAAGTGAAATGTTGGAAAAAATTTAATTACCCAAGGATGGGGTCATTACAAGCGGTGATTTTCACCGCCCGAGCACCAAAATCTGCATTTTTTCCTAACACTTTGAAACACTAGTTTTCTTCATTTTCGCTTCCATCTCGCATTTCACACCTGGTTTTCCGCACCATATGGCCAAATCACAGTGACTCCATATTGCCTACTCATTTCATATTTCCCCATATGGCGTGTATTTCCTGACACCAGTGGATCCATCATCCTTGCAGTTTCTCTCCAGATTTCATCAAGTGATCTTGAAGATGACATTTTCTGATCCAGTGAACTATACCAAATCTACAAAGAAGTCATGCTGCAAGTTGAGGATGCCAGTTTTTCAAAAGCCTCAATACATGTCATTTGCGATATAAGACTGACACTTGATAATCTCAAGATGCATCTTCACAGGTGCAAGAAAATCCATTCATCCACCAGAAGGTCGATCACAAGAGTTCACACCCTTGTTGATTACACCATTGGTCCGGATGGAAAGTTCATGCAAGAGACCAGGAAGAAATATGAAGAATCCGCGCCCAAGCAAGGAACCATGAAGATTCCTGATCTCCCAGTGTTGAACATTTTGATGCTTCCCGTTATGCATCTTGTAAATAGTTTTTGACATCTTAATGTCTTTTTGTAAAGTGTAATTACACCAAAAATATGAGATGTAATTACATAGAAATAAATTACACTCAGTTAGATTAGGGTTTCCTATTTTTACTCAACTGATTTCCTAATTTTGCTCTTCCCTCTTTTCTATAAATAAGAGGGATTTCTATTGTAATTTTTACCTTTTGATATTTTGCAACGAAGTGCTGCTCCTTTGAAACAAGTATTGAAACTTTGTGTTCAATATTGCGAATCTAGATCTAATCAATAAAGAAGAGGATTGCATACCAAACTTTGTGTTGGAATCGATTGCCTTATGTTTTGATTATATCAGTGGTGACTAGTGTATGAGATCTAAAGGGCTCCAAGTGGTTTATGTAAACTTTGTGTTACATTTATTGTTTGGATTTGTTTGTGTTTGAAGGTTTTGGTTGAAGGATCTACAAGACTTTGTACTTGTAATCATTCATGTGGTTCAAGGAATTGTTGTATCTAAGAAGACTTTGTGCTTCTAATACAACAAGCGATACTTCTACAAGATTCAACATTGAAAAGGCTACGGAACGACTTTGTGCCTTCGTGAGCTTTCCCTTTTCCTTTTTTCCTTTGTTATTATAAATCATACCCAGTATTCCTACGCTGTGCTTTGACAAGATAGAAATATCGGCATTACTGTTGTTGTTAAAGTTTAAGTTATCAGATCTAGAGCTTTTCATCGTGAAGCATTGTAAACATCTTCTCTGAAAAAAGAGAGAAGTATGAATGTAACACACCCCCCCATTTCATGAGTACAGTGTACATTTTGTAAGTATTTCTTTAAGTTTACTACAGCTTCTATTAGCAGTAAGAAGGGCGCCTCCCCTTTCTGAGAGGAGAGATTATATCTTGCATAGCTGTGGCTGAAGTCTAGATGGCGTAATCTGTTGAAAAGTTGATTACATTATTTTCACCCAACAAGTGGTAACTACAGCCTGGTTGGTGTCCTTTGAAAGTCACCCTAGATCTGATTTTGTAGAGTCTGAAACTTGTTTGGTTCCCTTATGCTCCAGCTAACCCTAAAAGATGGTGCACTCCAATCTGAGCGAGGCCTTTAACTCCACCTGCAAAGTACCAAGGTAAAATATTGACAATCAATGCTCAACAACAAACAATTGGAAATTCTTGGTTAGAAAATGTTGTGGGTGATCTAATCCAAGGCAGGGGTTTCGTCCTACCTCATGGCAGTCAGACAGAGTGTTTCGTCCTACCTCATGGCAGTCAGACAGAGGGTTTCGTCCCTGTTAGAGCTGACTGCAAAATGCCTTCATTCCTCAACTTCAGATACCTTTTTCCAGCACCATAAGGTCCTTTTTATAGGTCCCTAGATGAGTCGTGTGGTCTCAAAAAGGGGCACCAAAAATTTAATTTCAAATTTATTTATTTCCAGAAGTTGGCACCAATATTCAAAGTTTCAAATTTATTTATTTGTTTAAATATTTAATTAAAACATCTATTTATTTATTATTATATATACATTATTAAATGTTGGTGTTTAAAACACCTTCCTAGGTCGGCTAGGCATGCTTAATTTATGGGGACATGACAGTCCTCCCCTCCCAAATGTTGCTTGTCCTCAAGCAACCTCAGATTTGGATGCTCAAAAATATCCACACCTTCCCAAGTTGCTTTTTCCAGTGGTAAGTTCTTCCATTTGACAAGGTATTCTGGAATGACCTTGTCCCTCAAACTTTTCTCCCTCACATCCAAGATTGTCTCAAGCTCAAGAATCAATTTCCCTTCATCATCAAGTGGTGGTAGCTCAAGAGGAGTGATTTGCTGCCCAAGTGCCTTTTTGATGCAAGACACATGAAAAATGTTGTGAATTTTGTTGTCTTCAGGAAATTCCAGCTCCTATGCAACCTCCCCAATCTTCCTTAGAACTTTGTATGGTCCATAAAATCATGGCTTCAACTTTTATGCACCCTTCCTTTTGAGGGTAGACTGTTTATAGGGCTGCAACCTCAAGAAAACCATGTCACCAACCTCAAAAACCCTCTCCATTTAGTGTCGGTCTGCAACATATTTTGCTGGTTTTGAGCTCTCTGCAAATTCTCTTTAAGGGAATTCAAAATGTCCATACTCTGCTACATTACATCCCTTGCTCCAGGAACTCAAATGTCTGAAAGAATCAAAAATCCATGAATGAAGTAGAATCATAACCATAAAGTGCCTTGAAGGGAGTCATACCTATGGACATTTGGTGTATAGTATTGTAGCAAAACTTTCCTAGGTGCAGCCACTTAATCCATGCTATTCGCTGCCCTGTAACATAGTTTCTTAAGTAGCCTTCAATCCATTTATTTACAATTTCAGTTTGCCCATCCGTTTGTCGATGATAACTGGTGCCTAGAGTTAATTTTGTGTTTGTCAACCAAAAGAGTTCTTGCCGAAACAAGCTAATAAGCCTATTGTCCCTATCACTTATGATATTGTTTGGCAGCCCATTAAGTCTAAAAATCTCTCTAAAAAAAGATCAGCAACTTGTGGGGCTTTGTATTAAAAGAAATGGCATGGAAATGAGCATATTTAGTGAGCCTATCAACCACCACATAGATACAATCCTTACCTTGCACCTTAAGCAACCCTGTGATGAAATCCATGGAGATGCTCTCCCATTTATGGTTTGGAATAGGCAAGGGCTGCAACAAACCAGCTGGAAAAACGTGCTTTGTTTTGTTTTGTTGACACATCAAACACTCTCTAACATGCTGCAATTCATCATTTTTGAGCCCATTCCATGAAATACATTCTCTCACCTACTTGTATGTCTTGTAGAACCCTGGATGACCAGCAAGGGGTGTGTCATGACATGCTCTCAAAATTCTCTCTTTCACCTTAGATCCTGGTACAAGATACACTCTATCTTTGTAGAAGATGAGTTCATCAACCACCCTATACCTGTAATCTCACAACTTCCCAACTATAATGCCAGTGGCAACTGGATCCTTAGCATACTCAGCTATTATGACAGCCCTCCAATCAGCAAACATATCATAAATAGAGGAGAAATAAGGCTTCCTACAGAATGCATTAGCCACCACATTATTTTTTCCTTTCACATACTCAATATCAAAATCATAGGCTTGAAGTTTACTTACCCATTTTTGCTGCCTATCATTCAAATCTTTCTAATTGAGAAAGAACTTGAGGCTGTTAGGATTCGTTTTAACCACAAACTTCCCACATACCAAGTATTGCCTGAATTTAGCAAGTGCATGCATGATGGCCAACATCTCCTTGTCATAAATAGAGAAGCACCTCTCTTTTTCCTTGAGCTTCCTACTCTCAAATGTTGTAGGGTGTCTATTTTGCATCAAGACTGCCCCAATACCCTCTCCTGAAGCATCGCATTCTAGAACAAAAGGAAGTGAGAGTCCGGAATGGCCAAAACAAGACATGAACTCATTAGCTCCTTAAGCTTATCAAAAGCTTGTTGCGCTGCTAGGCTCCAAGAGAATGCCCCCTTCTTCGTCAAATTGGTCAATGGAGTTGCAAGTTGTAAAAACCCTTTCACAAACCTCCTATAGTAGCTGCATAATCCCACAAATCCTCTCAAATGTAACAAATTCCTTCGTCTAGGCCAATCCTAGATTGCCTTGATCTTCTCCTCATCAACACTAACCCCTTGAGCACTAATCTTATGCCCCAAATGCAAAATTTCAGTCAAACCAAACTCACATTTTGATACCTTGGTATAGAAAGAATGCTGCTCCAATAAGCCAAGCACCTCATCTATGTGCTTCAAGTGATCCTCCCAAGTCCTCCTGTAGATAAAGATGTCATCAAAGAAAACCAAAATAAATTTCCTCAATTGTAGAATGAATACCTGGTTCATACATGACCAGAAGGTAGCTAGGGCATTGGTCAATCCTAACGGCATGACCAAAAACTCATAATGCCCATAGTGACACCTGAAAGTTGTCTTATGCACATCCTCCTCTCTCACCCTTATTTGATGGTGCCCCGAACACAAGTCAATCTTAGAGAAGAATACTACACCATGAAGCTCATCTATCAACTCATCGATCTTGGGTATGGGGTGGCAATTTTTTTTTTGTCTTCTTATTAAGTGCTCTATAGTCAATGCAAATCCTCATCTTCCCATCCTTCTTCTTGACCAACACCATGTATGAAGCAAAGGGACTAAAACTCAGATGGATGTGCCCCATGTCCAACAACTCTTGATTTCCTTCTCAATCTCTTCCTTATACATCCTAGGATGTCGATAAGGAGTAGTATTGATGGGTTTTACTCCCTCCTCAAGCTCAATCACATGTTGGAACCCTCTATCTGGTGGTAATCCTGGTGAAATTTCATTGAACACCTTACATCACTTGTCTAGGATGGATTGGATGTCGATGGGGTGGGATCTCCCCTCCTCAGGTGGACTAGTGTCGGTAATCAAACACTCAGCTGCCCAAACCACTTCGTCCCTACAAAAATATCTCTTCATCCTCTTGGTTGAAACCACCATGAGACCTGCATTGGATAAGCCTCGAAGAACGACCTCCTTCCCATTAGATTTGAACTTCAACACCATGATTTGATAGTTTTGTGTGTATTCTCCAAGCGAATGTAACCATTGCACTCCCAAAACCAATTTTGTCTCCCCAATGCCAATCATGTAGAAATCATCCTGCATCTTATGTCCTCCTAGGACCGACTCCAACTATTGAATCCTGCGAGTATATGGAATAGTATATCCATCCACAACTATTACACTAAATCCCTCAAAGCCTTTGGTCCTTAGTCCCATCATAGCCACCAATCCTTCATTAATGAAATTATGGGTGGCTCCACTATCTATTAAAACTATCAACCTTTGCCCGTGTACGACCCCTCTAGTATGGAAAGAGTGATATCTAGGCACTCCTGAAAGTGCTACAAGAGTGCTCCCGGAATGCTCTCCCTCTATCTTTGCCTTGTGCTCAACCTCGTCTGTAACACCCTTGGGCTCATCTTCTCCACCCTCTAAATCATCATCAAAAACTACCTCTATATAGTGGATTTGTCCTTTCCCCAAACACCTATGACCTGGTACCCAAGGCTACCTACAAGTAAAACATAGCTTTTTCCTTTGAAGCTCATTCTTAGACTCATCCACCCTGCTAGGTTTTGGAGGCAAGATCTTCAATTGGGGAACATTCTTGTCAAATGGCTTCCTCTGTTGCCTCGTTGGTGCATTCTTGGAAATAGATTTATTCTTCACAGCGGAGACCTCTAGGCTTAAGGCTCTTCGAATAGCATCCTCCAAGGACATTAGCTCAAAAACCCTCACCAACCTGCATAAAGACTCTAATAATCCCTCAATGAACAAGACATAAATCTCTTATCCGATACGTCTGGGACTATAACTGCAAGCCTTTGAAATTCTATGACATAATCCTCCACTAACCCATGTTGCCTTGACCGTGTCAGCTCCCTGAAATACACCTTTGGATCTCTCCTATCAAAGCTTTCTATGAGTTTTTGTGTGAAATCAGCATATGTTGCAACAAGGTTAAATCCATGTGTTATAAGATCATGATGCCACCACTCATGAGCCATGCCCTCCAAATGTAGAATGGCAAAATTGATTGTTTCATCTTCAGTCATAGGGCTATGTGAAAAGTATATATCTAATTTTTGAACCCAAGCTCGAGCAATAACATTTCCAAAACCATCAAATGTAGGAAGTGACAATTTACTTACTTTGTGTTGGAGGTCTTTGTGAAACTGCTGCATAGGTTGCCTCCTGTCATTCCTTGATCCACTTCTTGATCTAGCATTACTATACTATTCAAAGGAAATCTCCCTTCTAACGATAGGATCTAGCCTCACATACTCATCTACAACAGCACCGAAATCATTTGCAGCCTGATTCTGCTCTTCTTCCTATGGTGTTTCCACCCTAGGCAAGAAGGTGGGCTGGAAGGGTTTGAGGGTTGATCCAATTGGTGTTTTGTTATGATTTCCAGCTCCAAGCTGATCTGAATTGCTCCCTTCAGCATTGTTTGATGTAGATCTGCTGTGAGTGCCCCTGTTGGTTAAATTTTACATCATCTACACCAGCATTTGGTTCATTTGTTCTTGCCTTTGCAAGTACACCTTCATATCATCAGGTTGTTCAGCCATTTTCTTCTTACCTTTGCCTCCTATTCCGTTGTTGTTTCTTTATGTGGCTGCCTCTATTTTATTCCTTTCTCTTTCTAAGGCTCTTTGATCTCTCTGACTGAATTGCATACACAAAATTTACCCAGCAGGCTGCCAGGACTGCTTGCTCTGATACCAATGTAATGCACCTAGGGTTTTGGACCCAATTTTGAACCTTATACCAGCAATAACTTCTAATTCAACACAGCATGTTCAAGACATTTCATATACAATTTAACAGAAAGGAAGCTGACTTAATCTTAGATGAACTTAGATACAAACATTGAAATAAGTCTTACTGATCTGTTGCATGGAGAAGATTGTTTACATAGACATCTTTCAAACTAACATTAAACTTGAAAACCTCTTGGGCGGCAAACTGTTTCCACAATGTCTAAGGCTTCAACAACTAGTAGTTAGGGTGGTGTCTGGTTTGACAGTGCCCAGATCTAAATGTTATAAATATCCCTACTTGCATCTGGGTGTAACTGATGAAATCGCCTTGCTTCGCTTGCTGTTAATAGAGCCAGAAATGTCTGAAATCTTCTTCAAAGGTCTTCCCCAAGGGTTCACTCCTGGATCACCTCCTAATCTGCCTCCAATCTTCCACAATAGCATGCACTTGGGACTGAGCACTGCTTCCAAGTATTCAATTATAGAAAGTGTTGAGTCTGCTAACAATAACCTTCGACAGTATGGTCACTCCGGAAGCCAAATCTGAATATATCACTCAGATCTGGGTGCCTAAGTGTGAGTGGTAACTGCAGCTTGGTTGGTCCTTTGAAAGTCGCCCTAGATCTGATTCTGTACGGTCTGAAACTTGTTTGGTTCCCTTCTGCTCCAGCTAACCCTAAAAGATGGCACCACTCCGATCTGGGCAAGGTCTTTAACTCCACCTATGAAATACCAAGGTAAAATATTGACAATCAACGCTCAACAACAAACAATTGGAAATTCTCAGTTAGGAAATGTTGTGGGTGGTCTGATCTGAGGTAGGGGTTTTGTCCTACCTCATGTTCGTCCTACCTCATGGCACTCAGACAAAGGGTTTCGTCCTTGTTAGAGCTGGCTGCAAAATGCCTTCATTCCTCAACTTCAGATGCCTGTTTCCAACGCCAAAAGGTCCTTTTTATAGGCCCCTAGATGAGGCATGTGGTCTCAAAAAGGGGCGCCAAAATTTTAATTTCAAATTTATTTATTTCCAGAAGTTGGCACCAATATTCAAAGTTTCAAGTTTATTTATTTATTTTAATATTTAATTAAAACATCTATTTATTTATTATTATATATACATTATTAAATGCTGGTGTTTAAAAACACCTTCCTAGGTCGGCTGGGCATGCTTAATTTATGGGGACATGACAGGGTTTGATCTCCTATGGATTTCAGATTTTCAAACATATCAGCTGCACCTAGGGTTTTGCTTGATTTTAAGTCCTTATTTTCATTCAAACCCTTGGCTGTTCAGTCACATCAAATTGCCCACCATTGAACCATGAATACATTGAAGTTTTGAACTATCAAGAGATACTTTTTTTTCCTTGGTTTAGCGGCTGATTTCCCAGGGTATCAAGATTCCATCATCAAACATACCACTGTTGGTATTCTTCCAGGCTAGTAGGGTTTTAATTATGACATTTCCATCATTTTGATGATCGTTTTCAGACTATGGTTAGGGTTTATCACTGTTTCAGCAGGTTTTTAACTGGCTGAAGGCAAGAGATCGGCATACATAACGTCATCATATTGGCGTGTTTGAGAGAAATATTTTCATGCACTCTAGAGTTTCAGAATATTCAAAATTGCAATTTTCAGTTAAGATTTGATGAAGAATTAACACGCAAGGATTTCCAGATCCAAGTCACCATGATTGATTGTCAAAGTTCCATGGCTTCTTCAAGGATCCACCATGGTCAGAGCGGATGGAATTTGTCATAATCATCTTGAAGAACTACCTGTTGTGACTGTCTATTTTTAGCCTAAGCTATTTATAGCCCATTCTATTTTTAGCCATCACCATTTGTGAAGAAATAATCATATTTTGAGAAGTTGATGTTTAGATGATCTTCGAGAAGGTCTATTCCTAGTCGATGACTAGATAAGTTATACTTATCAAGAATCTATTAGAAGACTTTCTTATTTTGGGTTTATAATCTGTAGATGATACTGTATATTAAGCTTGCTTTCTATGCAACCAAACTATTCATAGTGTAGAAGTGTGTGTTAGTTTTTTATTATTTTCATGCAAAATGTAAAATCTTATATAGAAGTGTTTTTAGCACTTAGATATCATCAATAGAATTTAGTATGCCAATTTTACTGCTCAAATTGTTCTGCAAACATCTTAGGAGAGATCTTGTGTATGTGTATTTAGGTAGACAGAGTTAATTTGTTGAATTTGCGGGCTTTTTATTTGCGTATTTGTATAAATTTGGTGATTGTGGCTTTGTACTCAATTCCTTAATTCCTTTTACCAAAATGTATTTTTTTTGTTCAAATCAATTCAATCCTTGTATTATACTCACTTTTTCCGGTCTTCGCGAAAGTGAGCTTTCTTTAGCTGTAGGTTGTTTGCTTTAAAGTTAAAAAGACACAAACTCCTGTTTTGAGTAGAAGTGTTGAATCGTCTTGTGCCCCTACCCAAGAACAAAAAGACAATAATTTCTTCAATTTGTTTTCTATGTAAATTCAAAACCCCAAAAGTTAAATTGTAATTATTGCAAAAAGCTAGAGAGTGTGTTCTTATATTCTAGAGTTTTTATTTTATCTTTGCTACAAGGAGCTTTCCCTTCTAATTCAAATATTTAAGGTTTTACCTTCTACATTGTTCCTGCACTAAAACACACAAATAGATAACGAGATGCACATTTATATATACATTTTAACGTTTTATATATACAATTTTGTATTTACATCTATAAATACACATACCTGCACACATATAAAAATGCACACCTCTTCTCGCCACAGAAATAAATTTACATATAGATATGTTCTCCACTCACCCCGCTCTGCAGGGGGGCATACATACAACTGGTATATAAACTGTACCCATATACATTGTATATACACCTGATACATCATACATATGATCCCCTACATGATCCCCACACTCAAATCTGTATATATACATATATATGAATGGTAAAGAGACAATTTATATTGTCACATGTAGATGTTGCGTACCTGATATTTAGATGAAAAAGGACCTACACCCCGCCTGAACGCTGCTAGTAATCTGGAGGCCATGCCTCTTTATCAACTTATCCAAAGCCCCGTCAAAATTTAAAGAACGATTTCCAAAATTAGTTAAAATATCTTGTCAATATGATCCAGTTTAGTTTTCTCAAAAAATCAAGAACCAGATAAACGAAAGCACGTAGTCGTGATAAATTTTTGCAATCCAAATTCTAAGCAGAGAGGACGGAATTTTGAAGGAAAATTTATAACGTAAATGTAGTGATTTTCCTCAAGAATTGAAAGAATGGTTGGAAAACAAAGATGCAAAGAAATGTTGTATCAAATGAGAAGCTTCTGGTCATAAGCCCAAAACGCCTTAACCTTGGAGTGCTTTTTAAACGTTTAAATTGTTATATTGTTTTGAAACCCGCAGGTTATAACAGATTTTGATATTTTGCTTCGCGTAAGGAGAATGCTTTCTTTTACATTAGATCTTTATTTTGCATAAATAAAGAAATTGTGCGCTTTTTGAGAGGGAGACTGAAGATTTATACGTTATGATCGTGTAAGAAATAAATCACTTTCAATTTGTATGCTTATGTTATTTTTCCTTTATTTTTGTAGTTGTTCCAAGTAGATTGTTTTTATGCATTGATATATTGGTGTATGTTAATGTGGTTAGTTTATAAAAAAAATCACTCTTATCTATATATTTGTAGCATTCTTATATGGTTATATTTTTATATATTCATGATATCTACATTTATAATGATTGATTTTTTCATAATTTGGGTTGTATCCATGGTTGCACAAGTGATCTTCTTATTTCAAATTTAATCTTTCTAAATTTAAAATTTTATAATTTTAATTTTAGTCGACTCTCACAAATTATTTTTCTTCTAAGGATCTAAACACAATTTTATGTGATTTATTGCTATGTCATTGTATTTGAAAGCATTCAATGCATTAATTCTACTCATCTCCTAATTTCCCCATCCTTAGAACTTATACAAATATCATTTGCATTATAACACTTCAATTGGTGCAGTAAAAGGAATTTAGGTCTACACAAGCATTCTAAGAGCATATGCATGTCTAAAGAATGTTTACAATCATTTACACACATTTTTATAAGTTGACTTAGAAGAATGGGTTCCTCGATGACAACAATATTTTCAAGGTATTTTTAAATGTTTTCAAACCTCAAATATCAGAGAAAAGCAAAGTAGAGAAATCATAAAGCAAATTGCCATGTTGTGTAGCATCAAATATAAACTTAAGAGGATGAATTTATGATTGCAAATTAGACCCAACCCACAAAACTTGACCATAGACAAAACTAGGATAGGCACAACTCCAAGGAATAACACATACAAAGAAGCATCATTTTTAGTCTTCCTACTAGTCAAATTCTAGAATATTTAGCAAGGACAATCATTCTTCACTCATAGAGCTAAGTACCATTATATATTTCATTTATTTTTTATAATTAGCATTTATTTTACTTAGAATGCATTATCCCTCAATTCTCACTTGGCTTCTTGTTGGTTTAGCCTAAATCACACTCAGGAAAAGTTTATTTTCCTTTACATTTTGGTGAGCTTGATTGATCTTACAAGACATAGCTATTTTTATAAGGTTTCTCATCCTTATTAGGTTTTCAAATCTATACTTTTCTAACAAAAATCATCTTATCTTTTAGATGTAATTTTCCTTCTCTATTTTATGTTGCAATGATGCATTCTCTCTATAGGGTTTGGTGCTTATCTACATATCTTATCCTTCACCCACCCTTATATTGGCTTTAAGGTTTATATTTTATAATTGCTTCACATCATATTTTCTATTGTACATCAAATCCTACAATACCCACATTCATTAGGGTTTTGAGTCTTCACTACACTCTTGTGAACCCTACACTTCTTATCTTTGGATTAACCCTTGTTTTTACACCATGAGTTCTCATGGCCCTCCATCATCAACATCTACTCATGCTTCCCTTGCTAATAATGAAATGTTTATACAATTTATGATATGTAATCCATTTATCCTTAAATCAATTATGGCATTCCAACAAATGAGATCACTTCGTCCATGACAGCATTGTATCATCATTGATGCACCTTTTCTTTATTTAGAGATTGGATTATCACTTTTCCTTCTTTGTTGGATACTCTTACTACACTCTTCTATGATCCTCATATGTTGCATACCTCTTATATGAATATTGATAGTAGTATTCTTTATTCTCATTGTGGTTTACCTTTGAGCACATCTCCTCCACTTAATTTGATGTGTGACATGTACTATTACAAAAGATATACATGATATGCATTTACCCCTATTGATATGAATGGTATATTATGTGATGAGGGTGCACATTTTTTACCTGCATGTGACATTGTTGGGCCTTATGTGATATTTTTTTGATATGTCATGATGATTATATGTCCATAGATATGTGTTATTTTGATATGCTACCTTCCTTGATGCATGATGATGTGTTTCATGATGATCAGTCTTCATACCTCATATGAACCCTACGAAAGTTCATAATATGTTTTCAAATAGAGATATATCCTATGATTATGGCATACATATTGATGATATTTTGTTAGCCTCTCATGCAAGCACTATTCATGCATCATTAGTTTTTCTACATCACATGATGATATTATGAGACATGGTGAGGTATTACTATACGATGATTACGATGGTTCTATAAATACCTCTTTGCATGTGAAATCATGTCTAATCATTAATTACAAAAATTTAGGTTGATGTTATTTTACTTATTAGTGAGTTTAGTTTATATTTGAGCAATAAAATTTTGCATCTTCTTTTCTTTACACTTCCTTTATGAATTCAGCTCATGCTTTCATTTACTATTTATCTAGACCTAGTATGGACTTAGCAATTTTCTCTTATGATTTATCTTTCAATCCCTATCCTCATAATATCCACATGACATACATATACTAAACTTACCTTCCATCCTACATCATCCTCTCTTGATCTAGCTAGAAGCCAAGATGATTCTTTGCAACAACCTATTATACTTGTAAGCCTAGGCATGGGTATTATAAAGATAGATGCATTACATTGCAACATAAATTTCAAGCACTTATAGTCAAAAGGGAAGATACACATTGAGCATACTTATGAGCACATAACTCCCCCACTCAATGAGTAGAATTGTATGACATCAAAAGAGATTAATCTTATTCACTATAACACACCTTATATTAATGTTTACCTAATATAAAAGAGAAATCACCCTTTACAAGAAATGATCATTGCTTAGATGTCTTTGATACTTTTCACTTGTTTTGTATTTTTGCTTTATTTTATTGGTTTTAAGTTTCCATGATCCTTTTTTGCATGTGGATTATGTGAAGACATCTTTACTAATGCATTTTGACACAAGTGACTTTGAACATGTGTTGTGTTGTTCATGTTAATTCTTTGGGTTTTATTTTGTATCATTCCTACTTGTGCATTTTTCTTATGTTGTGTAAGTCATGACTCTCCCTTGCATATTCATCCATTTCCCCTATGTGTCCTTACACTTTCTTCTACTTTTTATTATGCCTTACTTTTTTGTGCTTTTCAAACTCCTTTCATTTGGTTTCATATTTATTTTCCCCCACTAAGGGGCTATTTGATTCTTCCATGTTTCCTTAGTTGATAATTGTCTCTCCCCTTCAACATGTATACCCTTATACTTGCTCCTTACCATAATGGTTTGTTTACGTTTTTCCTACTTATCTACTAATGCTTCTATGGTTCATAACTTTGCATGATGCTTATCACATTCTTATGACCTTTACCATACTTAGACAACATTTCTTTGATGTTCACACTATCTTATGATCCTATCTTGCCATATCATACTCCTAGATTTATCTTGTTAGACTAAGGGATATTGTGTCTTCCTCATTCTATATTCAACTTTGATTGCATATTCCACCCATTCAAGAGCAACTAGTTATAAGTATATATTCACAATCATGTCATCACATATTACCCTATTGCACCTTCCTAATGATCGACATAATTACACATTGATTATTCATGCATTATTATATATTTTGAGTTACTTTTATATTTGGGGGCATCATGTCTTTTCCTAAGTTGTATATTATGCATGTATTCAAACATCTTTACATTTGAGAGGCTTCATGTCTTCTCATTTTCACGTTAGGATTTTATTGATGTATTCCTACATCTACAAGATCACATGTTATCATTGCTACATCTTTATATTTGAGGAGCATCATGCTTTCAATATTTACACATTGTGCCTATTATTGATATATCCTATATTGGAGACATCATGCTTCAACTCCTTACACATATTTACACCTTATTGCATTACTTTTCCCATTAAGGGTAAATTACCTTTATACAATATTTTATGCTTACACCTTACATTATTGCTTAAATGACCTAATCAAGTCTTAAGAAACTACTTTACCTTATTAGGAGCAATAGGAATCATGTATTTTTCTATTGCATTGGTGTACCCATGTTAATTAATCATATTCTAAGAGGCTAATTTATCACATTATCAACTGCATGTCATACACCAACATTTCCATCACCACTAGGTACCTATCACTTAACCTTTACCACCTATACCATTATGCACTTTGTTGAAGAGGACTCATAGGAGTAATAATCTTCTACAAAAACCATATAACCTTCCATATAAGAGAGAAGCAATAAAAAAAATTATAGCACCAATAATGGTGTAATGCATACAAGATGAATAAAGTACATGAGGACCCTTTTAATAGGCAAGGTTGAGACATAGGAGAATGAAGATCAATGATAAGTGTCACAATTATATGAAATGAGACGCAAAAAGTAAACACCTTAAATGTTTCGCAAGTAAACTTAACTAACTAGATGTGAATAGGTCCTAAAAGGGAATGTATTAGGTACTAAACTCTATTTACACCAACTACCCCCTTATGTGTAACTTAGGGTGGAAACATAAAAGAGAAAAGTAATCAAATATGGGTCCAAACAACAAGGCCTAATGAGGTACATGTGTAAAAAATATTTTTCACAAACAAATAAAAGGAGAAAACCAGTAGGAAAAACTCCTCCCTAAAAGAGAGAAAACATGAAAATAAAGCATGTACAAGTAGAGGAGGACTCAAGATGACCCTCGAAGGACAACTTCCTTCACCCCCAATCATTCATCACAAATGAATATGATGAGGTGATTCCAAAGGCTTAGTGATAATGTTTACAATTCGCTTCTTAGTAAGCAAGTACTCCAAGCTAAGAGCACCATCTTGGATGATCTATTAAATGAATTTCATGTGGACCTTGATGTGCTTAATCTGCTAATGCTCCACTAGGTTGCATGAAATGTGAATAACACTTTCATTATCATTCCAAATAGTAGTGGGATGATCAATAGGAAATATGAACATGTTCATCAACTATTAAAGCCAAAGAACCTTCTAGCTAGCTAATATTACACCTTGATACTCACCTTTATTATATAATAATACAATAGTTGTCTACTTCTCGAAAGATCGTGTAATCAAGTAGGAACCAAAACAAAATACAAAATAAAAATTATACTTGTGATCATTAACATCACCAACCCAACCCAAGTTAATGAAGCCTGTAATTTGAGAAGCTCATCATGTGTAGAAAATTCCAATATGAGATGTGCCTTGGATAAACGTAAGATACATGTGGTTGCCTTCCAATGACTCTTGTGAGTCTCCTAAAAGAAATAAGAGACAACGCCAACTATAAATAAATATTAAGAAAATTATGTGTCAAGTACAAAAGACTATCAAGTAGCTACCATTATATTGTAGCATCAACTACGAGTGAAATGCAACTAGTAGACAATACAACACCTAGTTGAAATGGAGTAGGGATAGGCTTGCAATTACTAATTCCAAATATCTAAATCAATTCAAGAGAATGCTTCTACTAAAAATTTAATATCCCCTCAAAAGTCTGAAGAACCTAGGAAGACCAAGGAAGAAATACAAAAGTCTTAAGATCTTTCATATCAAATTACTCCTTTAATAATTATTGGACACTTCAAATCACGGAGTTAGAAATTCTATTGAGAATCAAATCATCCAATTACAATAGAAGAAATCAAATATCCTCACCATGTATCTATGAGTGTAAATTTTTATCACAAAATGGTAGCATGGGATAACTATAAGTAAGAATATATCTATCTTCTTGTACCAAGATCAAGGGGCTTGTTCCAGACCATACAATGAACACAAAATTCATAAACAAGTGAAGAGTCATACATAAGACCCTGAATCAAATCCATGTACATCTCCTCATGAATATCACTATGCAAGAAGATGGTTTTTGCATCCATCTAAAAAATTGACCATCCAAGTGATGCAACAAGAGTACAAGATGAAAAGAATCCATCTTGGTAACAAGATCAAAGGTCTAAAAATAATAAATTCCTTCAACCTAAGAAAACCCCTTAGGCACAAGACATGCCTTATACTTATCGATAGACCCATCTACTACATATTTTGTGTAAAGCACCCACTTACACCTGTGAGATAAGAGGGATTCGTTGTGCACGAGTCTCTTTGTTCTCAAGAGATCACCAAGGAATGAGTTGCCCTTATCCACCTCAGCATAAACAAAATAAAGAATTGCAAAGGAAATTAGTACACATTAATTTTCAAAGAGAACTACTTCAAATCTCGAGAGAGTGAAACTTCCAAATTTATTCCTTTGATAGAAGATCTCTCAAACAAAGGATGAAAACATGGATTCAAGATGCTAGTGCGGCACACTATAGTCCAACTGGCAAGCTGGCATCCTAAGCAAATAGATAGCTTAGATGGGAAGAATAAGGCCTCACTTCCTAACTTAGATCTAGGGGCTATTAAACAGAATAATCGAACATGGAGCATAAACTATAAGAAAATCACAAGGAGAAATTGGAGAGAACTTACCCTTAACCAGACATTCGAGTCTTCATTCCAAGCTTTGCTTTGCAACCTACACACAGAAGAACAAGGGAAAAATGTTGGGGTTGTATAGGGGATTGCCTCAATCAAACCCTCGTTTTGGTGTTCCCACCTCCATGGACATCCAAATAGGAAAGGAGTGTAATCGAAATGGAAAAAGCGTGTGGTGAAAGAAAAACCCGCTTCAGGAGTAGAACCTGCACCACTAAGTAGTAAATGAACAAGAGATGTAAGTAGAAAGGAGAGAGAGAGAGAGAGAGAGTTACCCAAGGGCCCAGGCCCTCTTCGAAGCAGACAGACACACCATTGAATGCTTGCTAGAGATTTGTAGTTGTCAGAGGGACCTTAGTCTAGCATAGATTCACTTGTAGAAGTGACGCTTGTTAAGAATGAAGAAAGACTCAAGAGTAAAACTGGAGAGAGAGCTTGACTGAATGAATTGAACCCCCAAAATGAGAGAAAATGGGGGGTTTTGTTGCATGCAAGGGTGGAAAAGAGTCGTTACACCCAAAATCTAATGGCTAGGACACGTGTCAATAGTCAAGATTCAAGATTCTTCATTTCAAACTCGGAAAACCGCCAGATGCTAGCGTGTCACGCAAACATCCAAGTCATCAGTTTTTGAGAAATGTGTCATTAGGCCATTGTTGCTTCGCCACTGGTCCACATGGAGTCAGAATTATCAAATTCCAACCTATGAGATTTTTTTCCATAAATACATTTAGGCTTCATAAATGCAAGTCAAAGTGCTAAAATGTGGAATTTCCCCAAGATGCAATTCTGCAACATTACATTTTTTCCCCCACTTTAGTGGGCTTGATTTTGGAAAAAATCAGCCACACTAAAGTAGAGAGGAAAAACTTTACCCCAAATTTAAAATTTATGGATTTGTGTGCTAAGAAAAAGTGCCTCAAAGGTCACCAAGGTCGAGCTAGCTGGTACCGAAGGTGCCCCCAGCAACTGAGCTTGACAAGTAGTGTGAAACTGGTTGTGAAAGTCACACAAAATTATAATCTACAAAACTCAAATTTTAGTCAGTTTTGAAAATCGGAAGAAGTTACCACAGTGAGAAGAATGGTCAAGAAGAATTTGATGATTCAGAAGAAAAATATGATAAAGAGGTGACTATATGCCCCCTCCTAAGTTTGCTCCCAACTAAGTGGGGAAATTCAGGAGAGACCAGGGAGCCATGAATTCAAAGAAAAAAGGGCCTCGGGGGGCCTATATATACCTAGGTGGGCCCCTAGAAGGGTAATTTTCACTATTCACTACAAGGAAATTGTTGACTTTTGTGAGAGGAAAGTTAGTAATATGTCAAGCAGGAGAGAGTACAAGGTGCCAAGGATGGAGAAGTTGAGGTAGGACATTGCCGAGGTCTATGAGGTGGACTAGGTAGGTCTTGAAACCTCGTTTATAATGAATTTTAGCATGTTTTTAGGCAAATTTCCCTTATCGAGTTGCACAAGCATCTTTTTTTGTGTAGACATCCAAAATCTGCGTTGGTGTCCCATCTTTGCACTATTGTCCTAAGTACATGCTAGCGTCCTCGAGGATCCAATGGAAGAATGGGAAATATGTGCGACGTATAGATGTCTGTGCGACACGCACAAGTCTACAGTAAATTTTTCTTTCAAATTTTTCAAAATCTCATATTTTGACTTAAGCATTTTTTCATTTCTTGCAAGACTATCCTGAGATCTAGGAGCATCCTAGCAAGCGAACATACTGGCTAGTTTATGAGCAGAGGGACCACCTCGGTGAGGATGAGGTCACACACCTATAGTAGGTCAATCTTTGGCATGCATTCACCATGCCAGAGATATGATACCATGAGCGGATGTTGATGACCTTGATGGAGCAGTGGGATGCAACGACATCATCTTTCTAGTTACCTACCACAGAGATGACTATCACCATAAAGGATGTGTATCATTGGACTCCCCATCTGCGGATGACGGGTGGTGATAGATGACACCCGATCGGCACAAGAGCGATTAGAGGGTGTCCTCTACTACTCGAGGTTGACCAATGGTGGAGACAACACAGGTCAAATTTATACACACTGGTATGATCAGGCACAAACCACCGCTTCCTTGCTACACTGTGTGATGGTCATGATTGTGGCCTTTTAGGTCACTATAGATGGGCAAGGCTCTCACCTGCACGGGGGCCTCATCCATACCATTTTTGAGATGGTTGAGCATAGGAAAATCTTTGCCTGGGGGTGCAGTATGCAGGCACACCTATACCAAGAGTTGGGGTGGTACATGCACTATGAGTATCACAATCTCACAACATGCACACTACTGCAGGTGTGGGATTTTGCCCACATCATGTGCATGAGGCAATCAAGTTCCCACAAAGGTGATCGTACATTATTCCCATGACCCATTGGTATGACGTGATATGGCAGTGGAGACATGGTGACTTGCAGTTTTAGCATTTACAATTTTGATACCCTTGTGCCTGATTGGGTGAGATGGAGACCCTTTCAATTTTTCAGGTGGGTAGATGACAATAGGTACCTTAGGAACCTACAATGGGATTGTTTTCTCATTAGGTCACCGTGATCATATTGTTGATGCCTAAAATTACTAGACAAACAGCCTTATGGGAAACTCAGTTAATGGGGGCACCAATTGCTCTAAACTGAGTAACCTTCAGATTTTTAAAGAAGTTGGCTCCTTCTGTAATTGGGGTTTAGAATGGGAAAAGGAAGAAAATATAAAAAAATAAATATTAATCTAGAATCCCTAAGGCGATGCACCAAGATTTATTTATGTGGGCACGAGAAACCTTCCTTTCGGATGAGGTTTGAGGGCCCATTCAACAATCTGCATGTCCGAGAATAACATAAAATAGAGATGAAAATCCTAAACAGTTAATCAAATGACATAGTATAACTTATGCATACATCTACTGAACAAGAAGAGTTTGAGACATGATCCGAACAGTAAATTTCTATTGAAATTATAAAATTTGTGCAGATAAACTGCTTAATACAACAAGTAGCACAGTATAATGTCTTATATTAACTAAGAAACAGAGAGGCCAAACAATTTGCACAGTCTGTAAGTCTTAACACAATAAGCAAAAAACCCTACAAAGCCTTAGAGTTTTTCAGTCTCTTTTCTGTGATTTTCAAACCCTTACTTAGAGAGCGAGAGCAGTATATATAGATCTTCCACCGCCAAAGAGCCAATAACCAAAAATATTCCCAGGTACGAGCAATGATATTTGTCGCCATGATTTCCCAAAGCCGTTGCAACAAAAAGATTCGATACATAGCACATAGTCGCCTTTGAGCAAGATGTGCTCCCCAACAAAATGATGACTGTGGTCCCAAGGAAGAAGTAGTGAAACTCTCCAGGTGACACGTGTCACTCACCCATAGAGTTGGTTAGGACACATGGTGAAGAGATGGGGCTTCACACTCGTTCATTCTAACCTTTCGATTAAAATCCTTGAGGAGTTGACACGTGGAGAAGTCTGCATTCGAACGTTGGTTGTGGGGACCGCCAAAAGGTTGCCCGTAAAATGATGCAATGTGGCACATGGGTGGAGCTCAGAGGAGAAACAAAGGGGAGAGGGATCTCAAAGGCACATGCTTCTAACATGTGGCAAAAGGGTGGGGCTTGATAGAGAAGCAAGGGAAGAAACCCCTTCAATGAGCACGCGGTGGGCACGTGGAGCAAGCGGGTGAGGGCGCTGTGAAAAGGGACTTTGTATTGTTAAAACATATAAGACATGGGTCAGGGTTATGCAAAAATAACATCAACCCAAAGGGATTTGTAAGGATTTTTTATCCACACATATCATTATGCCTTATTATTAGAGTCGGGTCATGCGGCAACATGGCCATGTATAGACCATCCCTCTAGCAGTCCCCACATATATATGGGTTGTGAGAGTGTTGCTAGACACAGGGACATCACCTACCCCTCCATTATAGACATCGTTCCATCAAATGATGATGAGCCCAACTGAGATCCACCACTAATAGCTCTAGCAAATAATGTTGACATAACTGTAGATTTTAGAGCATGGTGGGAGAGCCACCATCCTCATCTAGTGTTAGCAGAGGATTCCTTAGAGGGGATCCTGGCCCACAGGGGTACATGCCAACATAGGCACCATAGGAAAAAGGAGAGGCCAAGGAGGTGGGTGGGAGGAGAGGCCACAAGAGGAGGAGGAGAAGCCATCAACGCCATTGAGGCTAAGGCAATGGTGGAGATCATCTCCTCCACCAACTAAACCCATCTTGTTAGCACCCCTAGCAGCACCTACTATCATAGTAGTGGAAGCTCTAACAACACCACGAGTGGCCTCTGACACCGGTGGCATAGGTCCTAGTGTTTCTCCTCACCCTGACCCTACTTGGCAACTAGGGGACCTAGGTATACTAAGCATGCTATTTATATTTCAGTATCTTTAGTTTTCTTTGTTTATGATTACAAAGATATGCCATGTGATATTGATCTTGTTCTTTCTTTCTATGGTTTTAGAGGATGTACAGGGATGGACTGGGTTGATAGCCCAGTGCATATTAGAGGTGGCCCCTAGTGTGCCCATCCAGGGGATGGTCCTCGAGGCATACCGACCAATTTTTGTGGGGTGACATGCCCATTTTTTTGAGTTGGTAGCGCATTTGAGGATTGCTTATGAGGAGCGAGGGGCAAAGATTGTGCAAGGGGTTGCAGATGCTACCACACTTCGGGGGTAGTGTGACCAGCTCTCAAGGGAGCTACAGACAGTGCTTGTAAAGCGAGATGCAACCATGACAAGGGTTGATGCCTCCAAGTAGGCGCATGATGCCCTTCAAAGCCATCTTAATGACCTTGAGAGGTAGCCGAAAGCCGTGATCCTGATAGGTGATCAACAATTACAGCAAGAGCTAATGCAGGCATGGATGACGATAGCCTCCCTCCAGAGAGAGATCAGAGGTATGTGCACAGCCCTATCCAGATCATGCTCACACCATTCTAGATCCATCACCACTATGCAGCCCCTCCCAGACCACAACCACAACCAGAGTTGAAGGGCTCCAAGAGCCACATGTCACAGCCTTAGGGTGTTGTTGTTTTGTACATCAGTTTTGTAGTGAGATATATATACATGTTTTGTAGATCTATTTTGTATAGACATTGATACACATATCTAGTAGCCACTCGTTTTTTGATGAAAAATGCCAACATATGCAATCCTACTACCCTTAAAGGGTGAACACCACACACACGACACATTAGACACTACACATAGTATCGACAAAGATGCATCACATTAATTAGCTCTTTTAGGGGTGTTCCGTCCAGAGACGATAATCCATAGGCACCCGAACCATACATGGAGATGACAATCTAAGGGCCTAACCAATTAGGACTGAATTTCCCCCTCTAATCAGGCGGCGCATTTATATTTCTCTGATTCTCATAGAGAACCAGGTCACCCACCTTGAATGTCCTAGGAAGCACACTTTGATTATATTGTCTTGATTAGTTTAGTTTGCACTCTACAAAGTGAAATAAAAAATTATCAAATACATACAATCCTATGAGGCTCATGGCTTCATCTAACTTATTCATATAAGAAAAAAATTCAAAATCCTTTGTGAATTGGCGTGCTTTTTCATTCAAAATTTATGAATTCCCTTAGAGTACATTAGTTGTCTCATTTTTTTTATTTTTACTTGTGATACTTGTGTGGGGTGTGGAGCTCAATACTCATATTTCTTTTCATGATCAACGACAAAAATTAAGAGAGAAAATAAAATGGGCACTTAAATCATGCCTTGTAACCCGAAAATATATTAAGGATGCAATTGCAACCCCCCAACAAATAATAATTGGCATCAAAGTGCAATTTATACAATTGAAAAGCCTAACTTGACCATTTATAACACACTTTATAATTTTTACAAGTTTCAAAAAATGCTTTCCAAGAAAAAGAGTGGGTGTTACAAACAAATTCCTTGCAATTTTCCAATTGATTTCAAAAATAAGTTTTCCCAATTTTTACTTCATGGGTAAAAGTTAGGCCCTCACAAAAAAGAGAGTAGATAAGTGCTTCAAACAACAATTATATGCACTTACGATAAAATCTAAAAAATAGGTGGTGTTAGGACTTAAATCTATATTTGTCTTTTGACTTGAGTCATTTCCCCTCTTTGTGTCTTAGTCAATATTTTCCCAAGTTTATAACTAATCTGAGATATTTGTCATGGGTGGTCAAGTTACCAAATTTATTAACACAATTGGGTATAGAATGAAAATTAGGCTCAATTTCTTTTTGAAGTTTTGAAAAATTCACTAGGGGTGAAATTTTTGCCCTTGCGGGTTTTCTCCTTCCATTCGGATGGAATCATTTTCCTCGCAAAGTCCTATTCGGCAAGGTTCTCTTGCAAAAGTTTAGTTCATTTTTTGGTCCATGCAAAAAGAAGAAATAATGTAAATGGCTAAGTGTTAGTCTTGCATGAATCTGTCAGTCAAGTGAACCTCCCCTTTTGGTATGATTTTATCCAGTTCACTTAATTTTTTCCACTTTATAGGAAAGTTGTTCCCATCCAATTTTGTGAGCATTTTATGTGAACCATTTCATTTCCAACTGTCAATATTTTCCTTGCAAATACAATTAACCTAAAAAATTGGTTGTCCTTGCAGGTGTATGGAGTCCATCTTCCCACTTCCCACTCACAATGGTGGCATCTTCCCTTTGTGAACTTTTCCCATTCATCTAAACTTACACTCCCAAAGTTCTTCATCTAGTTCATATGCCTTTGTCTGCAAACTTGTTTCATCCCATTTTCTCGCATCCCTACCTTGATGACATCATGTTAGCATCATCCCATCATGTTGATATAATCCCACCTTGTTCATATCATTAGTGGAACTTTTCTTTTAAACCAAATTTTTGATGTGGTTGGCTGGTTCACTTGGTTCTTTTTGCATGGTTCACTTGGTTGACATTTTTCTACATATCCAATTGGAGAATTTTTCCCACAAGTCTTAGTTCTACAAAGTTTTTGAGGGTCTTTATATCTTGTAGGGGTTTTGAGTGCATCGGGATAGATATTGATGTTGATAGTTTCCTTGCTTGATCTAGATGCAAGGTGGATTTTTTCATATCATGTTTGAGCTCATATTTATGCATGAGCCAAAGAAGGTTGAAGTGTGATTTTTTAAAAATATTTTTGGTAGCATCTCGATGCATCTGAATGGGTGTTGATTCTCTACATGAGGCAATTTTAACATCTGAATAAGGCTTGGATTTTTGAAAAGGGTGAAACAATAAGGAAAAGGTTGTGCGACTCATCTTCCACCCTCTCCACCTACCTGCATTCATGGTGTCATGTCGCCCAACTACCAAAAGTAATTGAAAATTTTCTCCATTGATCTGTAACATCCATTTTGGGTGTGATTTATCCTCAACTATTTGTTTGAACTACTAAGTGTGTGGTGATTAGGGTTATGCCTTCTTGTTGTTATATGAATGATTTTTTATCATTTTTGAGGGAGGTTGGTGATAGTTTCATTCATCAAATTCCAAATAAATTTGTAGGGCATCTATTAACATCACAATATATTTTATTGAGAGATTGTAAACTTATGAAATTAAAGAAAACTAGTAATTTTAATGGGATTTTATGTTGAAAAATGTCTCCATGACACTTTGTATGTATTTAGGAGGGTTTTTCAATCGTGGCTAGGGATTTTACCTTGTCACACTTGCTGACATGAATGTAATGTTGAGTTAGATGAATATGATAACATTTTGAAAATATTACAAGGGTTGTAATGATCTTTCTCACTTTATGTATGAATATATATGTAATTGTGTTTGAATTACTAAGTATGCTTTGTAGCAAGGTTTCATATTCATTGGTGTATGTAAATGCATAACTGCATGTTATTCTTTTCATTTTTTTTCTTTTATCAATACTATGACTTTGTTTCCCAATAGATAGGCACTAGTCTAGGACCATACTCCAATATCACATCTTCAAATAACTTTTTTAATTAGTAGTTTAGTTTAGGCAATCCTTCTTGTGTGCCCATGACTATCGATATAACCAAGGAATTATTATGAAATAAGCATTCAATAGAGATATTTTATGTGGGTCATGTGTACAAAATCATATTAGCTATATAGGGGTTATTTGTAGTCATTCGTTCTTAGTCTAGTGGCAGTCTTTGGCACTAAGACAACAAGTTGGGTTTGGTTGTCCTTGTTTCATTATTATTCATTTTGTTTAACTTCAATACTTGTTAAGGCATACTCCTAGGAACACCCTCCTAAATTTAAGTTGAGATCAAAGCGTAGCAGATCTAACCCACTCTTGTAGAATTTTTCCTTAACCCCCCATAGTATGTTGATGAGCTGATTTCACTTGAATGATATCTAACTCCTTAAATGAAATTTATGACTTGTTGAAAAAATGGCCTCTGGGTCTATATGTAGGAGTAACAGTCCAGGCTAAGCAATGTGCAAGTGGTAGAATTTTGGTGAGGTAGTGATTTCTAATGAAACCAACTAAGAGATAAGAGATCATATAGTAATAATTCCAAAGAGATGCTACAGTTACATGACCTAGGTAGAGTGTGAGTTAGGTGGAGATCCTAGCAAAGTAAATTTTAAGTGCTTAAGTGCCAAAAGGGCCCAATAACCTTTGTGGCCAACAAATACTATCATGAAGTACTTAGGTAGGAAAAAATATGGATTTGTAGTACTTTGACATTTTCAAAAGCCAACCATACAGAAAAATATGAAGCTTTGGTGTGGAAAATGACCTAAGCCTACGATTCCCATGTTATACATAGTTTATTCCATTAAAAAATCATAAATTTAACCCTTAGAGCTATATAACTCTAATTATGCTAATGATTAGTAAAGACACTTCGATCTAACCCATGAATATTTGATCACACTATAACTTGTGTAAAGACAATATGAAACTTACAATGACGTAGAGGGCTAAAAAACCACCCTCTAATAACTACCATAGAGCCCTATTGATTTTAGATAATCCATAGATATTTGGGCCTTCTAGACTCAATCATGAGGCTAGTTATATGCCAATATGCACCTAATGAAAAATCCTAGCAAGATTTCCTAAAATTAATAGGGGCCTATATATTTGAAGCTCTTATGCCATGTTGAAGTGAATAAAAGGACTTACAAGAGCAAGAATTTTCTACAGCACTGAAGACCCTTCCATATAAGAGAGAAGCAATAAAAAAAATATATTTCAAATTGTAAAGGAGGGAATTCACTACTCTCAAGTCTCTAGGATAGGGAAGACTCTGCAGGGAGTGAATAGACCTCAAGTACCTCAAAGTACAAGCTCAAGTGACAACGTGTAAAGTAGAGAAAGATTGAAATAACTTATCAAATAAAGTATTAAGCTAGAAAAGGAAAATTATAAATTAATAGAATCAGGTGAATAATCACAAAATACAAACTAAAGAGGTAGAAAGATGAAGACTTGCATATTTTTTCCACAAAAGGATAGAGTCATGGTCAATGGATGATAGTGCACCATAGGGACATCTATACCCCACGTTGTCATCCCTGTCAAATCAGAAGCTAAAAATTTGAAATCTGCAAGTACCCAACTCTTCGAATCTGAAAACCTGCACACAACAAGTAGGAAAAATGTTGGGGTTATTTTGTGGCTTTCCTCAATCAAGCCCTCATTTTGGCATTTCCACCTCCATGAATAGCTAGATAGATAGAAAATAGACAAGACCTAAAATGTAATATATCAAATGTGTGATAGAAACAAACCCTGCTGTGAAGGAGAACCCCTATCACGAATAAAATAGACAAGTATGTGTTTGCAAATAGATAAGACAAAGCAACAAGAGAATGCTACCAATAGTTTGTGGCTCCCTCTTGGCTTGATGGATGAGAGGTTGAATTCTTGCAAGAGAGCCTTGGTTGTTGACGAGATGTGAATTCGGTAGAGATTTGCTATGAAGAAGAGATGTAGGAGAGAATAGAGCAAGAGAGAAAGAGAGAATACAAGGAAGTTTGAATGAATGAGAATGAGGATAAAAAATGGAGTTTTATGAGGTTGCATGGGCGGGAAGAGCCATTACACTCGTGATTGAGCCACAATTATGCACGTGTCATAGGTAAAGTTCGTGAGATTCCCTCATTTGAACTTGAAAAGTTTTGGAATTCTTATGCGCCATGTGAATGTTTGCATGTCATGCATACATCCAATTCCAAACTTTACAACAAATAAGGTGGAAAATTGCTAACACTTCGTCATTGTCCCTTATGGAGTCAAAATATTGAAATTCTACCTCATAAGGTTTTTGTCATAAATGTGGCAAGGTGCCATAAATATAGTGGACTAAATGTGCAAGTGTGAAATTTCCATAGGATATAATTTTACGACACTACATTTTTTCCCCTTTAGTGAGCCAGATTTTTGGAGAAAAATTAGCTACTTTAGGTGTAGGATTAAAAATTTGAAAATTTTATAGATTTACGTGCAAAAGGAAAATGTAGAGGCCACAAAGGTCAAGCAATCAGATACTGGTGATGTCCCCGATGTATGATCTCAGCAAAAAACTACATCTGATGTGAAGTTTCATTTTACAAAACTCAAATTTAGGTTAGTTTTAAAAATCAGAAGAAGCTACCAAAGTGGGAAGAATGCTTAAGAAAAATAGGTGGTTCAAAAGAAAAATATGATGAAGAGGTGAATATATGCCCCTCCTATTTTTCCCCCAGCTAGGTGGGGTAAAATAGGAAGGATGAAAGGAACATTTTTACTCTAAAAAATGGGTAAAAATGACTTATATATGCTTGACTGGGCCAATAGAAGAGTCATTTTCACTATTCACAAGGAGGATCTTGTTGAATTTTATGAGAGAAGAGTCAGAAAAATACCTTGTCCACAAGAGTACGTGGCCTTGAGGATCGAGCAACTCCACACAATGATAGCGATGGGTGATGAGCCTAACAAGGTACAATTTTTTTTGACCCAACTAGTCATTTCATTATATGTTTTTAGATCTTTGTTCTCTCAAGCAATGTAGGCATCTAACTAGCATGAGGTGTTTGAATAGTGTGTTATCATCCTAATAGTGTGTTAGCTACCTCCAGCAACATTGGCATCCCTCCCATGTGTTGTCGTCAGGAGGTGTTCAACCTTGGATGCTAACACGTTGCATAGACGTTTGCGCAACACACTTTTGTCCTAAAGGTGAACTTAAGAAAAAATTGATGTAGACATAGAATTTTCTCGATGATATTGTGTGCAAGTGATTTTCTACTTTAAGCTACAAAACCAAATGAAATGCAAAAGGAAAAACACAAACAAACACTCAAGATTAGCCTAAGTTGAATCCAAACAAAACAATAAAGAAAAGGAAAACTTATACCTTGTTTGGATTGATGAGTTGGTTGGCCCTTTGATGCTTGATTGTATGCTCCCTTGGTGAGGATGGCATTTCAAATCACACCTCTGGAATGCGTTATGGAAACGGAAAGCTATGTGCAATAAACTGCTCTTCGAATTAGGAGGGGAAGCTCCCTCTTTTGTTGAGTTGCATAAAGTAAGTAAACTAAAACTAATTTTTGCCTATCTTTTTGATTCAGTTGCGAGAACACAAGGTTATAGAACTCTAGATGTTGCAACTGAGGTTTCCCCTTTAATGAAATTTGACAACTACAACTTAACTTACGCTAAAACATTTCTATCCTCTCAAGTAAACATAGAGCAAGAGAGTTTAGAAATGGACAAGGTTGATTTTCTAACAAAGATACTTGAATAAAATTTCCTCAACATACATCTACTAAATTTCAATGCAAGCTGAAAAAGGAGATCATAAAAGTATTACGAAAATATGAGACTTTATTTCAAGGGTAGCAAATCAAGCTTCAAGATTTTATTTCCTCACATTTCTAGCACAAAACAATAAACGAAAATCCGAGATTTTTATATCGGGGCAGCAAAGCACGCTCAGGACTTTATTTACTCAAACTTCTGGCACAAAGTTACAATTCCGGGACAACAATTTGTAGCAAAATACTTGCAACATGCGATCAACCAGATTACAATTGACACATAACATATGCACTAAACAAGGATTTGCAGCTAAGGAGGCATGCAAACTTGCTCTTTACACAAAGTGAATTGACACTAAATGATAACAAACATGAAGGCATAAACTCAACGATTATGTTATCACAAGCACGGTTTTGAACGACACTGAATAAAAAAGAGAAGGCACTAAAGGCACTTGTGTCTTGTTATCACTAGCATGGCTAAACTAAAATGAGCAAACATTGCTCTTATTTATACACAAGTAGAGGAGTAGGGAACCCTAAAATCTCCTTGCTTTTACAACTAAGACTTGCCAACATGCAAGCTTTATTTCTAAACCTAGAACAGGATAAACATTTAACACCTATGAAAGCATGTAAAAATGGAAAATGCCAACTCATTACAACTGTTTTCCTTCTTCTTCAAAGAATGGATGAGAACTGAGACAAGAATAGAAAGAAAGCGTGAGATAAGAATGGAAAGAAAGCTTGGAGAAAGCTTCTAGAATATTTTTGCTTTAAATCTCTATCACATCCACCAAAATGCGAGAAACTGCCTCTCTATCAAGAGTGTTGATACTATCTATAGCCATATTCCTCTTTTCTAAGATCTTCTCCCCTTTTGCAACCAAACTTAGAGAATCTTTGACATCTTTAGCTTCTTTATGAGTTCTATTCTTAAAAACATCACTGCCCCAAAAGATGACTCACTAATTGATAACTCGGCGGCTCTGCAACTCTATGCTTCTAACACTTCTCTTGATTCTCCCACGAAAGAGTTTTGCACAAATTTTTGTGACACTTGTCCTTTCACTCATACCACTCCCTCTGCATGTTCTTCAACTGAGATGATGACGTTTTATTTCCATGATGGTATTGAAAAACACTTCCTAACATCATTCGTTCAGATAATTATGATACAACACTTGTTTGGCTCTGAATTTGACGGGAGAGTACTTCATGCTGAAAAACTTGAAGATTAACTGTAAACTTGACTATCCTCGGCTAAGCTCAGCACAAACCCTAAAAATAACTTGTTGATTTTTTTCGTCAAATGGATGAAATTTTGGAATTTTTTCTAAGATATGGGTTTTGACTAGAATTTTGTTACAAGTCAACCCAGATCGTCCGTTTTTGAAAATTTGAAGTGAAGACTGAAAAAGCAGCAAACCCTAATTTTCTCTGAAAAAAGCAAAAAAAGTTGGCATCTGGGTATTGTTCATGAGCATATTTTGGATGAACCCAGTTGATCAAATTTTACAAACCCTTGCTTTTGACTGAAAAAGAAACCACTTTAAGTTTCTCTGAAAAAACTGTGATATGGGTTTTGTCCAGAAGAAGGTTTAGTATAGACCCAAAAGATTAGAAATGGAAGAATTTGAAGTTTTCTCTGACATGCAAAATAAAAAGCAACTACTGCAACCTTGAGAAAATCCTTCAACAATTTGTCCAGAAGATAGAACAAATATAAACCAGCTTGCTGAAAATTGATAATAATGGCCTTCTTCTTCACAAATTTGATGTTCTTGATGAAGAAATATGAAAACGCAAGCCTTCTTTGAGTGCTGATATGAAAATTTTATGAAAAATCAGTAAGTTTAGGTTCTTGAATCTTGAAAAATATAGGTTTGAAGTTGCTGCTCTATTTCTCCTTGAAGACACCTGCAAGAAAATATGAAAAATAAAACATAGAGATGTCCTTAAATAAGTTTTTGCTTTGAGAAACAGCTTCTCAAACCCTAATTTTGAAAACCCTAAATTTAGCTCATGAAATGAACTAAGGCGTTTTTCCTTTCTTTGAAATTTTGAAAATTTCAAAAAATTTCTAAGGCATGAGAATTTGGGCGCCCTTTTTGAGGTATGGCGCCCAGTCTCTCCAAACTTAGCCAATTTTTCACCATTTTCACCTTCTGCTCAATTTTTAACCCTAATTTGACTTTGTCTCCCGACTTCCAGATCGATCCGACGAACGAACTGAACATTTCATTACGGAGCCTGATCAAATCTGACAATATTGTTCTGGAGATGTCATCTGTCAAAAACTTCATTTGACCCTTTGAATTGTCAGGTGCCTATCTCTAACAGGGGCACCCATTTTCTCCAATGTTAGCCATTTTCATGATTTTCAAAACCTTGCTTGTCTTCTGACCTTCAGATGAATTCACGATTCCAGGCATTGTATTGCTCAAACTGACTGGCTGACAGATTCACTGGATAGCTAATAACACTAACATCTAGAGGCTCTAAACCCTAGGTGCCCTTCTCCTTCAGGGGCGCCCATCTCTTCCAAAGATAGTTTTTATTTTGAGTTTTTCACTGTTGCTTTTGACGTTTGTCATTTCATTCACTTTTTCTCCTCTGTTCAGCGTGCGACATCTAATGACTGCCTGCTCCAACGGACGTGCTGATGATTGCGTTGGACAACTGGATTAAGTCTGAAAAAGTCAGGTTGGAGGTGCCTTCTATAAATTTCATCATTTGAGAGCTTAAAAACTTGGGCACCCTTTTCCTTCAGGGGCGCCCATCTCTTCCAGACAACCATTTTAACTATTTTTTGTCTTCAGGATTCTAAACACTTCTCGTTGTGACCTCTGTTTGATTTGAATTTTCCAACAGTTGGGTGATCTGATGAGTTGATGGAGACATCTGTTGTGAAGCTGATGAGAAACTACACAATGTCGCCTGGGAGAGCCAACCTCTGACTCCATCATCTGACCTTCCAAAAAGATGGGCGCCCTTCTTCTCCAAGGGCACCCATGCTGAGCAAACTTAGAAACTTTTATGCAAATTTCAAAAATCCTTCCTCGTTTGACATGCCTTCCTTGTCTCAGTTTCCAGAAATGAAATTTTTTCTAAGGCATGGGAGTATGGGCACCCTTCTTGACTGGAGGCGCCTGAATTCACCAGAGGCAAATTTTTGCATTTTTCAACTTTTTTAGCTTTTATTCTTCTTTCTCGTTTTTCGTGCATGTTCATCATTGAAAACTTTTGTTTGACGCTTGAATGTCTAATTCTGACACTTGGAAGTTGACTGTCCTCCATTGATGACCTTGGATCTCTGAAAAAAGCTTCTGAAAAAGCAGAATAGACCTAGTAGGGTAAAATTGATCTTTTTGTCATTCTAACTGCCCTAGCTTGATGAGGAAGTATTTTAAGCCAATCAAAATTAGTCTTAACCCTAGAAGCCAAACTTTCTATTTTTAGAAAATTTTACAAGTATCCATTTCTTGAGAAACCTAGAAAAAACCTAGAAAAAGTTTCTATTTTTAGAAAACTGCTAAAAATAGAAAATTTCTTAAAATTTACAGACGAAAAACTGAAGTCTGGGTATTGTTGGTTTGATATTTCTAAACCAACCCAGATTGTTAGATTTTGAAAATTTCAAGTTTTTGACCCCCATGCAAACCCCAATTTTGACCTTTTTCATAGACTTAACAGTATTTGGACTCATTTCTTCAAAATGCCTAAGTGTAGCAAATTTTTTAATTTGGGGTACAACAGGTGGCAAATGAATGCAAAAGTGGAGAGGAATTGATGAAGATTGCAATAATGGAGATGGGTATTGTGATAAAGATGGTAGGTGAATGCAATAAGAGCTTCAATGGCTGCAATAATGGAGGTTGCAAGTGCTAAATGCTAAGTGCTTGAATGAAAGTGAATGCAAAATGATCTAATTCTTGTCTAATCTCCCATTTGAGACCAAGTCTTCCAATTTAAAGAAGAATGGACAGCTAGGATTTAACCATCATGGACAAGATGGAGGGTTGTGGTGAGTTGAGGACTCACAAGTCCTCACATCTTGCCATGTGGAATGTGACGTGTGAAGAGGAAAAATGACATGGAAAATGACATGTGAGGTGGAGGTACTTGCAAGTACCTTAGGATTAGGAGAGGATTTTCTCAAAAAGGAAGTCTTTGTCCCCATATGAGGTTGATGGTGACAAGTGAGGAATTTTAGAAAGCCCTCTCTTGTCACCATGGGGATGGGATAAGTTGTCGAGGGAATAAATGTGAATTTTAAATTCACATGATTGGAAGTACCCTATGGATAAGACAAGGTCCTCTTAAAGGAGATCCTTGTCTCATGTGACTGATGTGACCTATGAGAGGTTATGAGGAAGAGAAATGCATGGGATAAATAAATGGAATTTAAAATTCCATTGGAAAGGACATAGGGATTGTAAATGGAATTAAAAATTCCATTGGGATGTGGGAAGAGTTGACTAAAGGGGGTTGATTAGACTAGTGATGAAAGATTAGAAGAGGGTTAGGTGGTTAATGATGATTAGGAGCCAACTTGCAAAAGTTGAAGGATGTGACACATCCTAATCAAGGATTAGGGATGTGTCACATCCCTAATGATGGGATTAGGAGATGAATTAGGATTAAGTGTGGATGGGACATAAAGGGAATTAAATAAGTGGGTTATTTATTTAATTATTTAACTAAATACCTTAGGGATTTGGAAGACTTTAGGGGTATTAATTAAATAATAGTAACATTATTTAACTAATGTGGATAAAAAGATATTTAGATGAAAAGGGTAAATTTGGCCAAATATAAGTGGTCAAATTTAGATGTCTACAGATATAGAAGGGACTGACATAAAAATTTGTGTATTTGCAGGCTTGACTTGAGATCCATGAGTACACTGGGAAACAACTACTTTTATTTTTGCGAGATCGCTACGATGATCTACACTCAGATGATTTGACATGCTACGATAGGTCGACCTCTAGTGGGTCTACACCATGTCAGAGATCCATTTCAACACACCCATGTTGATGGGGCTCATGGAGTCTTGGGACACTGACACCTCCACCTTCTACCTTCCGCCTTTTGATGGGAGAGATGACCATCACCATAGAGGATGTCTATCGCATCACTGAGCTACCCATTTGAGGATGACGAGTTGCATACAATGAGGGCAGGACAACAAAGGATGCCTACAAGGAGCAGTGGTATTACATCAAGCGGGTGGTCCCAAGCAACACCATGGGTCACATGTACATTAGGTGGCTTGAGTAGGGGCAAGTGGCCATGCCACTCTTCCATTGAGTGATGATTTTTATAGTCACCCTCCACACCGTGATGGATGGACAAGTCTCACACCTACACAAGGGTCTTGTCCATTACATTCGAGCAATGGAGGAGAAAGAGACAATTTTCTCTTGGGGTCGAAGCATGCTATCTCATCTTTACCATGACCTTGAGTGGTATGTACATTATGAGTATCACAGCCTCACAGTCTACACACTAGTACAGGTGTGGGATTTTCAGCACATTAGGTGCACGAGGTTGATCGAGTTCCCCCAGGGATTGGCTTCTAGTACACCCATGGCGCAAGAATACCCTTTAGTTCATGACTGGTGTTATGGAGATGTTACCTTTAGGTAGTAACAATTTGATTTTTTTGGATGCAAGACATTAGATGGCATCCCTATAAGAGGATGGGAATCTATCCCATTAACAGGTGAGAGTTGTGGAGGATGCAATGCGATTGACTCTTAGTGAGGCGATTAGATCACATCATGATACCATATTACTGGCATCAAGTCACCTAGCAGTTCAGGCAAGTGTAGACCATCCCTTTGACACATCACATGTACAATCGATCAATGAGGAGTGTAGTCTAAGAAGGCAATCATCCTCATCTAACCATTGTGAATTTCATTATTATTGACGATGAGTCAAACAATGACGACTGGCCTCTTGTTCTTACAATTGATGATGTCAGAGTTGTCAACAATTTTGTTCGCATGGTGGGTGATGACAAGCTTGACCCTAATTTTCGAGGTAGATTCCCCCATGGGAAATGTCAATGCACAGGGGCCAAGAGGTGAGGACCTCAATAGTGGTGACAATGAGGAGGACAAGGTGACGACGAGTGGAGTGATAGAGTGGTCAATATGGTGACGGAGGATATTATCGCCTCCATGTGTAGTCCCTGTCTTATAGGATCCACCTTCGTGTCAGACATTCATACCTCGTACAGTGAAAAAAACAATGGGTCCGAGTGTAGCACCCCCTCTTGTTGCACACTCGCAAGCTGGGGACCCAGGTATGAATGTGATACATGTTATTTCCTTTTAGTATTTCCATTTTAGTCCATATATATGCATATGTTTTGATATGATCTAGTACTCATAGCATCCACTTTCTCTATGGTTGAATTGGACACACAAGATTGGGTCACCTTCATTAGGTGATGCATTGCAGAGGTAGCCCCAGTCATGCCAATCTAGGGGAGTGTCCTAGAAGCGTACATTCCAAATTCAGTAGATGACATGCCCACCTTTTCAAGCGTGTAGTGTATTTAAGGACAACCTAAAAATAGGTTCATATAGAGGCCATCTAGAGGACCACATACCTTGTTGCCATGATGGGGAAGTAGGATCATCAATCAGTGGAGCTTCACGCTACTCTAGTCAAACGATATCAGGTAGTGATGTAGGCAGAGAGTGTCATAGTGGCACATGACATTCTACAAAGCCAACTCGATGACCTCGAAAAGCAAGCAAGGGAAGTGAGGCTAGTTGTTGATTCCCAAGAGCAACATATCCAGGAGGAGCTATGATAAGCCCATGAGTAGGAGGTCAAGCTATGGGAGGAGGTGATCAAGTTAAGAGGAGAGGTCCAAGGATTGTGGGCACAAAGCATGTTTGTGCCGCGATCTCATTGGTCACATTCACTCACATCCATCCGAAATCCACCTTTTCCACCACCTCCAATGCCAAAGGGCTTAGGGAGCCATACACTCGAGGGCTAGAGGCCCATTTTGCATGCCAGTTTTTCTATACTAGATCATATTATTTTGTATAGCATTGTTTTGATGTATAGACATAGAGAATCACCACATTTTTGATACATTGGTGTGATACATGTACATGAAATTTTGATATATATATGAGATTTTGTGTGACATCATGGTGTTCTTATGTGTACTTTTGCTTTCATGTATAGCTATGTGATGGGTTTATGTTTATGGATGTATGTTTAGATTATATGTTATCATGGTCTAATAAACACACATTGGATGCATTTTTAATTAAATACAATGATGATCTAATTGCCTAACCAAAAGACTTAATCAAATACAATGCACGGATACATAGCATAATAAAACACATGTATATGTATAATCCCTAATTAAAGAAATTAAATACATACACATATTCACATCATAACACAAAATACAGAGATAATGTGTTAACTAAGAAATTTCATAGCATAATGAACTACAATCCCAAAGGAATGAGCATCATGCGCATGCTACATAGACACTATGTATAGTATCGACAAAGATGCATTGCATTGACTGGTTCTTTTAGAGGTGTTCCATCCATAGATGATAGTCTATAGGTACCAAAACCATACATGAAGATGATTATGTAAGGACCTAACCAATTAGGGTTAAATTTCCCCTTTTGATCAAGTGACGCATTTATATTTCTTTGATTCTCATAGAGAATGAGGTCACTTACCTTGAAATTTCGAGAAAGAACACCTTGATTATAATGTTTAGAGATAGATCATTGATAATACTAGATATGTTTGGGGCCTACAAAAGGTGCTCATTGAGAAAATCAAGCTAATACAAATGATCAACACAATAAGTGTCATCATCAATCAACCCTTTAATGGAAACTTGCAAAGATGGAATTTCCAAATCTAAACACATGGTAGCCTCAACACAATACACAAGGTTATATGGTGTAGTACCAATAGTTGTACAAACACTCATCTCATAGGCCCACAAGATGTATGTTAATTAAGTATGCCAATCTTTACCATGTTTGTTTACTATTTTTTTGGAGAATTGGCTCAAGATTTTTATTACTCTTTAGCTTGGACATCAGACTGAGGATAGTATGGTGTAGAAAAGTGGTGTTGAATATAAAAAAATTCTAGGAATTGCTTTACCTCTTTGTTCTTAAATGAAGGACCATTTTCAAAAACAAGGGTAGAAGGCAATCTAAAATGAGAAATGATATTATTTAGAAGAAAGCTACATATTGCTTCAACCTTCATGAATCGAATAGATTCAACCCATTTTGTAAAGTAATCAGTAGTGGAAATGATGAAGGTATATGCCCTTTAAAAGAAGGAGGTGATATTTTGCTAATAATATCCAAACCTCATTTTGCAAATGGCCAAGGAGAGGTCTGATTTTGAAGCTCTTGAGTAGGAGCCCGAATGAGATTGTTGTGTTGTTGACATTGATGACACTTCTTGACAAAGGCAAAGGAATCTTGCCCCATTGTCTTCCAAAAGTATCCCATGTGAATTAGTTTACACACCAAGGATTTATCGACAAAAATGTCCACCCCCAGAGCCTGAATAGGCTTATTGAAGGGCAAGGGGTAATTTAGCCTTAGTGAGACAATGAAGAATACCATTATAATATTTTTTGGCAAAGAACATCAAACAATATAATATATCAGATTGAAATTTTTCATATCCGAGTGTGAGTGTTTTTAGTCACATCATCAGGAAAATTTCCACTCCTCAGATAGTTATAAATGTGAGAATACCATTCTATCGAGTCTACGTGAGCACACACTAGAACATCAGAATTGGCTTGATCTAAGACAGAATGAGAGTGAAGAATATAAATGAAAAAGTGGTATTCTTCTATACCATCATTTGAAGGTACAAGGGAGTTTACACTGGCCATTACATCTGCGTGTCAATTTTCTTTCCTAAGGACATTGTCTATTATGAAAGAATAGAAATGATCAAGCAAGGATAAGGCTAAATCTCAATACTGAGATAGCTTATTCTACTTAGCCTGATACTTTCTTGTGATTTGATTTACAATAAGCTCAAAATCACTATGAATGTGAAGATGTTTAATGTTTAAATCTATCATGGCATGCAAGCTAACAATAAGGGCTTTGTACTCAGTGATGTTGTTAGTGCAATGAAATTCCAATTGAAAGGATAGAGGAAATCGCTTGCTTTCGAGTAATACTAAAAATACACTTGCCCCAAAGCTAGTTTAACATATCGATCCATCAAAGTACATCTCCCACACAGGTTCATGGTCTGCTACAAAGAGATTTTCATCTGGAAATAAATCAAGATTAGGGAAGGAGTGAGATGAGGGAGCTTCCACCAATTGATCGGCAACAACTTGACCTTTGATTAATTTATGAGTTACAAACTTGATATAGAACTTAGAGAGCAACATAACCCATTTCGCCAACATTCTAGAAAGATCAGTTCTAGTGATCAGATGTTTAAGGAGATCACTTTTCAGAATAACATTGGTTTTCACATGAAGAAGATAATGTTGTAACTTTTGTATTGCGAAAATGAGCGCAAGAAATCATTTCTCCATGGTAGAATAATGAGTTTCATAATCAACTATAATATAATTAATGTAGTAGACTGCTCTTTCTTTACCATCAATGTCATGTTGAGCTAATAAAGTTGCTAAGGCATTAGGTGATGCATAAATATAAAACAAAAGGTGTATCCTACACAATTGACATTAAGATTATTGGGTTGGCCAGATAACTTTTTATTGAATCAAAATATTTTTTGCACTCATCATCCCATTGAAAGCGAACATCTTTCTTCAACAAATTGAGACACAAATCTACAAATTTCATGAATCTTCCCTTGTAAACTATGTAGTTGTGAGATTGTTTTAGGAGGAGGCATGCTAATGTTTACATCAATCTTATTTGTGTTTACTTTGATTCCATAATGAGAGACGATAAATCTTAAAAGCTTGTCGATGTCCATGCCAAAAACACACTTAAGAGGATTTAGTTTCATCTTATATCTAGTTGAAGCCTTTCAAAGATAAGACAAATATTTTCTATGTGATCTTGATGAGTTGTAGACTTAGCCAAGATGTCATCAATGTAATATTATAGAATTTTATGAATGAAGTCGTGAAAGATAAGGGTCATCACCCGTTGGTAAGTTTCTCCAAGATTATTTAACCCAAACGACATGAACACATAATAGAAAGTACCCCAAGGGGTAGTGAAGGCTATCTTATATTGATTTTTCGAGTTAATATGAATTTGATTATAGCCTGAGAAGCCATCTATAAAAGACAATAAGGCATGGCCTGTGGTTGAGTCTACAATCATATCAATATTAGGCAATGGAAAATCATCCTTAAGAGAAGCCTTATTGAGATCACAAAAATAAATACAAATATGGATATGGCCATCAAGCTTGTTGATAGCAACGATATTTGATATCCAAGGTGAATAGTTAGTAGGATGGATAGAGCCTACTTTTAAAAGATTCTCTATCCTAGTCTTGAATAATAAGGCAACCTTGAGACTCATCTTTTAGATCTCTTGTTTAACAGGCTTAGCATCGAGACATAGAATGATATTGTGAACCACTATGGACTTGTCAATACTAGGCATGCCCTCATATGACTAAGTGAAGATATTAGGATGAGAATGTAACAAATCATAATGTTGTTTACATTCTTTTGAAGAAAGATACTCCAATCTTAATCACTTTTTTAGAAGTCCATGAAAACATCAGCAATATCTACTTTCAGGAGAGTACTACGATCTTCAGGGTGAGATATAGGAACATTATCATCCACATTAGACAAAGGGGCCTTCTCATCAATGCTCATAATGGATTCTCCAAAGTATGCTTGCTTATTCAAGCAATATGAGAATTATCATTTATGGTGAAAAGAAGATAAGTGAGAGTAGACACCTAAGAATTCTTCCAGTGCTTCCACCAAAGAGAACACATCTAGAGGAACTTCATTAGAATATACTCTGTTTTCAATTAATTCAGGAAGAACTAACTCAAGATAAGAAGGTTTAATAGAAATCATGTTGACAGTAAACCATGGTTTTCTCCTACATTTTGGTATAGAATGATGGTATCCAAGTCCCATGTTATTCTCACGAAGATCAAAATCTATGGGGACTTGAATTCCTTTCTCGTTACACTTTACATCCATAATCATACTTAGACAAAAGGTTGAAACTAGGGCCATAACGTGTTTACAAATTTTGAGAAGGAGGAGGATCAACATAAAGAGCATCATTCCAACAATGGGTATCATACTCCTCTGCAAGATTGCAACCATCCTTCTTGGAAAAAGTGAAAAGATTAAAATCTTTAGTCGAAGCATGACTATCTTCCTCAACAATGGTATAATCATCCTCCTTAGCAGGAGCATGATTGTTTTCCTTAGTGGGAAGACAATCAACTTTCTTGATAGAAGTGTATGAGATTGTTGGAATGTCTAAATGGACAGCATCAACTTTATACTCTCCAATAAAAGATTTAGTAAATTCCAAGGACCCCCAATCATTACCAAGACAAGCATTCAATTTAGAATAAGAAGTAGAAGGGGTAGACTTAGGATTCTCTACTTTAGGACAGTCTTCCTTAGGGACATCCATCTCAAGAGCAACCCTTAAAACATGAACTATCGAGATGGATGTCAATGCATTAGAAAATGAAGGAATAAAATTTTTAATAGTGAAAGCAACTGAGGTCTAACCAACAGTTGTCATTTCATAAAGGTGTATAGCATCAAGGTCAGCCTTGATTGTAATTACTTTATTATTAGCAACAAATTTTATACAACAATGCAAAGTGGAAGTTATTTCCCCCAAAGCATGAATCCAAGGTCTTCCCAAGAGAATATTATAAGGTAAAGGACCAGACATAACATAAACCAAGGTGGGTTTTATAATGAGTTCCAACCTCAAAGGAAAGATTATCATTCTTGGGGTTTGTTGAACAATGTTATCAAATCCACAAATGTATAAAGAAGAAGCAAAAAGAGAAGAAAAATCAATCTTAATCTTAGGTAATAAGTCAATGCTACAAACATTGAGAGATGAATCGGTGTCAATGAGAGCACACCTAATACCAACATTATGAATGTTAACTATTATCATTAAAGGATCTGCTTGCTTCTATATTTTCATAGGTGAGATTTCTTGTGGATAGAATGTAACAGTTGATGGATATGCACAAATATGAGCCATCAGGGCATTAACATTTTTTGGCCTGGCAGAAGAAGGAAAGAGAATATATTGCAAGGCTTCTTGAAGCATACCTTGATAAACTAGAGTGGTTTAAGGAGAATTCCACAGTGGGACCTTGGAAAGAGTAACACAAAGTTGCTTGACAAGATCATAATCACTAGGTACTTTGGCTATAGGTTTAGTTGTTGGAGGAAGACTTGGTTGAGAAGGTGGTAAAGAAGTTGGTTGATTTATATTTTGTTGATTCCTTCTAGTATTGTAATTATGAGCTACAAATTTAGAGGAAGAAGTTATAGATTATAAAAATATCTTGTAAAGGTTTGGAAAGTAAATAGTGACTAGAACCCCACAAATAGAATGAATTATTTTAGGATATGGGGTAGCCGAAGTCATTTAAGTGACGGGTCTCTAAGGCCTTTGATGAGCTATAGAGACTACAACTACATTCATGGATTCCTTGACTTGCGAAGAGGAAGAAGATGATTGTGATGAAGAATTTTGTTTAGCAAATCTGTAGACAAAAGGTGCCTCTAAGAAATCATCTATGACATCATCCAACATATCAAAATATTCTTTAGAGAAGGAATTATCAAAATCATTAAAGTTTTAAAGGAAAATATCCAACATGATTTGGTTCACGTTGGGCTCACCAAAATATAAAGGAGGGGATTCACTACTCCTGAGTCTCTAGGACAAGGAAGATTATATAGGGAGCGAATAGCCCTAAATTACCTCAAAGTTCAAGATCGAGTGACAAAGTGTAAAGTAGAGAAATATTGTAATAACTTATCAAATGAAATATTAAGCTAGAAAAGGAAAACTACAAATTAATAAAATTAGGTGAATAATCACACAATAGAAACTATAGAGGCAGAAAGATGAAGACTTACAAATTCTATCCAAAAAAGGACAAAGTCACAGTCAACAGATGACAACGCATCATGAGGACGTCTGCATCCTGTGTTGTCATCCCTATCAAACCAAAAGCTAAAAACCTAAAATTTGCAAGTAGCCAACTCTTTGAATATGAAAACCTGCACACAACAAAGATGAAGAAAATTGTTGGGGCTATTTTGGGGCTTGCCTAAGTCAAGCCCCCATTTTGTTGTTTTCACCTCCATGGATAGTCAAATAGATAGAAAATAGGAAAGATGTAAAATGTAATAGATGAGACATGTGATAGAAATGAACCCCACTGCGAAGGAGAACCCCTATCACGAATAAAATAGACAAGAAAAGTATGTGTTTGCAAATAAACAAGACAAAGCGACAAGAGAGAATTACCATCAATATATGGCTCCCTCTTGGCTTAATAGATGAGATGTTGAATGCTTGCAAGAGATCCTTGGTTGTAGACGAGACGTGAATCTGGAAGAGCTTCATTGCAGAGAAGCGATGTAGGAGAGAATAAAGAAAAAGAGAAAGAGAGAATACAAGGAAGTCTGAATGAATGAGAATGAGGATGAAAATTGGAGTTTTGTGAGGTTGCATGGGAGGGAAGAGCCATTAAATTCGCTATTATGTCGTAATGATGCTTGTCATAGGCAAATTTTTTGAGATTCCCTCATTTGAACTTGGTAAGTTTGGGGATGCTTGCGCATAGCACGAACATCCATGTGTCGTGCAAGCATCCAACTCAAAAATTTATAAGAAATGAGGTGGAAAACTAGTTATGCTTCATCATTATCCCTTATGGAGTCGAAATCGTGAAATTTTGACTCATAAGGTTTTTGTCATAAATGTGGCGAGGTGGCATAAATGCAACAGGCTAAATTTCCAAGTGTGAAATTACCACAAAGTGCGATTTTATGACACTACATAAATGATGGTACAATGCATAAAAATTTAATAAAGTACATAAGAACTCTTGTTTATATAGGTAAAGGTGAGATATAGGTCAACATGGGATTATGACAAGTGTCATGATAATGACATAAGATACAAAAATTAAATAGCCTAAATGTGTCGTAAGTAAACTTAACTATTAGGTGTGAATAGGTCTTAAAAGGGAACTAATTAGATACTAAACCTCACTCACACCAACATGCTTATGCTCTTGGATGCTACATTGGAGGAATTTATCATTATACTGCCTTATGTACTTACATAGGTGTTCTTTCCCATTGAGGGCCATTTCAACATCCTTATTTTCCCTTATTGAGGGAAAAATCATTATTCCTTAGCATCATCTCTAGCCTATGAGTTTATCACACTTATTATTCAAGATATTTATGTGCTTGATACAAGATGTATTCTTTATACTCTTTTCTTTACAAGATCACATGTGTGCATGCTTACGTTTTATATTTTTTTCATCACCTATAATTCCTTGTATCCTATGGATGCAAATAATTGTTGCTTGGTTGCATCTTTTCCCTAACACTCTCATATTGAGATTTGAAAATAGTTTTATGTTATAATAAATACTCATCTTAATTATGTGATGTACCTTCACTTCATGCGCCCTATCGCCCATCAACCATGAAGCAAGGAAAATTATTACCACTTTTGTATATAGTAAAATTTATTCAAACTCTATCTCTACCTTTCTATTCCATTTATGATCATTGACAATTACATTCAAATTGAAATTGGTCTTATTTCAACTTGTGTCACAAAAGTTAGCCATGGAATAATTTTCCTTAATTTTATAGGTTCCCATGTAGAGTACATGACAAAGGACAAACTTACACAATGACACCTTGCAACATCCATTAATTTATATGGACCCCCATTGTATCATTTTATGTTTGAATATTTACTTTGCATGCATGTTTATGAGTATACATGATCATTCCAAGATTCACATGTAGCTCAAAGTGAGGGTGAAATGTAATGGTGAATTTTGTATACTTGTACCATTTCACATTTAGTTTTGAGCCTATTTTAAGGAAAGTGTTTTAATTTATTGGCATATTGACAAATAACATAATTATGTGCAAAAGTGGGTCCCTTACATTATGTCATTCACCTATCCATTATACTCATCATTAAACACTTATCCCTTGTCTCATATTTATGCTCACACATTTTGATATATTCACTCAATGCATACATTTATGATACCAAGCATACACATTACCCACACTAATTTTATCCTTCCTATTATGCAAGTCAAGTTCAAGATCGCAAGTGTGATCTTGTAGTCAAATTTTAGTTCTTTTACCAAATATTTCTCTACAAGGACTAACTAAACATAAATGTGTGATATTTATTGCTATGTCCTTGTATTTGAAAGTATTAAATACATTAATTTCACTTATCTCCTAATCTCCTCATAGTCAAAACTTATTTCCATACCATTCATATTATAACTTCAATTGATGCACTAAAGGAATCTAGATATGTGTGAGCCTTCGAAGAGAGTATGCACATCTAAAGGGTGTTTTTTCCATTTATTTACACACATTACTATGGATTGAATTAAGAGAATGTGTCACATAGTGACACAATGACACCCCTTCCAAGGTACTTCTACATTCTCCCAACTCTCAAATATTATAGAAGAATAAAGTAAACAAAGGTTACTCAAGTGAATCATAAAGAATCATTCAACATTATAAGGGGTCAAATCTAGAATTAGACGATGAGTCCACAATCACATATTAGAGCTAGTCCATCAAACTCAACCTAAGATAGAACATTAGGTAGACATAGAGTTTGAGGAGTTACACGGGCAAAGAAGCATCATTTTTAAAACTAAATACTAGTAAAATTCAATAATTTTTAATAAGGGAAAGCATTATATGGTGATAGATCTAAGTACTAGTATTTACTATATTCACTTTCTATATTTAGAATCTATTTAATTCAAAATACATCAGCCTTCAATTTTCACTTATTAAATCTAGAATTTCTATTCTTATTTGTATACATTTTATTGGATTAGCCTATATCACACTTAGGAAAATTTTAGTTTCCTTTACATAAATAAATACACATAATTAAGCATAATTAACTTAGATTAAATCAAAGTTAGACTGATAAATTAAAATTCATTTTTTAGAAATTAAATGTATTAGATGTGGCATATAGCTTTGGGAAGAACAATGAAGAATTAACACTAATGTACAAAATCCAATTGCCAAGGTAAAAAAAAATAATGTTCATGGTTTGATGAAAATCTCAACATTTATAAAAAATAAAAAATCTTTGTGGACCCAATCTAAGTCTCTAGGGATCAAACTTGAGCACCATGAAAATGAGTTGATACATAGAAATGAATTACAATCTATAGGAATGATTTGACAAAAGTTACAACATAGATCTCTTCACCTCTACCTTCCCTATGTCTAAATATTCCAAGGCAATATTTATAAATACATTAGGGAGATTGTTAGATCACTAGGGTCAAGTTCTCTGAAGTCAACTACCTATTCAAAATGTCTCTATGATAATGAACAAATGATCATATACAATGTGCTCAATCATGCATATTGCTTATGATTCTAATACAAATGTGTTATTTTTAAGCTCCAAATCCAAATGTTCCTAGATTGAATTCTCTTTGCTAGAATATGTGAATTAATTGCATAAATGAATGTCTCTAAATACCAAAGCATAGCACCAAGTAGTGCAAACATGTACGAAGTTGGCTCTTGATGGATAGTAGAAAAGGGTGAGAGTTTAGAAAGTTGAATTTTAAAATTTAAAATTTGGGGTCAATCCTAAGCCACTTAAGATCAATCCTAAGGCATTTATAACTAACCCATAATAGAAAAGTGCTAGTTTTGAGACAAATGAATAAATGTGTGGATAGGGGTGTGAATGTAAGGTAATAAATAATGAATAAAGGAAAAATCTATGGGAGAAAATGCACGTAATAGGTGTAAATGAATATAAAATGGTTAGGGATGAGTATCAAGTCATGAGCCAAACTTGGTACAAGAGTGTGCCACTTTTTAATATGTAATTATATTAAGACATTCCACCAAAATGGGTCCAAAACTAAATAGGAACCGGCATGGGTATAAAAATTTCAGCATTATATTTTCCCTCCACTTTGAGTTACACTTGAAACTAAAATTAAGATGTATCTCAAGTACACAAACATTTTCAACCAAAATAAAAACTAAATATTTAGACATGCCAAAAGTATAATTGGTCTATGTGAAGTAATGGGCCATTCTTGGATTCTTCTTATGTTTCTCTCCTTGTCATGTGGGCTCCATAGGGACTTGCAAAATAGAAAAAAACATTTAAAATGGGTACTTTATTATGCAAGTGAAATAGGCAAAAATAACAATTAATTTTAATTGTATAACAAGTAATTTAAATTGCATATAAAAAATAAGTAGAGAGAGAAGGGTTAGAAATTCTACTCATGTGTAGACAGAGATACATAACACTTTTCTTGATTATGGCAATGTAATGACATATTTAGTATAATTATACAACTCCACTTGATTATGGAAAAATGTGATACATCATATTTGATGTAGCCATGCAACCCCACTTAATGTGAAAACATGCAATACGACACATTTGATACAACCATTTGACTCCACTCAATGGGGGAAAATGTGATATGGCACATTTGATATAGCCATGCAACTCTATTCAACATGGAAAAATGTGAGAATTATGCTCAATTATGGGTATATAATTTGATCAAGATCCATCTAGGTACAATGGCAAGTATACATGTATAACACAATTTTCTACCTAAAACCTCAACAACTAGAGTTTTAGTGATGATATATGTCCCCCTTTAGTTGGTTGCATCCAAAGAATGTAAGGAAATGAAGGTGAGGGGAAAAGAATGTATGATAGAGCAAGAAAGTAATAAAATTAGATATGATCATGTGAACCCATATAGCTCATTGTAAAGTATGCATAACCATGTAATAACATTGTCATGATAAACAATGTGTAGTACTCAAAGTAATAGATATAAAAAAGAGAGCATGTGAGCACATTTAATAACATAATAAGTAATATTGTATGACAAGTAGCTAATAAATATATAAAAATATTGCATAAGCACCTAAATCATGTGAAGATGTAGCATCTTATGATCATAGACTAGTGATGAGTTTCAAGGCATGGTGTTGCCCCCAATATTAGTAAATTATGAAAAAGGGATGGCCCTTAAGGCTAGATATGTACCATATAAGCACATAAAGTGTGTAATGGAGTCAAGATATAAGCATGTGAGCACTTAAGCCAGAGAAAATTATGGAGGAATGTATGAAATTTTTCCCCCAATATAGGAAAACCATGAAGGAAAGATGAATCTAAAGTCATGACAAAGATATTTTAAGCATATCAATTGTGTGCTAAAATCGATTAGTGAGTGTGTAAGCATAAGAAATATTTAATTAAAGGAGATAAGAATGTGAGCTTATTAATAGGAGATAAGCATGAATGTGCATACAAATATATTTCTTCATATAGGTAGATAATAGAGTAGGGAAGGTCTCAAAGACTTGAAAGTGGATGTGCGACTACACATATAGGTTTTAAATAGATTAGACTGTAGACATAAATATTTGAGCATAAAATCAAAATATGATGACGATAAAAATCATTATAACATGTTATTAAGACATTAGAAAATTGATGAGAATCATAGACATGATAAGGATCGTAAGTGATTGCAAAAAGCATGTGAATCATGACCTATATAAGGAACATTATAAGCCATCAATGACAAAGAACTTGAAACCATCATAAGGTCGCACAATATAAAAATAACATGAATCATTTAGTATGATATTATATTGGAAATCATGGAGTCATAAGTAGAAAGGCATAAGGATAATAAAATAATAAGATGTATGTAATAATAAGGATAAAAATAGTAGTCATTACATATAGAAGACACCACAAGTGTGGTTTAGGTAGTGAAAACATGTGCAAACAAGAAATGAGTGAGCACCCAAATCAAGAACATGAAACATGGGCGATGATAAAGGTTGAATGAATTATATGTAGAAGCCAACAAGTAAACCTAAGAAATTATGAAAAACATAAAACATGGGGAAGAATAGGTGCTAAACATAAAAATAAGATATTGAAGATGCCCCCCAAGTAGAGAAACAAAATCATATATATGAATATAGAAAGTAAAGTAAAAATAAGTAAAATATGGCACAAATAAAAGTTCAAAGTGTAAGGAAACAAAAGGTAAATGGATGAAAAATCTAGAGGGATCATAACACACATGACACACAAAAAATGCCAAATTAGAAATGATACAAAGCACAAGGAATAATTACTATAAAAAATGTAACACCTATTGAAATGCCCTCGTGTCAATGTGCACCACAAAAGGTGTCTTTGTGTCATCCACATACTAACTAGGAACATGGAAACAAAACGTAAATCCAGGAAAGGAAAGAAAATGCACTAAATAGGGTGAGTAGTAAGACTAATGGGTGGGGATAATAAATTATTCCTTTATCATTTGTATCGAATGATTTCTCTTTTATATCATATGTAATCTCAATGTAGGGTGTGTTATGTTGAAAAAGATAAATTTCTTGGCATGTACATGATTTGATTTCATGTGATTCACCTCATCAAGTAAGGGATTTATGGACTCTTGTGTATGCTTAGTGTTTATCTTCCATTTATATACAATATTTTGAACTATGTATTTAAATGTAAGGGCTCGGTCCTTCAAATATACATGTGTATGATGACAAGTATATTTTTTTTAACCTTATGTATATTGACAAGAGGTAAGGTAATGAAAGAGTGTTACAAAATGTTTTATAATACCATAGGTCTAGGAGGCATAATAGGTTGGAACATCTTGGCCTCTAGCTATTGTATGTCTCCATATGACTATCTTGTGAACTATCCTCAATGTGAAAGGCAGTTATATTATTAGGAGAGGATAGCATGGTACAAAAGGTAGGTTTAGTAGACACGTGAGCCACATGGATTGTAGGGGAACAAAGATTCAAAGATAAATCATTAGAAGGTATCATTAGGTCCATACTAGCCTCATTGACACTAGATTATAAAAATAACAATGAAAAAATGCTCCAAGTCCATAACAAAAATGTAAAGGAAACAAGATGAATCAAATCAGCATAACTCTTTACAACTTAAATAGAATCTAAACTCACTAATCAGTAAGGTATCCTTGTCCAAATACTATTAATTATTAAGAATAAATATTTTACATGTAAATAAGCATTTGTAGTGTCATCATAATCATCATATAGTAATTCCTCACCAAGAATAATAATATCATCACATAATGAGAAACTAGGTAATGAAGTATCAATATGAATTTTAGAAGAGCCTAATGAACTAACATCAAGGTGTATACTATCATCATATAAGGCATTATTATATGAAATAGTATCGTGAATATCCATAAGGCTAATATAAGATGCAAAATAGTGATTCTCATAAGAATATCACCACATAAATAAAATATGATATCATCAAAAGGCATAATAATATCATGAATATGTAGGGAAGGTGTAACCTCACTAATATCCATTGCACTATACATATCACATTGTAAATCCTTAATGGTATATGCTCATCATCACAAGACATAGGATAAATATGATCAATATGAGACTCGTGGAAAATTAAAGCAACCATGTCTAAAATAGAAGGATAAATGAGGACAAAATTTATTAATGAGAGTTACCAAACATAATAAACAACACCTTTTTAGAAGACATTCTCATTTATGAGATAAAAAGATATGAAATCATCAAGGATGAGGGGATCATATGAAATAAGGCACAAGAAAACATCAAAACTTGTAAATCATGCTTAAAAATAGTGTTAGATTTTGTGAAGAACAAAATACACCTAGGACCTAATATTTATGGATTAGCAATAGACGTAGAAAATATAAAAATACTATTATGTATTAATGTAACAAAGCCACAATAAAGTATAAATAAATAAACCTCTTAGATGCATGAGTAAGGATGACACATGTCCAAGAGATCATGAGTTGACTCCCTATCAAGTCTCAATCAAGATATGTGTTAGCTCAATTAAATGAGACGTAAATGGCACCTTCTTGCCATCAATCAAGGATTGATGAGGTAGTGGTCACACTTAATGACCTCAAATTAAGGGTTACCCATTATTAACTACCGAAGTGAGGGAAACTAAATAATCATGTTATCCTTATTAAACTTTATAATTAATGTAATATTATGCTTAGGATATAGTACACTATCATAGATGAAGCATAATGTAAAATAAACACCCCCTTAAGTGTGATTGAGGGAAAAAAATTGAAGCATTAGTGATGAAAGGAAATATTGAATGCTAATGAAGGTCCACTTTTATTGAATTATATTTCTTCCCATTAGAATGAATTTGGCCCATAGATGCATGTAGAAGCCTTCCCTATTCCATGAAGAAATATGTGGGAAGAAGAAATAGGATTATAAACTATGCAACATGTTCATTGTTCTTTGTGTCAAAGCTAAGTAATGTTAATCTTTGATCAAGAGTCTCAAGTAAAATTATAAATAGTGAAATATCAAAGACATGTGGAGGATGAAATGGAACAAGTTCCAAAGAAGAAGATGATGTAACTAATAGAGAATTGTCAACAATATGAAAACTAATTCCTTGAGTGTGATTTCTAGTTTTGAAATATGGGAATCAACAAATAGACATTAGAGAGCTATCAAGTAGGCATCCCAATGAACTATATTTGGAAAACATGTATGGTCAGTTGAAAAGAATCATTGGACCCCCTTAAAGATATAATTCTAAACACTATAGAAGTAGCAAGAGATGGTAGAATATCAATGCATGTCTTTATAATTTAGTGGTTAGATGACTGCACTACTAATTCCATGATCTACTCACATTGATAGTATGAGTATGAATAAATGTAGATGGTTGTTCAAGTATTATCCACATGTGTAAGGTTCTCCATAGAAGCATCACACTTCGAAGGAGGTTCTAGATCTCCATACAATTATTTAATTATGGTCATAATAGCGAAAGGGCGCATATTGTATTCTACATGATGCAAAATATCTTATGAAACATTAAGACATATTAAACTATAGACTATTTCATTGTAGTTTGACCAAGAACCTTTCTATTTAGGGTCACTTGGATCAATATTGAGTCCAAGAAAATATAATAGTAGATCCTACTTGAGGCAATGATTCTTTATCCCTTATTTGTAGGCTGAATAATTCTCTCGATCCAATGTTGCAATAGAATAGAAAACATATCTACTAGAAAACATGATTGAAACTCCCATAGAAAGGAACTTTATGTTAGTTCATTTATTACTAGATCCCAAAAAAAAGGAGCTGAATAAGACCCCAATACAATTTTTTGCACTTTATCATCAAGGTACTTATAGTATCTATTCATGTTTCAATGGGATTTTATAATTTCTAAAGCAAACCAAAATGTTGAAAGTACAATCTAGGTATACAATAAGAATAAATAGCTTGCATCAAGTGTAGAACTAGAAAAATTCCACTTAAAAAATGGCTCCAAAAAAGGATTTTGTAGATGAAACTTATGGGCATTCAATGTTATAAAATGAGGATTACATAAATAGAAACTATATTTTCTAAGAAATAGGGGCTATAAAAGGAAGTTACCATATGAATTAGGTAGAAAAGTAGTTAGGGTCAAAAAAAATATTCTTGATAAATGTTGAATGATGAAGTTGTGACCCTTTGAAGTGGAGAAACAAAGGACAAAACTCCAAATTAGGAGAGGTGCTCTACCCCACAAATTTTTGTTGTTGTCACCATTAGGGTGATGTGGTGCAAATAAAGGGAAACATGGTAGTCTTGGAAGGGGACATGTGGCACAACTTGGAGGTCACTAGTAGTCTAAGGTGACCAATGTGTACATGTGTCACTTTAATTGTTTTTGGTCAACTCCATGCAGGGTCTCCATGGAAGAATGTGTAATTAATGGTAAGTGCCTTTAGTGATCAAAGTTAGAGTTCATAGTATTGAGCAACTAATGACCCATCAAGAGCATTAACCTGAATGATCTAGATGATGACAAGTTTGCTAAATATTTCAACTAGATATAGGATAGTTATTGGCAATGGAAAAGTGGTTGGAGTGTGGGGCATAAGCTCCAAATAGTGATCATTATCGATGGCACATTGTGTAATAGTTGAGTTTTGGTAGGTATCCAAGGCTTAATGGCCTATTGGAGGTACTCAAAAGCCTACCAAAGTGGTATGCTGGGAAGGATATTCAATGATGTTGAGCATGTACAAATCCAATAGCATAGGCAAACCTACATACTTTGAAGGTACCAACAAGAGACCCCTATCTTCCACTTTTAATAAAACCTCAATCTTTAAAAAAAGATCAACATGATATAATGAACAATATCATAAACTAATGTTGCCTCATACAAATGCAATACATCATTACTTTGTATGACGCCAAATTTAGCAAAATTTATAGCCTTGTATTGTATAGACTATTAAATTGTGTGCAATTGGGAAAAAACAAATAGGGGTCGTGGAGGGAGTGCTTAATTTTTATAAAATTTGTAGTCAATCTTAGTAGATTGACACTCTTGAACATAATGGCATAATCTATTTTTCACCAAAGTGCTTCTTGCAAAATATAATTATACAAACTAAAGCAAAAAGCTCATTCTTTGTTAGTAAGCTCTTGGATGTCCAAATTAGGCAAAATAATAGTAAATCCAAGTTAATTTGGTTGTTCTAATAATAATAGTCAGCTCATAATAGTGTGTCCATTCACCAAATATGCAAATAACCATGTCCATATGCTCTCTGTTGTACCCAAAATGAAAATTTTGGCATTCTGCTTAAATTGAGCTAAACAATGTAAAAATGCCATCGAAAGTATGTTTTAGGTCAAACCAAACATGAAGTCTTTGTGGGTTTCTATCAATGAACCTATGGTTAAAATTCTGAAAATCTAAAAATTAGGGTTTTATGCCCCTATTTTTAGGGAAACCCTTAAAAATAGGACCTTCCCGAAAATGATTGAAAATGATTTTGATAGGGTTAATTGACTTCACGATCACATTGATCAAGTTAGAATCATCAAAAGACATGTTTTACTCTGGTGGGTCTATTCTCATTTTTTAGGAACAAAGTTACGAGCTCCGCAACCATTAATGGCAGATTGGCCAGTACCAGGTGCTGAAAGCTAAACCTCAAAAGCTCCAATGAAGAATCCATGGCGGAAAAGGTGAAAAATATTTTTTTATAATGAGGGAGTTTCTCAAAACGAAAAAGGCCAAAATTTAGCTAACTCTGGAAGGTGCACGTTTTGGCTGCCAAGGCAAAACACAGTCTAAAGGTCAAAAAGGTGCCCCTCTTGAAGAAAGGCGCCCTTGGATCTTAGAGGGAAAACATAATCACTTTGCATCTTCAGCTCAGTCATCTCCTTCGTGTTCGTGATGTCTCGACAACACAACCATCAGTCAGATTGTCTGATTCAGAGATCAACGACCAAACATCAACAAAGTATGGAGAATCTATCAGCAATAAAGATGTTAAAATAGAGAGCCTCAAGCTAAAAGTGCCCCTATTGGCTAGGGGCGCCCCTCAGTTCAAGGTACCGGATGAACCTATCACCAGTTGCTTCATACACAATGTCTTTCCAACTTCCTCCCAGCTACGTGATCAATTTGATAACACAGTCACTAGACACGCCAAACGATCACCACTTGAGATCAAGCAGGAAAAGCCAAAACTGAAGAACTGAAAAGAAAAGTAAGAAATTGGCTAAGGCATTGCCAAAAGCGCCCCTCTTGAAGAAAGGCACCCTTTCTTGAAGGCATTCAGATTCAGTCAGAATCTTCACTGCTTCCCAGGATGACTTTCTCAGCTATGATCAATCTCGTCAACGAGACGATCAACAAAGACATCTGACGGCTAAATCATTTGATGATAAAGATCAAAGCATGTAGTTTAGAACACAATCAAAACCAATAAAAAGGTCAAAGGTGCCCCTACTGGCCAGGGGCGCCCTTGAGCTTCAAGGACCTAAACTCACTTTCATCAGCTGATAAGTCAATCATCTTGTGCAAAGCTAAGCTAAATACCCAACGCCTCATCAAGCAGAGTCATTTGATTCATCTATCAATAGGAACGTCAGATCGAAGTGCAGAGGGTTTGAAAAGGTCAAAACAAAGAACAATCAATGAAAATTGACTAAGGTATTGTCAAAAGCGCCCCTCTCAAGGAAAGGCACCCTTCATTCTCGAGGTCCAAACTCAGTTTTCTGAGTTGATCACTCCCTGGCATATCTCATCTCGACAACGAATTTGTCAACCACTGCGAGGGATCAATTGAGTAGTCAGAATCGAAGATCAAACAAAGCCACTTCAGCTTGCAAAATTGACAAAAAAGGATCAACTCCAAGGATGGACGCCTAAAGGAAGTCAAAGCAAAAATGTTGACTTGAATTAGCAAATTTGGAGGCAAAAAGAGGCCAAACACTCCATAATAAGTGGAAATCACTTTTTGGAACTCCAAATTAGACCTAAATCACGAGTTGGCATCCATACTTGGTGGATCTCAACTCAAATCATCATATATTCTTGTTAGGCACCCCATTCTTTATTATTCTTTTGTAGTTTGAAGGATAAAACAACAAATAGCTCCCAAGAACACATTTTCAAGATCTAGCAGAGGTTTTGGATGGATCTTCGATATTTATGAAGATCAGTGGCAGTAAAAGTATTCTTCTCTGAGGATTATTTCCAGAGGCGGATTATTGCAAAGTGTTAGTTTATAACTTCCAATCCACCTTCTGTCTACTTCCTTTATTTTTGTCTGTAATTCTTTGCATGTCACAGGAAACGACAAATTACCTCAGATCTGACAAACTAGGTATGATCAACGCATTTTTCTAGCAAAACCCATCTTAGATTTTCCAGAATCAACAAAGTTGCTGCCCCTATTTTTAGGGATCTTTCCGGAAAAGTCTCCAGATCAAAAATCCAAGGAACTGGATTTGTTTAGCTCCCAAGCATGAACAAAACCCATGTGCCAAATTTTTACCAAAAAAATACTTCTCGGTAGGCGCTATATTTAAGGGTTTCGGGAAAGTGTCAGAACAAGGTCAAGTGCCCAGTCAATCTTTAAGTCTTGCAGAATGCAGTACTCCCAGGTACAATACAAGACCAAGATGGTCTTGTACCATGATTATTTGAAGACGACTGACACAGACTTATGGCAAAAAAAACTTAGAAGTCAATTCTAAGGACTTGGAGGGCATGAACTAGATTACATTGCAGAACATTGAAGAGTTCGGCTTATTCCAAGATGCATCCATTCCAATCACTTTACATAGAATTGAGCTTGTAACTTCTTGTGCAAACCATTACAACCCCACCACAAGAGAAATCATTTCAGTGGAGCGAAAGGTGATTTGCAACCTAAAGTCAAAGGACATAGAAATGTGTTTTGCAATTCCATCGTGTCCTACCAGTAAGGTCGTATCTGTGGCAGAATGTAGAAAGGAATTTGAAGCTTCAAAGGACAAATGTTCACTGATAATGGTTGAACATTGGTTAAAAGTGAAGAAAACCAACTTGCCCAAATTGGTTGGGCGAGAAGAATTCAAAGATGAGTACGCAGTGTTAATCACTCTACTCAGCAGAGTCACTGGACAAGAAGAGGGAAAATCCTTCCAGTTGTTGATGTTCTATATCATTGGAAAAATAATCAACAAGAAAGAACATTACGACTGGGCCTCTCTAATCAATGACACGCTCCACCAACAATTTACCAAGTTTCTAGAAGAGCACCATTTCCACATGTGTTCCTACCTGGTGTACCTAATAATCTTCCAAGGCGAATTCGAAACATTAAACACTGTGTGAACCTTGGGTGTGAAAAAGGTCCAAGAATACTTTCCTCGCCTTGTGTTTACTCAAGCGGAATAGCACTTCAAGAAGATGAACGACCTTTTCACCATGCCCATTGTGCATGAGCTAGACCATGAGATGCACATCTGTATTTCACCAGCATCCAAGGCGGCAATGGTGGACTGGGCGGATTGGTTCATCCAATTCTCTAATTTAACCCACATATGCATGTACGACTACAATAGCCACCCCACCATGATTCCATGCCACCCTTCAAACAAGGTAGTGTTCATGGAATTCCTGAGGCAGTTGGCCGAGGTTTACTCTTACCTTCGCTAAAAGAAGAAGTCAACTACAAACTTTCCTATTCAGATGGGACTCTACAGATGTAAGACTGTAGCCAATGCTAGGTTGATAAGCTAGGAAACAGTGAGATTTAATCTCAAGTACCTCATTGACAGGAGGTCATCATATGATCCAAGAGGACTCTTTGCAGCACATCTCGAGCAAAGATCATCACATGAATCTTCCATAGAGGATTTTTGGGTCAACTGCGAAGATGAGTTCGAAGTGAGAAGAAGGAACTACAACAGATTCAAGCTCTCAAAGATTGCATATTTAATGTCAGAATACATTGAGGGCTTATCTGATGATGAAGAAGAAGTCATTTTGTCTTCCTTCTTCACGGATCAAGTGGATGCACAACCACTCGACAAAGTAGATTGGTATGCAAAAGAGAGTGCATCTATCGAGGAAAGAACTGGTAGAGTATTCTGACACAGTCAACTCTACCTTGACAGTAAAAGGACAAGGAAGGCAGTACTACCCCGATCAGAACCACCAACGGTTCAGTCTACACTACCTTCCACGTCTACGAAGAGACCCAGACAGAAGAAGATGAGCATCCTTCTCGAAGGAATGCGAATGTCAGGGAACAAATGGGGAAGAAAATGAATTGCTGGTACAAATCAACAAGAGGTACAGGTGGAGATAACCACCAATTTACCTGAAATAGTTGAGAATGATGCAACTGCACCAAAACCAGTGATTGAAATAATCACTGCAAAGATGGAATCCATAGCAGAACTAATTACAGCAGAAATGATGCCTATGATAGAAATAGAGCCACTATCTTCACCACCATCATAGAGGTCACAAAGTCCCATTGATTTGGACTCGCCACCATGAGGCATCACCACGACACAGTCTCATTCTTCCAGCATTCAGGGGGCCTATGTTCCTCCTTCCAGCGAAGCTAGCCGAGATTCTATCTGGCTAGAAAGCTCACTTGGAAGGAAGAGGGAAAGACCTTCTTATCAGCTTGACTTCATAGAGTTCGACCATGTCCCTCAAGACATGCCTACCAAGAAGTTGAAGAAGCAAACACATGTAGAGAGGAATACAGAGAACGAGGTTGTCATAGAGACTGTTGACCCACCTGAAGATAAAGACATACACAATGAGAGTTGAGGATTTCATGCTATCAAAGGTGAACCTTGGAAAGACCACTCATCAAGTGGAGGCAAACCTTCTTGGAATTGCCTCAACAAGCGTCAAAGAAAGAATGATGAAGGATGGACAAGACAAAGCAGCCTTCAACGCTGAAAACTATAAATTAAGAATGTACATTTTTGGCTTGATGCACGACACTTCCAACTCCTCGGCGTTACCTCAAGAGTTGTTAGATCTCCCAACAGAGAGAAACAATCATCAGTTGATCACATACAGTAAACACTTGAGATGTCAAGTGGATGAGTTTGTTGTCAAAGGATGGTGTGTATTAGCAGAAGCATACCAGTTAAGAGATAGAGCACGTGGACTCCGATCAGAGATCCAACAATCAAACTTGAAGGCAGCTCAAGAGAGGTCGGGAGAGGAAGCGATAGTTGTTGATCTACAACTAGCATATCAGTCAATTACAACCACCGAGAACACTTTGTCGCTAATATTATCAACTTCGCAAGAACGTTGGTAATATCCTTCCCTCAAGTAGAATATCAGTGTGAGGGAGGAGAATACATTGATCTGGGAATGGTAGATAGATAGTTTCAAGACGCCATTCGTAGTTCGTTCCTTGAAGATCCCAATGGTTGCAAGTTAGCCAAAATTACAACCATGTCTATCCAGTTTGATGAAGCAATTGCCCAATGCATAAAATATCAACAGCAGCTTGTGATAGGCGAAGAAATGTTGAGATGCCACACAGTCATCTTGAGAAGCATTAATTTCCCAAGGGCCGAAGAGGTCAACGACTAGATTGAAACTTTGTTGACCAGTGGCAAAAAGGTGTAAAGCACCAAGGAAGGACGTCCTACCCTCCAAAATAGCAATAAATACGATTGAAGTCAACTTGATGCCCCTTTCCAAGTTGACTCCAGATCTCCATAGATCATGCATGTGAGATCCCACTGATCTAGGATGTCTAATTGACTCCCACGATTTGTGGATCTTAGATCTCCTTTAAAGGTGGATGTCTATTTTGGAGACACATATGTAATTTTAGTTCACTTTTAGTTAGGTGTCAGTCAACTGAGGTAGACTCCCAGTTTGACTTTTGTTTAGTTTCAGTTAACTGAAGTAGATTTCTAGTTAACTGCTTGCTCACCTACTTTTAGACATAGGAATAAATCTTGTTGATTGGCAAGAACTGATTATTAACTCAAAGAGATTTTAGGGTTGCCTACTCCTTTGAGTTTCTATAAATATGAGCCTTGGGCTCATTATTTGTTTAACCTTTATTTGCTAAGCAAAATTGTTGCGCCATTGTTGCCAGAGTTAGCTTGTTCATATTTGTTCACTCTTGGATGAGAGTTTGTTGGTTGATCGCAATTGTGCATGATTTCGTGCCTTTGTTGTCCCAACCTTTGTAAATTCTTTAGAGAAGCTTGAAGAAATAAATCAGATGGTGCATGCTTGCTTGATCTAAATACTTGAGTTCTTTCAAAGTCTTGTTTTCAATAGTGTATTATTTCAATCTCCTCCTCGGACAGGTGTCGCCACCTCCTTGGATATTTTGTTATTGTTCATTATCGTGTGATTTTGTTTAATGAGTTGTCTTTCAACCTACACTTTGGGCAAGTGTCGTCACCTCCTCGAGAATCCTGTTAGCTGAATCATCATACTTTGTTGTTTCCAGTAAGCTATTTCCAAGCCTATACCTCGAACAGGGGTTCCTCCTCCTTGGCAAGTCTCAGATCCAGTTTACCATAACGAGTGTTTACTTGTGTCGAACCTTATCTTTGCATATATCCGAGAGTTCAAAGCCTCAACCATATTCTACAAAGACAGTGCATTCAAGTGATCCAACCCATCCATTTCGCTCCTACACCCTCATGGTCTGTTTATTTTGAGGAGGTAGGATAGTCTAGAATCTAGTTAGTCATAGTTAAGATCTACGGAAACCAGAGAAAAGCTTAGCTACGACGCATTGTGTTTATGCACCCTTATGTCTTGCCGCTGAGTAAAAAAGATAGGAACCTTAGTACACTTTTTTACATAGAAAATCAGTAAAGAGAGATCTTCCTCTCTACAATCTGAAGAGCATGTACTAACACACTTGCAATAGTTGTTTGTTTCCAATAAGCACTCCAGAGGTGCTAATTGAAACGCCAACACTCTCAAAACTTAGAAATGGATGAACTATAAGACTTCATGGCTCTAATACCATGTTAGATTTTGTGATGAGAAAAGTACACCTAGGACCTAATATCTATAGATCAATCATAAACCTAGAAAATAGAATAATGTTATTAAGTATTAATATAATGAATCTAAATACAAAGAGTAAAGTACAAATATATAGGCATCTTAGATGCATGATTGAGGATGACACATGTTCAAAAGGTCATGAGTTAACTAACTAAGTAGTTTTGATCAAGAGATGAGTTAACTCAGTTAAGTAAGACAAATGCGACACCTACTTGGCTTCAATAATGGATTGATTAGGTAGTGGTGGCACTTGATGACCTCAACTCAAGGGTTACACTTGTCATTATTAGCTATCTAAGTGAAGAAAATAAATAATCATGTTATCTTAAGAAACTTAATAACTGGGTGCAATATTGTAGGTAAAGAATAATATTATACCAACATATAAGCTAGGAACAATGGACTATAAAAGTCCATGAGGAAGAGATGTAGCAACTAATAATAATATAAGGGTGGTTGGATTAGGGTTCAAAAGATTATGCAACACTCAAAACCAAAGAGAAATGAGTAAGTGGTTTGAGGTAAGGGCTAATATGAATCATAAAATCACACAAATCAAATATGAAAATAAACCATAAAGGTACCAATAAAGAATGTTACAATAAGCAAAAGCGATATTATTAATGAAGTTTAAACCCTATAATAAGGATACAACTATGAAGCAAAAGTGTGAAATTGAATTATAATCAAATCAAATATGAAAATCAAGGATAATAATTAGTAACCCTGTTCACTATTATTCATGATTGTTATAAGGATGTGAAATATAATTACACCTTGATGAATTACATGGATAAGCTTCATATCCATCTATGGATGTCCACGTTGCTCACTATTTAAAGATAGACAAAAAGAAGAGTTTTCCTCTTTTTCAAATAAAAAATAACATCAATATGAAATAAAGGCCTAATGAAAAGGGGAATGTAAGCCTAATGTGACTACTATAAAAAAGAACCAAACATTGATCAATATTAGTCATACAAATATAAAAATGTTGTAAATTGCACATAGATCTAAATAAAACTATGTGGGAAAAGAAATGGCAAAAAAATCAAGTTAATGTCACCTCATTGGTGTAAAAGAATTTTATTGATTTGAAAAATATGCATTAGAGGTGTTTGTATATCATTGCCTTTAGTCATATAAATATAAAAATGTTGTAAATTACACATAGATCTAAATAAAACTATGTGGGAAAAGAAATGACAAAAAAAATCAAATTAATGTCACCTCACTGGTGTAAAAGAATTTTATTGATTTGAAAAATATGCATTAGAGGTGTTTGTATATCATTGCCTTTACCAATATGAAGAGGAAGTTTGATAACTTATAGAACAATTTTGCCAACAACATATAAAGCAACCCAAACAATTAGTTTGGCCTTAGAGTTAACAAATAATTAGCAACAAATACTCCAATGATTCAAAGGCAGCATCTAATCAAGTGAAAACTAATCTAAAACAACCCCACCATGATCATATAGATTTATTGGTATAAACACAGATTTGTTTCTAAAATTTCTAGAACTTGATGCGATCAAGATGCTTAGTGAAGATATTAGTTGTTTGATCAATAATAGGATAAGCAAATGATTCCAAAGTTTCTTTGAAACCAAAATTTAGAAATAATAATACATCACATCAACATGCTTAGTGTGAGCACGAAAACCCATATTCTTACTCATCTAAAGCACCTTGACTATTAATGCAAAGTAGAAGCAATCGATGGACATCAAATAGTGTCGTAGAGAATCTCATAAGAATCAACACAAACTGCAATAAATTAGGACTCTATAAAAGAATTTGTACATCGTTATTTCAAAATTTATAAGGATGTGCGATGTGCAATACAAGCAAGTCTAGTAATAGAAAGTTGGGCAATTGCCACTAGTTCCTTCTAGACCATGAGAGAACATCTCCACGAATTTTTTTGAAGTATTGCCATATTCAAAAAAGTTGTATGATTGATTGTTATTGTGGATGGCTTTAGCAAAATGAGGTAGTCAAATTATTTTTTACAAAATATAGATTCATTTTAGTTGTATTTTTTATTATTTCTGATAAGATTCTTTTGTATAAAGACTCTTTTGTGAGAGAATATAAATATGAAACTAAAAATATTTACTTATTTCCATTCTCAAATAGATTGGCAAACCGAAGTGGTGAACAAGACACCATTTTTCTAAGAAGCATCCTATAATATGAGATGAGAATTTGATATATATTTGGCATCGCAATAAGGCTTCAAATTTATCTACAAATATATCTCTAATTGGACCATGTTTTGGATACTCACGAGGGATAGCCACATATGGTAAAATACAACTGATTCAAAAGTCCACATAGGCAAAATATTTGTTAAGAAGATATGACAAATAAACTTGCAAGTACGAGAGAACTTGAAAGAGTCTCAAGCTAAATACAAAATAACACATGATCAACAAGATATTGAGGATAAGTTCCAAGTTGAGAAAAATGTACGGTTGTACTAAAGCAAATAAAGACTCAAACGAGAAGCCAAAAAGCTAAAGCCACAATGTATGGCCCAATTTGAGATAAACTATTGAGCGAGTGGGCAAGTATGTGTTTGCACTAAAATTTTCACCACACATGAAGGTATATTTTGTAATTAATGTTAAGAATATATGTTTCTTTGAGCCTTCCATGTTTGTTGAAGAAGGGCCTTTGTTGTCTTCTATTGAAGCCCTTGTTCCCGATTCTTGAGAAGAATTGAAAATGATGATGTGTTGTAGGTGAAAGTTAGGCTGCAAGAAGTAGGGTTCATGAGACTTAGCATGTTTTTTTTAAGGGTAAAAAACTATGTATGCTAGGTAATGTCCTAAAGAAAAGGGGAAGGAAACGTTCTTCCATGACTAAATTCTAGAGCTTTTAAGGAAGAAAAGCCTCCTCCTGAGTGGAAAATTATCAACCGAAATAGATAAATGTTGGTTAATTGGTTTGACAACAATACCAGGTCACTTTTTTCAAAATTTATCATTGGCTACACATAGAACTAGGCCCATCCCCTAAGGTAATTATCAAATGCCGAGTTACAATAGAGAAAAATAGAAACAATATATAAAAGCCACTTGTGTGCTTTGAAAGCCTAAGGGATTTCATCATTATTAAATAAATAGGGATCAACAATAGGGTCGTCTATGTTAAAATCTATATGCGACAAAGTTGGGTGTAATGAGATCAATCGTAGTTGAACACATCATAAAAGGTATCATACCTCTACAATCAATAAGGAGATTTTAAAAAGAGGCAGCATAGACGCATGGATAAAGGATAAAATATTTTCTTCCATGTTGAGTTCTCAAGTCTATTTTACTACTTATTTGTGCTCTCAAAATGTTAATCTTCTTTATTGTTGTTTTGCACTCAATAATTTCAAAATGTTAGTAATCTTCTTTATTGTTGTTTTGCACTTAATAATTTCAATTTAAGGACTTTTAGGACTATATTATACATGTTTGTTCCAAAAATAACAAGCAAATCAGTCATTGATAAAGAACGTCTTATGAATTCATTAAAGCTATTAAGTTTAACTTCTATCTTAAATTAAAAAGAAAAAAAGACATGCGAATATATAAGGAATGCATGAACACTAGGAGCCTACAATTAAATATTCTCAGAAGGGATGTAAATTATAACACCTTAAAAAAATGAAAAGTAAGGACATTATTGAGATGGGATCTCAAAGCTTGGAGATTGACAGAGATGCATATCATAAAAATCATTTTGACCAAGCCAGACAGCAACGCTTCTCTAATAATAGACTGGGAGTAAACATTCAGTTTCCACGTCTGAACTAAAATGAACTCACCCCCACCCAATCATACAAATTCTCTCTTTTCGCAAAAAAATACACTTGATTCTTGAATGAATAACTAGCCATCTATTGATAAAAACAAAAAACATGCTAGCGAACAAACCAACTTTAGGAGCCAACATTCTCCTCTTGGTCAGATTGTCATCTTTTAGGTTGTCGGTGAGGATTGTCAAAACAAAATAGAGGAACTCATTTATTTGATTTCTTGATTTCAAAAGCCTCGACATCGTTCTTAAAGTTATCCGCTGACAAATATTTCAAGAAATTGTTATCCTTCCCGAATGCTATAATTGTTTGATTTTCAAGAAATTGTTACTGCCAAAATGTTATGTAGCAGATAATCCATGGATATCAACTCCAATACTATGGTGAAGCAAGGATATCCCCTTTGCCACCCTTTTTGGTATCTACGTCATCAAAATTGAGAAAAGTGCAAAGATGCACTAGGATTAACAAAGTTTGGCTTATTACCATATGCACTTACAATTAATGTTCACAAAACCAAGATAACCCTTCAATTTGACCACACACCTAGAAGAGTTACAATCTTAAAAATACTTGAGCAGTGGCTTCAACTGCCATCTAAATTCAAACCATATGGTAGAGATGAGAGGAGAACATAACAATCAACAGCACTGAGTTTAAGGACTACAGTGCACTAAACCAAAACCTCCTTCCTAGGAAGCCATCAAAGTGTACCTATCAATGAACAGGACCAGGCAAACAGGGAGAGAAACTCATGATACAAGTAGGTTTGGAGTCCAAAGAATCTCTTCTTAGGCTCGTCCCAAAACTCGTCAGTGAAGCATTATAGATTTCAAATCTTTTAAACAGTTCTCAGTTAGTTTTATTAGATCGAGGACCAGTGCCTTGAAAGGGCTACTGCTGGTGGATAAACCACGGTCTAATACAATCCAACAATCTCAACAATTTTATTTATTTATTATTTTATAATGCAATTTATCATTTATCGCCCAAAAGAAAGCACATGAAAAGATCATAGCGTCTACTCACATAGTGATACAATGCACAAAAGATGCCATAATCATAATATGGTATCATGTTGCATAACATTCAAAATTGGCACCCATTTCTAGAAAACTTTAATAGGGTAGCATCAAGATTCAAAATTGGCACCCGATTCTAGAAAACTTTCATAGGGTAGCAGCATCACATTTGCACACTATGAAGAATTAGGGAACATAAAACAGTTTACTTATAAATACAATAAAACACTTAGGAATTCCCTTGAGAAATTATTAAAATCAACTTCTAGAGACACGCTTGTATCATCCCGATTTAAGTCCTGATGTATACAATAATACAAAGCTCGTAGAAATCTTTACCATAAACAATAAACAATGAACCTTGATTCATGTCTTAACAAAATACAAAAGGCATGATTTGCATTTGGATATATCATCAATTACAAAGATGACACTCTTTCATCAAGACCCATTCATTTTATCACTATGTCCGTTTTCCCAAATTCAGATTATCCCACAATTTCATCTGTGGCATTTTGAAGACTTTCATGCCATATTGCTAGAACCTGCAGTGCTTACAATGACCTTATTAAAGGATAAATAATGGATCACTAATGTAGTGCGTCTAAGATATCATGTAGCTGACTTAAAAATTATATAATCATCCACATGAGTAAGCTTGACGCAAAATTGCAACATCAAATGACATGCAAACCACAGAGGCTATCATAAATTTCCTCTAAATGCAGTCTGCATGCAATATGCAGGATGGCATTTTCAGCCCAAGAATGAGGCACCAACCACATTCCAATACTGAGATGACACATTCGTATCAATTATTAAAGGAAAGCTGTTCTGCCTCCTCTTCTGCTTTGTTTGTCATAAGCCGTGTTGAACTTGTCAATCAAATCATTCATAGTACTGCATCAAAAGTTGTAAAATATTTTAATTTTACAACAGCTTAAAAATGAAATTGCAGACAACCAATTCTTTGCAGTTGCAATTTGACATACCTGGAACAGTTTGTGATCATAGCTAAGTAAGTCATTAAAAGCGTATCATTATACTCCTGTTTCAAAGAACATCAAAACATTACTGCTCTGTGACAAGCCATTTAGATGGCAGTCAAGTTGGTGACAAATCTCCTTCCACACTGCCTCATTAGATTAAAAAAGTTTCATAAAATTAAAAACTCTTTCAAGACAGGTCTTGAAACAATACCAACTGTGAAGGAATGTTCAATGTACAACAGTTCTTGAGAAACACAGTCAACAAATCCCACGTGCAATTTCAGAGGTACAGTTGGGTCCTGACATTTAGTACTGTTTCTGAACCATTACGGTAGATTTATTAAAACAAGTAGAATGGTTATTTATACTTAGGCCGCATTGTTCTAGAGGCTATTTATCTGATGCATAGAAAGTGGGTTAAATTGTTTTTAACATCAATTTAAGCCATTTATATTACAGTTTACTACTATGAAGGGCACAGAACAACGATTCTAACTGTAACCCATCTTTATCACAACGGATTTTCTATGTAATCTAGTTCTTTTGTTGACATGCATGAATTGAAACAGCTTATCATCACATACTTTTCCATTTACACCCAGATTTTAAGGCTTGTCACTATGATAGTAAAATTGCAACAGTTCCTAAGCTTCACACATTATAACATGAAATCTAAGTTGCCGGTTCGGGTACGGGTTCAGATGCGGATTCAGGTTCGGGTAAGCCGGTTCAGCGATTTTTTTTTTCCTAGGGTACGGGTACGGGTATGGGAGTGTGTGTGTATATATATATATATATTATTAAATTATAATCATATTGATATAATGAATAATCATAATGCCATAATGCCATAGAATATTGAAACAATGAAATACGCCATACGGTAATACCTCGTATAATCATATTCATAGTTTGCAAAAAAGTAAACAGTAAATTACTAGATACTCCAGTCTTAAAATGTCATTACACATTGAAAATTCAAATTACAATCAAAACAATATTTAAATCAGTATTCTAAGATTCTTCAAATTCGTCTTCATCAAAATCATCAAGGTCGTGGTTCTCAATTGGTTCAATTTCATTTGAACCACTGTCAATTGGATTGCCACTCCCACTAGGTGCATCAGTTGCCTCATTGTCATCTACAGAAGCCAAGGAAAGTTGTGCAACTGTAGCATCTAAATCAGTTGCCTCTTTTGAGTTTGCAAAATGGGCCTCATTTGGTCGGCCAAGTCAATATAAGGCAATCTGGGCACTTTTTAGGGTTTCATTTTATGTTTTTAAGTTGACTTTTTCTCTTTTTTTGGGCTGGAAGTCGTGGGTTCACCCGGGTCCTCCTAGGTTCTTCACGGGTTCGGCGTTTAGAATCTGGGTTCTCCGTGGGAGAACCCAGGTTCTAAACGCCGAACCCAGAGGAGAACCGAACCCGAACCTGAACCCATATGTATTTTGGTGGGTACGGGGGCCTAAAATGGAGAACCTGGTAACAGAGCGTGAAATCAATCATAGTACAACACTTACACAAACCATCACTAGGAACTGGAGATCCAGACATTTCTCTAAAAGATAATCACAAATAATGCAATCTCACGCATTAGACTGGCAACTTGAAAGAAAGATGAAATTTGGAATTTTATCCAAGTACGAACTCAACATCAAACATGTCAATTTGCGTACCATCAGAAAATCATCTTGAAACTTTGGTGACTCTATAGCTGGCAACCTCCTGAGAAGACTTGAAACTTGTCGCAGTAATGAGTTTTCATATGGTATTTCACCTGCATATAGGAAGGAAATGAAGAAAAACAATTATGTGAAAAAGGAATTTTTTCCTGCTATAAAAATGAGCACATTTTACAGCATTAGCACAGATATGCCTTTAATTTCAAAATGAAAATCATAAATTTGAATGCATCGAAAAAAATACCTTTTTGCATAGCTGACAGGAAGTGATACAGAACTCTAATGCGACTGTTCAGCATTTTGATAGCACTGTGAATGCCTGTTAGGTGTGCAGCCACTGCAGGAAGAACATTTTGATAAATTCCTGAAACTTTTTCCTCTATTTCAGTTTCAAATCAGGCAACACTCTTAAAACTTGTGTAGTAAGACTCACATTGAGTAGCAGCTGAACCTCCATCTGAGGGTTTCAGATGTGCAACATGGTCCACAGAAATGCGTTCTGCCTCCACAGTCTACACATAAAGAATTCTAGTTGTGAGACAACAATAAAGATTGAGGTACCCTATAAGTGTTCATAATATAGTGATAAACAATTTACCAGCACGCCATACCTCTATCGTGTAGCTTGATTTCACAAAAATCAATGATGGAACTCCATCAATAACATGCAACTCTGTTACAAGAAAATATTCACATTAGGTAGGGTTGAATCATAGTCAGGATGGTACTATTGAGTATTAACATAGTTGAGAAGAAGAAATTAGCAAAGACTAAGACTCAGACTATAAAAGGCACCCTTGCCATGAAATAAAGGAAGTGCTCCACAATGTGTAATTGACATGGATGATTGAGTCTCATCCAATAATAAGTTGGAATTTGTAACAATGATCAAAAAAAATTTAAGTACATAGACATTGTTTGATGAAATTTTTATCCAAGAAAAATTTGCAAATACCACTCTCATATATTGTGATTGGCAAATCCTTTTGTGCGTGGTTGATAGCAGGATTCAGAAGTACATAAACTGGGCTCTCATTGAGATCCATAAGCTGTTTGCAAAATAAAAACAGCATCCTAGTTAGCTATTTGTTGGATAGCTCAAAAAGATAATTACTGTGAACATCATATGTGCATGCTTCATGCTCAAAATATAAAATAGCAACATACAAGATTAAAGTGCCTTAGAAATGTACAATACTAAAGTAGAACCTAGCAGAAAAAGCCTACGGCAAAAGTAAACACCATAACTTTGAAACAATATGAACGGTGCCATATATTAGTTTCCTTAAAATGGAAATAACAAGGTCATCTCTACATCATATTCAATTTAGCTTAAGATTTTCAATCTCTTTCAGTGTATCTTCAAACATTCTCCCCCATCTGGTTTATCTCTAGCACACAAGTTGGCTGGCCACCAGCCCAGATTATAAAGGCTAAACACGATCTCTATCACAAACTAATTATATAGAAAAGAAAAAAGGAGAATGCAACGAATCTTTTTTGGAAGTAATTTATTTAGAAGAGGACTTACTTTATTGCCAAAACCATTTTCTGGATAAATTCATTGGAGCTTCTCCTACTTCTACCAACAATTTCAGACTTTATTGTGCTATATATTCCCAAAGTTTGAAACATTCTTAGTATTAATTTAGTTTAGCCTAAATGAACCCCCACTATAGAGGATAGGGCCGTTCCCCTACCATTCCCCCCCACTATGAGGTAGGGGCTATAGTGCCAGAACTGCAGAATTCGAAGAAGTGCATAAGGCAGATGAAGATCATAGTTCAGGACTGATTGCTGCAGTAACTCCACATGAAGAAAATGTTAATTCACAAAACATATTGTAGGCGAGACCATCAATGCTGTATAAATACTAACAAGGATTACAAGTGAAGCTATATGACAAGGAAGAAAGCTTGTGAATAGAATTATAGTGCAGAATATCTCTGTGTGAATAATGTTAGCTGTTGTTGAAGCATTTTGCAAGTGACTATAATGTTATAGAAAGGATTCCAGTTTCCTAAAGCATTTGTGAATGCAATAAGTTACAAAAAGTTCAATTAAATATTGTCATTTGGTTTTTGCTTCCAAATTGTATTGACTGTGTTGATTTGAATTTAAGGCTGCTAGATTGGGCAGTTTATAATAAAAATCCTAGGTCTGCACCATATTCAAGAATCAAAGTATAAATGAGTCATGGCATGATACATTACATGGGTTAATATTATCTGTTCAAAAAAGGAGAACAGTTGAAGGTCATAGTCAAACTCGAGAACCACATGTGCAAATCATCATATTGTTCTTCATTGAGAAGTGAATCTACCATTTCCCTTTTCATTTAGGGTGTGAAGAAAACACTACTCATAATTGATTACTTAGGAATCAAAATATAAATGAATGATATATCTGTTGGATTTATTACATCTTCAGTTTAGTATGTTAGTAGATAAACAAATAAAATAATGCTTAGTATGTAAGTTTTTAGTTAGTAAATTAAATAAATAATAGTTAGTTTGCTGGGAATTATTCCCATAGGTAAGTTAGTTTTATATGGGAGAATAATGGCTTTATAAAGCCAATGTATTGAAATGTAATATCATCCTGATTAAATCAAATATATTACATATTCTGTCTATTCTCCTTCTGTGCAATCATGATGTAACTCTGAATTTTATCACCATTTTAACATGGTATCAGAGCAGCTATGATCTCACGCCTGGTGAAATGGAGATAATATGTGAATCTGCTCAAATCTGTGTTCCACTTTGCAGTTTTTGATCATATATCAGAGCAGAATGAAGATCTATGTGCCTGTGTAAATTTTGAAAAAGAGACTACTCTGGCAGCCTATGGAAGCAATCACTTGTTGTGCAAAGCATATGGAGAAGAAGCTGTTGTGTGTGACAAGACCAAGCGTGAAGGAATTTGCTGTGTGATAACCTTTTAAGGTATGAGAAGATAAAATTTGTTGCACATGATATATCATTTGCTAAGTGTAAGACATTTAATGGTATCCATATTAAGGCGTAAAACCTGCACATTGCTTGTATTTATTACAGAATATGTGTTGACACAAAGGCATGATAGAGAAATTTATTTGTTATGTTTCAAAAAAATATATTGAAGGTCGGCGTTAAATTTTGCAAATTGTTTCCAGCGCACCTCACACTATTCCATATAACAGTTGTTGATATTTAGCAGAACTCTTCCGAAGCAAGTAAACGCCAAGAAGAGGACGCAAAGCAAAGAGGTATTTTCTTTTAAAAAATGCTGCAAGTTGAAGCCGTAGGAATGAAAAGATAGTTTTCTAGATTCTGTCGGTGCTCCATTGTGGAAACTACTAGTAATTAATTTTCCAGCATGCCATTTTCCAAGTGCTGAGGCGTTTTAAGGTTCACTATTGATACTACTGGTATGCATAGGTGATTTCTTATTTGCTGGGTGAAGTTTTCCATTTCTTTAGAAAAGAAAATGCATGGTAATGATATTTATTTTGCAATTGAAGAAATAAGGATGTAGTGGGATTTTTTGAAATAAGAACAATTAGAGGAATGATTCCATACAAGACAAAGCAAGGGGAATTAGGCTTATGCAGGACTTCCTCAGTTGACAAAGAGCATGGTCATCCCAAATACATTAAGTTTTTAATTGTAATGGATGCATTATCTGTTGAATCCGATGTCCCTATGTACACACACTTTTTGCATTTGCTAATGATGAATTTGTAGTGTCCCTTTCACCAATCCCAAGAAACTCGACTTGAGCTCTGATACCATAAGACAGAAATCAACACAAAATGATTACCAAGATATTTGATAATTACAAAGGAGTGAAAGCATCTTTAAATAAGAGTTACAAACGCTTTATCTGGAAAGGATAAGAACTTAATTAAAAGAACAAAAAATATTCCTAAAGTCTACCCTAAAGATTAATTGGCCATTATATACTAAATATTACAATAAAACTTTAATATAAAACCTAAAACAACACTAGCAACACAAAACAAAAAAGAAACGACGAGTTTTACTTCTCATCTTTTCACTCAACCAAACTTCCATTGCTGCTAATTTCTTGGAGCTGAAGCTTTTCTTTGTGTTCAATCTTCAACATATCGCTATTTTCTACAAGTGTTTATTGGTTTCCACAAAGATTAAGGAGCTTGCATCAAGGAGGACACAAGATTCTTCCATATTTAGAGTTTTTTTAGTATTATATTCAATCTCCATAAGGGCTTTTGTTTTGATTTTTTTAAAATGTTCTGATCACGTCTTATATATTCAATTTATTGGTAGTTATTTGTGGTCAACTTTGTTTATTTTATGGCTATTTTTTTATAATTTATGTATGGGTGTACGAAGGTTACACCAAAGCCGGGTTTTCAAAAAATATGCAAACCACCATGTGCATGACCCTTTTACCTGTACCTGAATCAACTTAAGTCGGCCATAATTCCAGGTGATGGATGATTGTTACTTAAGAAAGCAACATATGCAACATATATGCTGGCCTCCATTAATTGATGTATCAATCTTGGAATAACCATACTCAACTTCGCCCAGTTTTTCATTCCTTTCCTTGTTCCAATCCTCTGATTGTACATCAGTTCCACTCAACATCATGTAACAACTAACCATAGAATGAATCACAGATGTGCAAGAGATAAATTTGAAGCTCTGCATTTGTCCTTACCAATGCAGAAATAATGTAGCAAAGAAATTCAATGGTACCAAGAAAAAATCTACTTTGATTCACATCAGTAGGTTTCTTAAAGAGCTCTACAAAAACCAGACAGACTCATACAAAGGCTTACAAACTTAATTTCCATTTATACCCTATATTTAAATATACCTATGTACATGCACAAGCAAAGGCTTCAGGAAACATAAGGATTAGACTTTTAAACAGGTTTCTAAGAGATTTTTAAAGGGTTTCTATATTATGTCCAACAAACATGCGATTTACTTAATATGCCCCTCCCATCTTTGGCAGAGAAAAGGATATTTCTCAACATTCAACATCATTAATATGCCAATTGCTTACAGAAGGAGGTTTATAGTGTTCAAAAGACCCACTCGCACACCTAGGAAGACATTCTTTGCATAATTTCCAAATAACCGTATTATGGCCACTTATCATATATGCCTATTTGTCCTCTGTCTAAAATTCCTCAACATCCTATCAGTTTGGATTTACCCTATAGTTAATTAGAAGGTTGGAGCTTAAACTGAACTCCCTCTGGCTATTGCCCCTCACTGTATTTTGCAGTCCAATTGAACTGCTTTGGTCATTCATGGACATTACTTAAATTTCATCCATTATTGCCTTCTTTCTACATAATTTTTCATCCAACATTTTTCAATCCAATGGATCTGTTTATCATACATATGTTCTTAAAAGTCTCACAAGAGTCACAACCATTGAACGTCAAGGAGAAAGAAACTGACATGACAATTATACTCACACATAGGATGAGATTTGTTAAAGACAAAAATAATCTTGCCATACATAAATCTATCTGCACTTTCTGAACAAGGTTTTTAACTGCACTGCTCTAAGTAGGACCAAAAAACATATTCATCTAAAGTTTTTTCATCCAAGTAAACACAGCAGTACTTACAGATCTGTGAATTTGCATGTCTGATTCTTGAGCATCACTTCCAGTCGAATACCAACCAAGAATATCATACTTTGGAAAAACCTTTTTATCTGCACAAGTCAAATCCCAAATAAAACAAGCAAGATTAACACTTAGTGGCAGTTGTAAGAGAAGCCCATTATTACAAAAGCAGAATCCCCAATGAAAAAATTTATATACCTTGAAACAATAAACCATATATACCTTAAAAGAATAAATTTTGTTTTCATAAACACTTTTTGGTGCCTTCTATACATCACAAGTGGATAGAAATTGGATTCATAATTCAATAATGAAATGTGCACAGCAGAAATATAATTCAAGGAAATTTTGTTTTTATCACTTTCCCATAATCTAGATCAAACCAAGCCCAAAAATTTGTGTTAAACATAAAAAAAAATAAAAAATCTTCACAATGAATGCTATTTTTTACTAAACCCAATTTATATGCTTCACACTCATTGATTATGCTTTTCACATCAATCCAACTACCGAAATAATTGTGGAAGGCAGGGCTATTCTGCTTGGGCAACAAATAGCTAGCAGGCATGGTTGGAAGTCTATTTTGGTTGACTATGCAGCTTGGTTTGTCTCCCAATACTAGGAATTTAATCTTAGTCAATGAGGAGTGTCTAGATCTTAAGATTGAACTGAATTTGAGCATGCATGCAAGTCTGGGAATAAGGAGGTAGACTATTCTTGTGATGAGCTTGCCCAGAAAAGTAATTCATTAGCACCAAACACCAATTCAAACATCAGATCGCACCCCACAATTACACAGTTATATAATATAGAACACCAGATCACACTGAGACAACAAGAATGGTAGTCAAGCAATTACGAAGTATCAATCTCAGTTTCAATCAATCAGACACAGAATTACACTGAAAAGAACCGATTACTGAAGATACTGGGAGAAATCAGAAAATGTCAATCACTGTGCCAGGACACAGAACTCCACACAGAATTAATGCCCACAGAACTGCAGATGGAATGATGCAGTCTAAGCAATCAAGTGTATCGCAGAATATAATTTATTATTCAATCTTGCAGTTCAAAATCATAGACATTGTCAAGGATATTTCCGTTTAAGCCCTTCTCACACGGCTGAACACTTCGATCCCAATCTGCTGTTGATGAACGATGCGCTGAGTGTAGCGCTCCCTTGAACACAGTCTGAAGTCTGAGTTGGAGGGTGACGCCTGTGTATTAGATCACTTCGCCCGTTCTTGCATAGGTCTCAGCTCAGATGCCACGGATCAGTTAGCCAATCACAATTCAAAGCCCAATCCGTCTGCAATGGTTCAACACAGGTATCTCCAGGATGATGATCGTGCCGTGACGGATTGGACGCTCTTCGCTACTAGAGATGCTCACGTTTGGTACTCCTGCGAGAGATGAGTTTGTCTAGGCGACTGGTCTCTGTGAGATGCGAATCATGCCTGCTCATCTCAGCTGAGAGATTGACCAGTGTAACGAATTTCTCTTGTTAGTGGATTCGCGATGGCACGTAATTATGGCCAGAGCGGAGCTCGACCAAATCCTTTCTTTAATCGCCTCCTCTCAATGATCACAACCCCTGTATGCAGTGAACGGAACCCTGAACTCAGCGATGATAAAGAAGTAATGAAGTCAAAACACAAATTTCCCCGAAACTGAGACTACATCTAGTACCTGGGTGCCAACGCATGAGCGACTACGTTTTCACCAATTGCTTGGCAAGATTTGCATCCAAAATTCGTGATGATCAAAACCAACAAATGCTTGCCATTAAATACTAATCAAGATGCCTTTTGAAATTGAGTTGGCCAGAAGAAATATTTAAATTTAAATGTTATTAATAATAATTTAAATTTATATTATTTAATATTATTATTTTTAAATATTTAATCTTAGTGTTTAAAAACACTTTTGTAATCTTCCCTCCAAAACGATTTGAGTTTAATTAGGGACATGACAGTCTCCCTCGCTCAAGTGTTGCTTGCCCTCAAGCAACTTCAGACGCAAATCCCAGAGCCTCATGAGGAATCCGCAAGGCGGTTGTTGAACTCCCGTGTCATGGATCATACCAAACTCCATGCTAACTCCTGGATCCCAAGTTGCCGTCTTTCCATGTGAGCTGAAAGTGGAAATGGTTATTGTCTCTCACTATGCCACCACTATCCCAATATGGTGCAATCTCATCATCCTGTACCTTAGAGGTAGTCCACGGGTTCCAACTCTCGACACCAACAAAAGGGTCGAAAAGTAAACTATCCTTTAGCATGACAATGTCGAAAGAATGTGCTCTCCAAGCCACAGGAATATTTCCAATAGGAAAAGGAACCTAGAGCTCTGAACTCTTGGAACGATGGATTAGCGTAAGGTCTTCCTATATGTTGTCAATCTCCTCCATAATCTAGCCAACCTCTTTCGCACACTTTCTAGAAGTAGCCATCGTTGTGTCTGCATACTCAATTGCCTTGTCCTTGTCTTTGATCAAATGTAAGTATGTCGATTTGGTGCCTTCCATGGTGTCCTTCATCTCTTTCAAATCTCTAAGGCTGATGCTCATTTCACCCTGTCCCATAGTTGCTCTCTGTATGAAATCTTCAAGGATGCTCCTTGTGTCATCCAACTTGGACAAGGTTCGAACCTCCTCATCGCCAGTCACCTTTAACTAGTTCTTCCAATCATCCTCAAGACTATGCCAAAACAATGAATTGTTAGATGGCATATCAAAATCTGAAATGACTTCATACCTTGTGATATTGTCGCTATGATCATCATATGTATTTGTCCCTATATTTCCGTCATAGAATACTCCAAAGTCATCTTCCATAATCCCTTCTAGGACCATCTTCATGTTGTCTTCCACCACGGATGCAGCCTCTGTATGACTTTGGAATCCTGTTATGTGAAATGAAGATTGTGCTGCGCTCAAATTCCCACCATGCTCATCTACTTCATCTTCTTCCCCTCTCAAAACATCATAGCCCATCTTACTCACATCAAGGAGATAATCTCTATCCGCCAACGAGGTATTGGTAGTTGGACTTGACTACCATCAAGGACTCCTTGAGCTCATGCAACTCCTCAAAATCATCATGCTTCCAACACAACATTGCTATCATCTTATGAATATGATCAAAGTGATGTAGAGTCAAATCGACCATACCTTTGTTGACCCTTAGTTGGCTTCTTGAAGGGTGTGCATCAATGCTCTCATGCAACATTTCTAATTGCACCTCCTCTGCTTGTTTCTTGCAATTAACCAAATCCTCTTTGTCTCGGGCCTCCAAACATTCCATTGAAGTACCGTCAAGTGATCCTGGTGTCTCCTCAAGGCAAGATTCTTCCTCGTTCTTATGATACTCTTCTATCTCATGAACATGTGTGGATGAAAAACTAGTGTTCAAAATCACAACCTCATAATCATCATACCTCATTATAGTGTCATCTTGTTCCTCCTTTGATGATTTTGGCTCTTGCTCTTTAATTCCTTCCTTGGCAGTTTTTGAATCTTCCTCTTCTTTCTTCTTTCGCCTTATGTAGTCATACAATCCTTTTTTGCGGGAGTAGGACTCATGTGCTTTCACGTACTCATCAAGGGGAATGCAAGCCTTTGCGGCATCTGGCAAGCTTTGATATTCGTTCAAAGTTTTGGACACCTCAATCTCAAGATCTATGTCCTTTATCTAAGGTCCACGCTCCACCAAATTCTTCCCACCCATGGATCCACAGGTTGGCAGGATGAAGGCTTTGATACCATTGTGATGAGCTTGCCTAGAAAAGTATAATTCATTAGCACCAAACACCAATTAAAACATTGGATCGCACCCCACAATTACACAGTTATATAATGTAGAACACCATATCACATTGAGACAACAAGAATGGTAGTCAAGCAATTACGAAGTATCAATCAAGCACAAAATTACACTAAAAAGAACCGATTACTGAAGATACTGGGAGAAATAAAAAAATGTGAATCACTGTGCTAGAACACAGAATTAATACCCACAGAACTGGAGATGGAACGATGCAATCTAAGCAATCAAGTGTATCGTAGAATATAATATATCATTCAATCTTGCAATTCAAAATCATAGACATCAGAAGTTCGTTGTATCAGAATGATTAATCGATCATCAAGGAGTATACAATCGTCAAGGATATTTCCGTTTAAGCCCTTCTCACACGGCTAAACACTTCGATCCTGATTTGTTGTTGATGGACGATGTGTTGAGTGTGGCGCTCCCTTGAACACGGCTTGAAGTCTGAGTTGGAGGGCGACGCCTGTGTATTAGATCACTTCGCCCGTTCTTGCATAGGTCTAAGCTCAAATGCCACAGATCAGTTAGCTGATCACAATTCAAACCCTGATCCATCTTCAATGGTTCAACACGGGTATCTCCTGGATGATAATTGCGCCGTGAAAGGATTGGACGCTCTTCGCTATTGGAGATGCTCACATTTGGTACTCTTGCGAGTGATGAGTTTGTCCGAGCAACTGGTCTCTTTGAGATGCGAATCATCCCTACTCGTCCTGGCTGATAGGTTGACCAATGTAACGAATTTCTCTTGTTGGTGGATTCGCAATGGCACACAATGATGGCCAAAGAAGAGCTCGGCCAAATCCTTTCTTTAATTGCCTCCTCTCAATGATCGCAACCCCTGTATGTAGTGAATGGAACCCTGAACTCAACGATGATAAAGAAGTAATGAAGTCAAAACACGAATTTCCCCAAAACTGAGACTAAATCTAGTACCTGGGTGCCAACGCATGAGCGACTACATCCTCACCGGTTGTTGGCAAGATTTGCACCCAAAATTCGTGATGATCAAAACCAACAAATGCTTGCCATTAAATACTAATCAAGACATCTTCTCAAATTAAGTCGGCCAAAAGAAATATTTAAATTTAAATGTTATTAAAAATAATTTAAATTTATATTATTTAATATTTATAAATATTATTTAATATTATTTGTTAATATTATTATTTTTAAATATTTAATCTTAGTGTTTACAAACACTTTTGTAATCTTCCCTTCAAAATGATTTGAGTTTAATTGGGGACATGACAATTCTGCTCTCTAGGACACATGGTACTAGGAGCTAAGTCTATTCTGCTCTCCCACGGAATTAACCATAGTTGCAAAACTCAGCAATTACTCGCCAGACTCACAAGCAATCACAAGCTAATCATAGCCACAAGTAACTCACAGTATTACTCGGGGCCAAGCAATGTAAAAAAATTGCTGCAAGTTGTTCTTAAAAAATCACTGGACTGACAGAAAAAAATAACTCATTACTTAGGGTTTCACTCACTGTTGTTAAATGGATTTTTTTGGGACAAATTTCTGATATGCTACCATGACACAGAAAATTGTGACTGTAAATCCTTTGTACTGGCATGTTAGCTGCCACTTGAAATGCCCTTTCAGACACCCATGACATCCATTGACTGCTGAGAAAAGATATTTGAATACAATTACAAAAAATGTGACTGTTTTGCACTGGTTTTGAAAACAAACACAAACTGAGAAATAATCCCCTGTAACTGCAAATGCTTGCTGACTTCAAATCAGAAACTGGTTTCCTTGGATGTCTCTGTACCATTACACAACAATGATATTCTGATCTTGCAATGTTCACATGCAGATATGCCACAGCTGTTCACATGCGATATGTAATCTTCATATGGCTGTTCACAGATGTGCAATTTTTATTAATATTGAAACTTGAAGTTCATATACATTGCACTTTGTTTTTGGTCTATGAAGTGTATTGAACTCTAACTTTGAGCTATATATAAAGGAAATCAGTAATATGTTCCATAAATTCAATAATATGCATGTTTTTGAAGAATTTATGCATTTTTTAATGTTTCATAAATTTGCCAAGTTTTGGATTACCAGAGTTTCTGCCAAGCCCAAGATTTTCAACTATGAAATTAACACATCTTATAGTTGATGACTGCAATAAGCTGCTTCAAAATGTTTGAAACCAGGCGAGTTAAGAGGGCTATGCAGATGATAAACAGGGGGAAGATGAATCTAGGAAGTGGTTTTTCTTTAAAGTCTATGTTACCGGGTTCGGCCCTCCAGCTCAAGGTCCTGGTCCGGGTTCGCTCCGGGTACCGGTCCTGGTCCGGTCCCTCTATGGGTTCGACCAGGGTCCGTGATTTGGAGGCCCGGTTCACCGGTGAAGAACCCGGGCAAACCCACGGGTTTGGGCGCCTAAAAAGCATTTTTTTTTTTGCATTTTTTAATTAATTTCTCCAGTTTGACTTTGACCCACGCCCAAGGGAACCCTAAAAATGACCTTTAAAACACTTTAAACACCTAAACTACATCATTTTTATTCATTTGTTTTGCAAACAAGCATTTTCATTCCAAGAGGCTGAGTTCTTATTTTTGCTTGTTGGATTGACAAAAGGAGTTGAAGATTGATCATTGAAGCTTCTACAAACGATTGCATTGCCATTCCTACAGATTTGCAAGTGTTTATTGGCTGCCACAAAGATTGTTGAAGGATATTTTTGCAAAGAGGTAAGTTTTTCTCACTTTTTTTTGAGTTTTTTCATCCATTTTTTTGTTTTACATTTTACAAACCAGAAACTTTGTTTTGTTTCATTTTATGATTTATATATGTTTTTCCTTTCCATTCTTCTATGAATGTATGCAAGATTCAAAAGAGCTAGGTTTTATAAATCAATATTTTGTTTTCATTCAAATTTTGAATGTGTTGTTTGCAAAACAAATTGCCATAGGAATCACAATGTCAATGGGTTCTACCTCCGGCTCCGTAGCTAAACCAAACTCAAAGTTCAAAACAAATCCTAATTCTCCTCTATGGAAGTATGTTGAGATGATAAAATAGATTCCAGGTGGTGGCGGTTATGTTTGGAAATGCAATGGGTGTGAAGTTACATATACTAGTTCATACCATAGGGTGAAAGCACATTTGTGTGGCATGAGTGGAAAAGGCATCACGTCTTGCCCTGGAAAAAAAGATGAACCTATTCTACCTGAGACAGTTGCAAAATACATTATGGAGCAAGATGCAGCAGATCAACGGGAAGCCCAAAAAGGAAATCACCCTTTGTTTAAAAAAAAATCAAAGGGAATGCAGCCCCCATCTAATCCCAATATTGTGGTAGAAGACCACCCATTTATTGCCATTCCGGATCTTCAAGCTCGAAGTGCACAACCTATTGCAAACAAGAGATCAAAGGGGCCTTTGGAACTTGCATTTCAAAATGAGAGTAGAGCCCTTGCCGACCAATGTGTAGCATGATGCCTATATGCCAATGGATTATCTTTTAATGTTGTTCGTTCTCCATATTGGAAAGAGATGTTGAGAACGTTTAATGAAGCTCCAAAAGGGTACAAGGGCCTGGGTTATGAGAAGGTGCGTGGCACTTTAATGGAAAAGGAGGTTGAGTTGGTTGAAGATGCATTGAAACCTATAAGAGATTCATGGGTTAAGACAAGTGTGTCCATTGTTTCGGATGGTTGGAAGGACTCAAAAAATCGGCATTTGATCAATGTCATAGCGGTGTGCCCTAAAGGGGCAATGTTTTTGAAAGCCATGGATTGTGAGGGGCAAGTAAAAGATGGACAATTTATTGCAAATATTCTCATTGCAGCCATTGAGCAAGTGGGACCCCGCAATGTTGTTCAAGTTGTAACGGACAACGCTAAGAATTGTAGACCAGCAGGGTTGTTGGTTGAGGAAAGATATTCACATATCTTTTGGACACCTTGTGCGGTCCATTCACTCAATCTTATGCTGCAAAAGATTGGGAATAAAATTGCATGGATCAAATAATTGTATGCTAAGGCTGAGGACATTTAGATGTTCGTCACCAACCACCAGTTGTCTCAAGGCATCTTTAGATCATTTTCAAAATTGGAGCTATTGAAGGTAAGTGAAGTAATATTTACATTTGTCATTTTCTGATTTCATAATTTGATTGTGCATTCTAATATAAATTCTTCTTTAAAGTTTATTTTTAAATTCTAATTTTTTTTTTAATTTGCAATAGGTTGCAGAGACCCGCTTTGCCTCTAATACAATCGTCTTGAGACGACTTGTGAAAGTTAAAGAGGCACTTTCTAGCATGGTGATTAGCAACAATTGGTCTATATGGAGGCAAAGCGGCACTGAAAGAGCAACAAAAATTAAGAGCATGATATTAGATGACTCATGGTGGGATCGTGTGGAGTATCTCCTTAGCTTCACTGAGCCCATTTTGAGTATGATTCGCTATACTGATATGGACAAGCCATGCATTGGAGAAATATATGATGGTATAGACTCAATGCTTGAGAAGATCAAGTGCACCATAAATGCAAGAGAGCAAGACCCTAAAGAGACTTTTTTCAATAAAGTGCAAACAATTGTTGAAAAAAGATGGAACAAAATGACAACTCCATTACATCTTCTTGCCTTTGCATTGACTCCAAAATACTACAGTAGTCAGCTTCTTTCACAGCCAAGAAGGCTTCCTCCATATAGAGATTTAGAAGTGGTTGAAGGGTACAAGGCAGCATTTATGAGACTCTTCCTGACCAAGATTTGCGAACTATAACCACGAATGAGTTCACTGATTTTGTGCACTCAAATCATCTAGATGTTGATGCTTCTCGTGATAGGTTCTTAAAGAATGCTCATAGTTGGTGGTACTTCCATGGACAATACTTCCAAAATTTGCAACCCCTTGCAATCAAAGTTTTATCACAAGTAAGTTTAATAAATTTTCATATTTTAGTTTTACTTTTAAAATTTAAAAGTTTCATAATTTCATTTATAATTTTAAATTTTTTAATTGTTTACTTTGTCTTCATAGGTTGCTAGTTCATCCGCATCTGAGAGGAATTGGAGCACATATTCTTTCATCCACTCAGTAAAGCGCAAAAAATTGCTCTCAAAAAGAACGGAGAACTTAGTATATGTGCATTCCAACTTGCGTCTCCTTTCACACAAACAACATGACTACAAGGAAGGGGAGACGAAGTTGTGGGATATAGGGCCAGAGGATACTGACTTGGATGCTTCCACTTCCCACCATGTTGCATATGAGGAGTCCAATATCCAATAGGAGCATGGGCACAATACTAGTGCTAGTGACAGTGCCATTGGCACTACTTGTGATTCATCTAGTCTTCCTACTTCATCTAATGTCAATGTTGACTTTGATATAGATGATTTAGAATCCATTTGATGATTAAAACTTTAAAAGTGTTGTAATATTGAACTTGAAGTTTGAACGATGAATATTTATCATGCATGTTTAAAAAATTAAATGTTTTAACTTTTGAATGATATTCAAGTTTATGTTGGTTTTGTTGTTTATATGATGTTATGTGATGTTCTAATCCTAATTCATGCTTCTAGACTGCATATATATATATATATTTATTTTTACATGTTTTTGTACTAACGAACCGAACCCACCCCCCAAAAAATTTAGCCGAACCGGCAAACCGAACCCCCGAACCCGAACCCGAACCGGTAACTTAGTTTAAAGTTTAAACTCGATCTCTTTTCACTAAGTCTGCTTTCTCATTCTGATAAATGGTGTGAAGCAACATGGTTATGTCTATGGGACGGTTCCGGTGAAGCTTAATCACATGGCAAGATAACTTTTGCTCCTTTTCTTTCAGTTCTGCATATTAAAATTACATGCTACTCTGCAACATAATCCAATATTTTCAATGGTATCAATCTAGCTCGATAAAGCTTTAGATTTTTTTAAGTTTTCTGCATCATGTTGCATGCTTGAAAGAATATTCTGTAGAGAAACTGTGTAAATGTTTTGTCACATACCAGACTCATCAACAGAGTAATGATACAATTTTGCCTAGAATGTATAGAACCTGTGTCCATCTAGTTGATGAAGGATTCCAAGTTCCAACACATGGAATCAAGTATATTCCTGAAAGATGATGTTCTAATATTTTGTCTAACAGGATGAGATCGTGGAATAAAGCATCTAGAATTTGCCATGTTCAGTGATAAACGAGAAAAAGTTCAATTGTCAAAGTCATTTTACATTTCTATGGAAATTTTACCAAAACTCTGGAAAAATAACAAAATTGACAGATTAAAAAAAAACTGAACAGCTTTAATAGTATACAATGTTCATTTTTTCAAGGGCTAAAGTTAAGTGACTTTGCCTTGAAATCCAGAGTCTGGAAAGCAGCAATTATTCAGGGAGGTTACTGCTCTACTTTAAGAGGCAATAAATAAATAACCAAACTAATTACTTGAAAAGAAACAGCAAGAAGGAAAGGGCTGCATCCAAAATTAAGGTTTCCAGCATCCTTAGACAATTTTGAATTACTATAATTTAACACTTCTATCGAAAGTCTAAAATTTGTCATATCTTTCCAAGGGAACATTAGGGACTAGTTTAAAGTTGGGTTCTGCTATTTGGTTAGGTTATCACCTGCTTTTCTGGTCATAGTATCTGGAGTTTTCAGGTGCTGGTCCTGTTTGGTTGCTGCCACTTCTTTTTGAGTAGAATTTTGTGTCTGGTTAATTTTGGTTTGATAGTAAAATCTATGTATGAAGCTTCTTTTCAAGGGCGGAGACCCCTGTAGAATCCCCACTATTTTATCAATAAATTTGTGGTATCTCATAGAACTCTAAATGTGGAACTACTGCTAAAATGTTCAAAACAAATAAAAATAATTGATCAAAATCAGAACAAGTAAAGAAAATAGAATTACTTATATACATTTTTTGTTCTTTCTATTGAGAATTTCATGGTTGAGAGTGTCTTTGGATCAGCATCAGCTCAGAGCTATTAAATAAATCTCAGGCTAGCTTCTGGTCTCCTTCAATAAAATAGTAAACCCAAATAGAAGTGCAATTAGAAAGCACAATCCAAAATGTCAACATTCTAATATTGTGAAAAACCTTTTTAAGGGGAAAAAAATATTCCAATTTGATGGACCATGGAAGATTGAAGCCTCTAAAAACTAAAATTGAATTAATTAATTTCAAAGAAATAACAATACCTTTGTTAGCACATACTGTTAATTGTTTTTCAAGGTCGAAGTAAAGAATCTTTGACTAAAATATTGAGTGGAACAAACTCAGGTGGTTAAATATTGGGGCTCCCAAATTGGAGGCTCGTATTCAAATTCCTGGGAAAAGAGATAATGTGCTGAAATGGATAAAATACCACATCCAACTTGCTGTGTGACACCTACCCTAAAAGGCAAGGGTAGCTGCAAGTTCTGGTTGAATGTGATTGAAGAGATACCATATTGTCATGTCATCTAAGCTAAAGGTCATCCTGCAACAGGAATTTACCATTTTTCAAAAATACACCGTTGATTGTTTTCCAAGTTTTAATTAAAGTAGCTTTTACTAAAATACAAACATTTAGCAAGCCACAGTTTCTTGTCATCGCTACTGTATACGTTAAAAAATCATATTAAAAAATAACTAATGAAACAATTTAAAAGCATTCGCCCTTTGTTAATAATGTATTTGAGAATATGGAAGAACATAACATTTCTTGGAAAGCACCTAAAGTTAGTTTTGTCAAGTTGAATTTTGATGGAGCCATGAAAGGCAATCCTGGTCCACTGAAGTCAGTTCTCCCCGGGTACGCATCCCCTGCCCTGCTACCCTCATCCCCGTACTCGGGACATTTCGAGGACTCAAGGATGCCTTGGAAACGTAGTGACCAATTCAGCCCGTGTGTTTAAGTTAATTGGATTGATGGTAGAGGGTGCTTATAAGCACATTTTTTGGACCCCATGTGTTCATGCATAGAACAATACCTTGAAGGACATTGGGAAGATAGATTGGGTGAAGGCAATGGTGTCAAAGGCTAGAGATGTGCAAATGTTCATTTGCAACCATCACACTTCCCTTGCTTTGTTCAAGACATTTTTGAGGAAGGAATTCCTCAAGCCCGTGGATGTGATGTCCCCGAGTGGGCCCCTAGCGGAAGGTGACGTAGGTCTGTCCGCGCGATTTGTCCCAGCCACGTGTCCGGGGTCCTCGTCGGCAAGGCCTGTCCTGGGGTTGCCCCCTTAACGCGAGAAGGTGCCGTTCACTACCAGTCCGAGCTTTTGGTGCAACAGTTACTAACTTGGTATCAGAGCCGGGAGGTCTCGAGGTCGAGACCCGCGGAACGTGGTGGGCTGTGATGTCCCCGAGTGGGCCCCTAGCGAAAGGTGACGTAGGTCTGTCCGCACGGTTTGTCCCAGCCACGTGTCCGGGGTACTCGTCAGCGAGGCCTGTCCTGGGGTTGCCCCCTTAACGCGGGAAGGTGTCGTTCACTACCAGTCCGGGCTTTTGGTGCAACGATTAAGTTAGGTTTGTCTGCGCGGAGCGTGGTGGGCTGTGATGTCCCCGAGTGGGCCCCTAGCGGAAGGTGACGTAGGTCTGTCCACGCGGTTTGTCCCAACCACATTTCCGGGGTCCTTGTCGGCGAGGCCTGTCCTGGGGTTGCCCCCTTAACGCGGGAAGGTGTCGTTTACTACTAGTTCGGGCTTTTGGTGCAACGGTTACTAACTTGATATCAAAGCCGGAGGTCTCGAGGTCGAGACCCGCGGAACGTGGTGGGCTGTGATGTCCCCGAGTGGGCCCCTAGCGAAAGGTGACGTAGGTCTGTCCGCACGGTTTGTCCCAGCCACGTGTCCGGGGTCCTCGTCGAGGAGGCCTGCCCTGGGGTTGCCCCCTTAACGCGGGGAGGTGCCGTTCACTACCGGAGCAGGGTTCTCGCCTCATGGTGGTGATGTTCTGGTTGTTTTACACGTCCGGCGGTGAATTGTTAACTCAAAAGCCTCGACCGGGTAGCTGGCGAACGCACCTTCCCGCGATTAAGGGGCAAACTGCTGCACCAAAAAGCCCTGACCGGTAGTGAACGGCACCTTCCTCGCATTATGGGCAACCCTGTGACGCCTCGACGACCCCAACACGTTGGTCGACAAATCAAGGCCGACGCACTTACGCCACCTTCCGCTGCAATGCAATTCGGGACATCGCTACCTGTTCACGCCCGCACGAATGCATCTTAATCCAGCAACGCGACAACCATTGCACCAAAAGCCCAGACTGGTAGTGAACGGCACCTTCCCGCGTTAAGGGGGCAACCCCAAGACAGGCCTCGCTGACGAGGACCCCGGACACGTGGCTGGGACAAACCGCGGGGACATCACAGCCCACCATGCTCCGCGCGTCTCGACCTCGAGACCTCCGGCTCTGATATCAAGTTAGTAACCGTTGCACCAAAAGCCCGAACTGGTAGTGAACGGCACCTTCCCGCGTTAAGGGGGCAACCCCAGGACAGCCCTCGCCGACAAGGACCCCGGACACGTGGCTGGGACAAACCGCGCGGACAGACCTACGTCACCTTTCGCTAGGGGCCCACTCGGGGACATCACAGCAAGTTAGTAACCGTTGCACCAAAAGCCCGAACTGTCAATGAATGGCACCTCCCTGCGTTTAGGGGGCAACCCCAGGGCAGGCCTCCTCGACAAGGACCCCGAACACGTCGCTGGGACAAACCGCACGAACAGACCTACGTCACCTTCCACTAGGGGCCCACTCGGGGACATCACAGCCCACCACACTCTGCGGGTCTCGACCTCGAGACCTCCCGGCTCTAATACCAAGTTAGTAACCGTTGCACCAAAAGCCCGGACTGGTAGTGAACGGCACCTCCCCGCGTTAAGGGGGTAACCCCAAGGCAGGCCTCCTCGACAAGGACCCTGGACATGTGGCTGGGACAAACCGCGTGGACAGACATACGTCACCTTCCGCTAGGGGCCCACTTGGGGACATCACAGTGGACGCTAGATATGCCAGCTACTAAATTTTGTTAGAGAGGATGCTTGAGGTCTGGGAAGCTTTATAATTAATGGTGGTCAATGCAGAGTGGGGTAAATGGAAAGAGGCAAACACACCAAAATCCTTGATGATGATTGGTGGTCCACAATGAGATAAAAAAAAATTAAGTTGCTGATTTTATTATTTAATTTTTCAAATGTTAATTTAAAAATTTTAAGTTTATTAATGTTTCTTAATTTTAACTTGTAAAATCTTTCCATTCTTTTTGAAGGTTTTAATTTTTGAAACTTAATTGCATTTGCACATATGTTTGCTCCTTCATTGTGCCTATTGTGCAAGTAATTAGTTATGCTAATACTGACTCTCCTAGCCTTGGAGAGATTTATGAGACCTTTGATAGCATGCTTGGGTAGATCAAGCAAAGCAATTCATAGCAAGCACCCTACTGTAATGCCCCTTCTCAAAGCAAAAATAATATTTTGAGTATTGGAGCCCACAAGGAGGAAAAATAATATTTGATTTTTGAATATTTGTGTGAATAATTAGTTATGCTGATACTGACTCTCCTAGCCTTGGAGAGATTTATGAGACCTTTGATAGCATGCTTGGGCAGATCAAGCAAAGCAATTCATAGCAGGGACCCTACTGTAATGTCCCTCCTCAAAGAAAAAATAATATTTTGAGTATTGGCGCCCAAAAGAAGGAAAAGTAATATTTAATTTTTGAATATTTGTGCCAAAACTATTTTATATGGGCTTGGGTAGCCCCTTGGAGGAATACGCTGAAGGGAAAAATTAAAAAAAATAATAATAAAATAAAAAGGCAAAGGAAGTTGGCGCCAAAAGGAGGGTTTAGAAAATAAATTAAAAACAATTTTACATTGCAATTCTGGCACCCAAATTGGGTCGGCCAGATTGAGAGGCTGAAGGGAGGTTGGATATAAATATAAGGTCATTTTAAGGCATTTAATCATCAACGAATTTATCAATGCTTTTCTGATCTGCACTTTAGCAAATATTCTAAGTACGAGAACCCTTATGAATATAGGAGAAGTTGGATGAAACCCTAGCTTCTTCAATGGAGGACTTCATGATGAAGGTTCACATGGGCTTCAATGGTGATTCTTGCGAGATTCACACTAAGATTTTTGCATCAGCATTAGGCGTCTAGTTTGAAGGGGCGAATTGGGAAAGTTGAAAGGTATTGGGAAAGTTGAAAGGTATTCTTCAGAATTTCAAGGGTTGCAAACCCTATCAGCAGACTAGTAGGCCAGCACACCCCTTTGGTAGGGTTTTGGAGTTGTTTTTCATCAAATAATTGAATTTTGTTGCATGTTGTGAGCTGGAGCAATTTCGCCTAGCTAGGGTTAGAGTAGGAGGTCAATTTCATTGCATAGATCTTCATATCAGCAAACTCTTTCATGTTGTTGGGCATGTTTGAAGCCCATTTCACTGTGTAATTGCATAATTGGTTAAGTCTGAGTTGCAGCAGCAAACTGAATGTTTAAATATCATAATTTTGGTTCATATTGGTGAATGTTTGATAGTCTATGATGTGGTTTCATATTGCTTATGATCTGCTATGAGTTTGGCTATTATTTGGATGAATGAATACTTCTGTTCATGCATGAATATACTCAAAAAACTAGTGTTTGGGAAGAAGTTAAAAATCAGAAAAATTGCACATATATTGGCTGGGATATTTCACTTAATTTGGGATTTTATGAGGAGCATCTTAGGCCCATTGTAACACAAAGGTGGGACACTATGAACACCCCACTTCACATGGCAGCCAATGCTCTCAATCCCAAATGATATGCATCAAGACCTGGGAGAGTGCCTCCATCTCATGATGAAGAGGTGAAAGAAGGCTTCATGAAGGCCCTTAGGATTTAGGAAAATGTATACTAAAGACGAATCTACTTTACTTAGCACACAGTGGCTTGCATTTGTCAATCTTAGTGGTCCAACCTTCAGCAAACCAGAGGCGAGGTTGAATAGAGCTACATTAGCTCAAAACAACCCTATTGGATGGTGGACGTGGCATGGCAAGGATGCACCAGGGTTGAGGTTATTTGCCATTCGTCTTCTTTCTCGGGTTGCAAGCTCCTCTGCTGCAGAGAGGAATTGGTCCACATATAGCTTCATCCAATGAGTCAAGAGGAACAATCTTACCTCTAGACAATCGGAGAAGTTGGTGGTTCTACATAGTGCTTTGCGGTTACAGGATCGACAGACTCCTGAGTATGTCAGACTCGAGCCTTACGTTGGGATGTTGATCCCGAAAATGCTATACAAATCGATCAAGAGACATGTTGATGCGTGTTTTGTGACACACGAACATACTAGAATAAAGTGTCTAGAGACGCTCTATCCTCTCTTGATAAAAATCACCTTTCGTGCTAAGATTGCGAGATAGGTCACAAGGTAATTCCAATGTTTCAAAGATGGGGTGTGGATAGGCTCTGTGGTAGTTGTGGTTTGTTGGTAACCCAAGGGGGCATTTTACTTCAGTAATTCACTTTGAAAGTAAGGGATTGAATGCAGTGTATATATTTTTTTTTGGGATTTTCTGATTTTGGATAAAAAAATTAAGGAGAGGGATGAGAAATCCTGTATTACCTAAGGAACTAGGAGACTGTGAAGATCAAATGCAACTTAAGGGAAACCATGCTTTGTTTCGTCTCGAAAATACGACAACTACACGAAAGCAGGTGCAATCTTCTGGGATTTGTGCTTGAGATTTTTTACTATAAATAACACCATCAATTCGAACAATATTATTTAAAGTAAACGTTTAAAGCATTCACATTAAGAGCTCAGTCTAACTTTACACATCACATAAAAAACATCCATTTGAAAAAAGTATGAGCTAAGTTACTTCAATCCTCACTATCAATCTTTCGCTCCACTAACAAATGAATTTTAATCTATAACAATCCTATGAGAAAAAGAAAATATGCAACCATGCACCCATTTGACAATAAAGGTTTCAAAGCATCTCATGCAATTATGAATTTTATTATCACAATAGTTTTTGCAACAATTTCATACAACTCTTCTCTTACTTCTAAAAACTAATTCTAACTCAAAAAATCTAATCTCTAATCCTCTGATAACAATTCTTTTGATTCTTTTCCGATGGTTTCAAATGAAAATGAAAGGGTACTTATAGAATCCCCAAATACATTGAATGGACGAGATTAAAACAAGATCAAGGGCCCAAATTTGAACAAGAAAACCCTAATTAGGGTTGCCAAAACATCAACCAGTTGACAAGCAGATGAGTCATCCACTGGCAGTTGCATCCCTATCCACTTATGCAATGCTTCGTTCAACGAACCTGGACACAATGGTGCCAATCTCCTCAATGGTAATGTCTGGCAAGGTACTAACATTGTACTCCAGCAGGTCCAAACTGTCCGCGCAATCGGCAAAGACAACTGCCCATTCCGATTCATGCTGCAAAAAATTACTACGGACGGTCAAGAGGTCAAATGCCTTAGTCAAATTTTCGCCCAAGATTGGCATGATGGAGAAAACCTTTTGCACTTCCCTTTGCATATTATCCAACCACAAGTCATTTTCTCGAACAGTATCCTTGTTCAATACATTTGCAGCCATATGAAAGATGCCGTTTTGAATGCTCTTCACTTGCTCATCGACCTTGGCACTTTCTGCCTTAACCTTTTCCAGCACTTCCCTACGGGAGACCAATGCGCAATACCAATTGCTGAAGTCGTAAGCCGCCCCAACTGCAATAATCCTCTCATCAACCAGCCTTTGCTTGGGTATTTTCTTTATGTCACGAAGGCAAGGAATGATTCTGTCTTGCAGGTCCTGCAGTCCGTCCCATGCTTCAGTCAAGTTTGCAGTCCTTGTGAGTAGGGAAGAAGTTTGCCCATGAGCATGCACCAACTTCTCCACAAATGCCATTACTTCTCCCTCTTTTCCTGCCATCCATTCCTTTGTTTCCCTGGCAGTAGTTAGTTCTTTCTCAAGACTTTCTGCCGGTTCTTGTGATGCATTTGGGAGCAGAGGGTTTGATTGGTCGCCTTGGTTGAGTGGCCTTGTCAAATGCCGAATATACTCCTTCAGGCGCTCAACCTCCATCTTATATTCCCTTTTCTTCTTAGTCTCCTTTTCTAATCTGGACTTAATGGTGGAGACAAAATTATCCAGATCTTCTACTTCTTGCCCTTTGGTAGATGGACCAATATCAATTACAGTAATGGCATAATCGGCAGGAGTAATTTCATCCTGCGGTTTCTCAACTGTCGGGACTGCAATCTGCACTGTGCGGTTACCAGTCTCATCTCTCTGAATAGTAGAGAATTTCTTGGCAGGTTTTTTCATATTTACTTGCTCCAATCTTGCCAAGAAATTGTAAATATCATCTGCGTCTGGTGCTTCAACTGGTACCTTGACCTTAATCCTTTCCTTAAGCCAGTCTGGTATTGTAGGCTGCTCTATTCCATCATCCTCGCAGTCCGGAATGTCCTGAATCTCTGGGACTTCTTGTACCGGCGGGTCCTCATGAATCCCCCTTAGGGCTGAAATCATCCCTTCTTGGAAGTCACCTTCCCTGACATTCAAGTCCTCATCTGACTCACAAATCTCTGTGCCAGTTGGAGAATGATGAAAGTCATCCTCAAGCTGCATAGGCTCCATGTCTCTTTCAAGTACCGGCGAAGGAATTCTAATATGTCCCCATGATTCCTCGTCCATGATCAATAATTGCTTGATATTCCCAGATGCAGCTGAGTGAAGGGGCTTAGGCTTCTTCAGGATTGGCTTCTCGTTTATTGCCACTTCTTTACCCTTTCTTTTCTTCTGATTGGTAAGCCCAGTCAGTTCATCTCCTTGAGAAGCGCCAACGTTGGAAGAACAAGATTCAGCTTCGCCCATTAAATCGTAGGTAAATGGCGTACCTTGTTGCTTTAACGCCTGCACCCGTTGGTCTACCCACCATTGCGAGTACTTGACTACTGGTCTCATAAGAATTGTCAAATCACCTAACTCAGGCTCTGACCATTTGACAGGAGGAAGCGGCAATCCTTCATCATAGCTTGGTTGTATGTATATTTTATCGTCATCCAGCTGGTCAGGCACACGAAAGAGTTTCGTCGTCCTAATCATGCCCAAAGGTAACCTTGACCAAAGTCTTCTCCTTACCTCATAATCGTCAGCAGCATTTGCCCAAAAGTCCTCAAGGTCAACCCTGTGCCTATACTTCCTTCCGTTCACAGTTCCCATATGATTGAGTGGATCGAAGTCCCCTCTAGACTTGTACGAAGTGAACAGATACAACTGTATCTCTACCCTGGCACTTTCTGCTGCCTACGATGACGGACAAGATTCAACCATGTTTCCGATGAACAGAGGAAACGTGACAGCTGCTTTCTGCTTTGGCCTCTGGATACTTTGGAATATTTCCAGCTGCCTCAGTACTTCCAGTAAAATCACCTTGTTAGTAGGATAAATCAGCAACTTGTAAGGAGAGCCCGTGAACCCCTATATTCTAATATAAGTAAATCTAGGAAACTGGATAAACTAGGATCCGTATTTACTGATTAAACTCTTTGCTTCATGGGTGAGCCTTTGATGGGTTCCGCCTTGAAGTATCCGGGTGATGTACATAAGAAAAGCATTATGTACCCGGCGCCAATGTGACTTCTCGCTCAACTGCAATTGGGGATAGCAGTTATATACTTTGAGCTCCCTTTCACCATTGCCGACTACACCTTTGCAGATTAGGCCGGCATATTTGTAAGTCCGAGCGAGTGAGTATATTACGTAGGAACCCATATGAAAGGACTTGGTCTTTTCCAAGTTGACCAATTGTTCATGAATACTATCACTGATCATCCTTGACCAGTTGATCATTTTGGTTCCGAAAGATACTTCGTCAATGAAGTAGTACATCCAATTTTCAAAAGGCGCTCCTTGAGGATTGCCTACCAATCTGTTCAGCAACAAGACTATGTCTCCGTACTCCTCGAAAAATGGCCTGAGCAACTTCTTGGGCAATCTTTTGGTTGAGGTTCTAGGTTTTTCAAGCCAGTTTTTGTTCATGTTGGCCATACAGAGAACTTGTTTATCTTCGTATATTTTCTGTGCATCCTCCTTCGACCGGTAGTACGTTCAGTGGTAAGCCGGAATGCCAAAAGTTTCTTGTATAGCCAATTCGCCTAAGTACGCCAATACTCTGCCATCAGGCGCCTCAATTTGTCTTTCTTCAGCATTGTAATGCAAGGAGCATTCTACAATCAACTCTGGACATTCGACTGCCAGCGGAAACCCTGCAGCTTGAACTATGCCATTTCGCATCATTTTTTGTGCAATTGGAGTTGGCATGTGTGCGTCACTTCCGTACATTCTTTTCCGGAATTCTTCTAAGTCAATGTGGCCAAGATCAGTGTCAACAACATTCTTCCATTTGGAGACAATTTTAGATTCTGTCTGCAAACCTTTGCTGGCGAACTTCATTTTTGTCGATGATTCTCCGTTATCCAGCGTAAATCTGCAAAAAGAAATATTTTAATTCAGAAATTATTTATGCATAAATATTCCAGCAAACTTGGTAAGTTAATTCGTGAAAATAATTATTGCTGGAAATGAAAGGATTAAATTGTTTCGCAAAGAAAAAAAACTTCGCCGGAATAGAGGAAGTAAAGTCTGCCTGTCAATGAAAACTGTGTTGCTGCTGAAGTAAATTCGCACTTTCAGCCTTTTACTTCGCAAGAAAAATATTAAACTTCACAAACTTCTCTGCCTTAGCAAATTTTCTCAACTTCGCTTTCGAAAGAATGAATGAAAATGAAGTGCAAAGCCAATTTAAGGTTGAAAGAATCGACCCAATTAGCAAAAATTAATTGTTTCCAATTAATTCAATCTGAACTCGGCTGGCACTTGTCTCTCGAATAGCAATTTCCATCTTCAGCATAAGTCGGTAAAGAAAGTTTCTAATTCTGTCGCCAGTTGAGTGAGGTTCCTTTTCTTCTTTCTTTTCTCAGCAATTTGCCTAGAGAAATTCAAATTTTCTCATTAAATGGGTTTTGGAAAATAAAATATTAAAATAATATTTTGTGTTGTTTCCAACCCGTTCGTTAAATAATTAAATAATAATATTTAATTTTTTTTAACCCAAAGGCAAATTTATCTTTTAAAATTTCTATGTGCCTCTGCGAATTTTAATCTTGCCAAGATTTTTTACTTCAGGCGAATTTCATCTTTGCCAGACATACAATTTGATTTTTTAATTAATTCTTCAAAATGTCTGGACTTAGGCAAAATTTTAAATTCTTTGATTTTTTCCAAGGCAAACACTTTAATCTTTACTTCTCCAAGTATTCTTCCATGTCATTTATGGCCTAGGCGTACTTGCCTTGTGCAATTTTTCATTTTACCAAGCTTGAGGCGGACTTGCACTAGCAATTGTCATTTAATTTTACCAAATGGCGAATTTTCCTTTGTAATTTTCCCACTTCCAAACATCTTGGAGCGGACCTCTTTGCATTTCCACCCTTTTCCAACCTTCTTGGAGCGGACTTCACTTGTAATTTGTCACTTTTTACTTTGGGCGGACTTTGCTAATGTCTTGCCATTTCACCCATTGTGTTGGGCGGACTTTGAAGTTGCCTTGCAATTTTATTTTTCTAGGCTGGGCAGACTTCCTTGCCTTCATGCCATCTCCCAACTCTTTGGAGCGGACTTGCTAGCCTCTTTGTCATTCAACCAAGGGCGGACTTGCTTGCCTTCTTACCATTTGACATATGGCGGACTTCCCTTAGCTTTCGTCATTTTTTCAAACTACATGGCGGACTTGGCTTGGAGTTGGCCATTTTCTACTTTGTTGCTAGGTGGACTTGCTCATGACTTTGCAATTTTTCTTTGCATGTACTGGGCAGACTTCCCTCATGCCTTGCAACTGCTTGGGCGGACTTCCTTGCACTATGGCGGACTTGCTTGTTTCTCTGCCATTTTTATTTCTCCATGCTTGGGCGAATTTAGCACATGCATGTCCATGCCTAAGGCAAATTTTCCAGATTTTTCAAATTTTTCACCCATTTTTCCTTGCAACCTTCTGAAGTTGACGTTGATGAAGCCATGACCTGCACATTTTCCGAAAATAGAAACTTTCTAAAAATAGAAATTTTCTAAAAATAGAAATTTTCCAAAAATAGAAACTTTCTAAAAATAGCCCCTAAAAAATAGGAATTCCAGAATGGGCTAAAAATGCCAAAAAAAAAGTCCCTAAAAAATAGGGGCCCGGGGTGGAAACCCTAAAATTTAGGAAGTGTCAGAATTGACTGAACTGACTGTCAATCTTCGTCCACAAGGCCTTCTAAGCACTTTGGCAACGTTTGTGCATTGATTTGGGCTTAATTTCATTTCTTGACTCGAATGACCTTCAAAAAAATCAAGTTTAAGTACCCCCATCAAAAGACCAAAACTCAAAAGCAAAACCATCAAAGGGAAACTACTAGGGTCCCCATTTGCAATGGGGTGATGTGTGAAAAGGTCACAACAAGACGCAAGAGGGATTGGTTGGGGTTCCATTGCCTGAGGCAACCCCTTATAGTGGCATTGACTCAGACATGGACTCTGATTTTGATAAAGACCTACCAGTTGCACCTGCTGATTAGGGATAGCCATATATTTTCTATATTTTTGTCATTTTATAGTTGAAACTTGGAGCCTTTGGGCATTTGGTTATAATTCTGCACACACAAGGAAAGCATTTGAATTTTGTTAATTTGTTTGTCAATTCTCATGTGAAATCCCAATTCAAGTCTAATGTTGTGTATTAATCTTCTACAATGTCTATGATGAATGTTTTTTCAATTCTCATGTGAAATTTCTCTATATTTTTAAAAATGTCCCTATTTTTTTAATAGCCATCCCCAACCGTCCCTTGCCATCCCCTAAAAAATGGCCCAAAACTACCCCCGTACTGGAAACACGTCCATCGTTGCCGTCCCCGAAACATGGGAGAGCATAGAGTGAAGTTGATGTGGTGATTAGAGCCCTCCAAGGATCTTTTTTGAAAGTTGGATCTTTCTACCTTTGTGTGAAGACCAATAATGAGGCAAAAGCATAGGCTTTCCTTGAAGGCCTCAAATTGGTGCCCTATATGGATTGTAGATTACTCAAAGTCGAAGGTGATTCCTAGGTGACTATTCACAGATCTGTCAAAAGGTCATTGATAGATTGGAAGCTCAGAAGTGTTTTGGATGAAATTTTAGAAGTTGGCTGCCTCCCCAAAAAGATTGTGTTCACCCATTGTTACAGGGAAAGAAATCAAGTGGTGGATATTTTAGCAAATGAAGGATTTTCTCAGTTACCTTTTTCTGTGAAAGTTAGTTTGGATTCAACTGAATGGGGGATCATTAAACTCTTGGAGAAAGATGCTCTTAATTCAGCAAGTGTTTGCAAATCAGGTGCTAGGGGATTGGTGCTATCTTTGCTTTTGGAGGAGATCCCCTTGCTTTTCCAATTTCCCCTAACTTTCACTTGCATGACAATCTTTTGATTAAGTTGTCAATGGTGAATTGTTAATAGATATAGTTTCTGCCTCTACCTATTTATTCACCATTTGCTCCCAGATGTGAGTGGCATGAAGCCTTATCCCAGGCTCAGGGGAAGCGTATGCACTGTGCGATTAATTGCAAAGTCCCTTTCAGATTTTTGAGGGCCAGAATAGTTATTGGAACGTAAGGTTACATTTTTCCTCCACTGTTTTTAGGCACTGTTTAAATGGAGAAATGGAAAGCAATGGGAGATTCTGCCCATGCTGGGGCAATCTCTTATAGAAGACTGCAGTGCACATTCTACCTTGTGAATGCAAAAACAATAGAAATGGTCAAGGATGCTTTAGGGAGGTAAGGTCTCAGTAATACGGGGGTACTGAGGACTACAGCATCCATTGCTGAGAATTCTGTGGAAAATCTTGCTGTTTGTGTGCAGAATGCTATGCTGAAAGACAGGATTATTACTTGGGTTCTCTCATTGGGAGGATTTTCTTCTTGTTGAATCTTGAAAGCTCTGACAAGGAGATGGAGGGGCAGAATCTTGTGGTTTGTTGCCAATGTGTGATGGAGGAGATGGACAAGCTCAAAATTTCTACATTCACAGCCACCAAACAGCAGGTTGATATGGTCCATTTCTGAGAGGATTTGGCACTTTATATTGATATTCTTTGAGTCCATAGATATCTCCATCCAGTTCACAATGCCCTTGTTGTCCCTTACAGCTGTCACTGGGGCCACTCAGCAGACTTTCCTGGAGCCTCCTGGGATCCGGGTGACAGCAAGGGAGGAGACTGACAGAGATCCTATGCCATCATACTGTTGATTGGGAAATCCTTTGTTCTGGCAGTGGTGCTTCTTTTTGTTCGCAGTATCCAGAGGGCTTTTGATATGTAACTTTGACCTTTGTTTGCTCTATGTATAGCCTATGTTACTGGATCTACCTGCAGACTGCTGGATCAGAGTTTGGTTTGAACCAGATCCATGATCGAGTCCGATCTGCCTGCAGATACAGGCAGGGTGCAGGAAAGTGGGGTTGGGTTCATCTGGGACGAACTTAGGCAAGATCTGGGGGAACCCATGTGAACCTAGGGCAAAACTGTCCATTTTTCTGTCTTTTTTTAATCTTTTTTTGCTTTTTCTTTTAAATTTACACCTTTGACTTTGCTTAAAAACTTATGAAAAAGGGAATGCGCCAGGGGCACTGCCCCAAAACTGTTCTGGAAAGAACTCGAATATTTTAAGTTTCATTAATATGAAAAGAAGGTTACAAAATATAAAGAGGTAACAAAATACTGTAGACATTAAATGTCTAACAGCCGACCACTGTAGCAACAGTAGAAAACCGATTACTGTAGCAACAGTAAAAGACAAAACAAAACATTACAATATGACCATTAATAAGTAGATAATATATTATTCTAACACCCTCCCTTAATGGTCAATCTGTCAAAAACACCAAGTTGCCCCCTGAATTTGACAAATTTATCTGGGCTCAGAGACTTGGTGAGAATATTTGTAGTCTGATCCGCTATTGGAACATACTACAGCTGAACTGATCCGTCTTCTACTAGCTTGCGGATATAGTGACAATGAAGTTCGACATGCTTGGTACATTCATGGAAGACTGGATTTTTGGCCAGTTTGAGCACCCCTTGATTGTCAATGTACAAGGGAGAAGGACTTGCTTGTGACATGTGCATGTCAGAAAGCATCCGACGGAGCCAAACGGCCTCACATGCTGTTTTAACTGTTCTTCGATATTCGGCTTTGGTCGAGGAAAGAGTCACTGCTTGTTGCTTCTTGCCGGTCCATGTTACAGCACCTATACCCAAACTGAATAAATATCCAGAAGTAGATTTTCGGTCATCCACTGAACCTGCCCAATCTGAATCTGTATAACCAATCAGCTTCGGATCCTTGCATTTGCCATACAGAATGCCATAATCTGAAGTGCCCTTAACATATCTCAACACGCGCTTCGCTGCAAGCCAATGATCAACTTTTGGAGCTATCATGAAGCAAGAAATGTAGCTCACTGCAAAACTGATGTCAGGTCTAGTGGCAGTGAGGTAGATGAGACTACCCACTAGTTGCCTGAATGTCGTTTCATCAACCGGAGGTGAATCAAAGTTGGCTGATAATTTCAACCCCTTCTCCATAGGTGTGGAGGCAGGTTTGCAATCCTGCATCCGAAATTTGTCAAGCAGACTCCGAGCGTATTTAGATTGAGAGATAAAGATACCATCAGCGGTCTGCGAAACTTCAATACCCAAACAGTAATGGAGAAGCCCCAAATCTATCATGTCAAAAGCCTAACACAAGTCTTGTTTGATTGCTGCAATCAAATGCGTTGAACTACCGATATTGATCAAGTCATCAACATAGACAACAAGAAAGAGAATATCATCACCAGAGTGTTTGACATACAAATTAGTGTCAGAAGGGCTGCGCTGAAAACCATGATCAACCAAGTACTGATCAATCTTGATATACCATGCACGGGGAGCCTGTTTCAATCCATAGAGTGCTTTCACGAGCCTACATACCTGTTGTTCTTTGCCAGCAACCTTGAAACCAGGAGGCTGCATCATGTAGACCTCTTCCTGCAAATCACCATTGAGGAAGGCACTCTTAACATCCATCTGATGAACTGTCCATCTGAATTGGGTTGCAATAGTGAGAAGATGTCGAATTGTGCTCATCTTTGCAGTAGGAGCAAAAGTCTCCTCGTAGTCAATGCCCTCTCGCTGTATGAATCCTCGAGCAACTAATTTGGCCTTGTATTTATCCAAAGTGCCATCAGCATGATACTTGACCTTATAGACCCATTTGCAGCTAATAGGTTTCTTCCCAGGAGGAAGATCATAGAGATCCCAAGTGTGATTCTTCAGAAGACTATGGTATTCGGACTCCATAGCCTTTTCCCACTCTGGAATTCCTTTAGCCTCGGAATATGTCTAAGGCTCATAGATGCTGTGTAGGTTGGCCATAAGAGCAAAATTGACTGTGTTTGGCTGCTTGCTCTTGCTGCGAGTTGATCTACCCTCAATGAGTTCATCATTATGAAGAGCTCCGATAGTCTTGAGCCACCACTTAGGCCGACGAGTAGAAGTACCAACATCTGGAGTAGGAGAAACAACATCTTCTGGGATTGTAGTAGGAACAAATGGACCAGTAGTCTCATCAATCACAACATCACGACTAAATATGAGACGATCCGTCTCCACATCAATCAACCTGTATGCCTTGTGATTGTCGCTATAACCAGTAAACATAAGCTTCTAGCTCTTGGAGTCCAACTTGGCACGCTTGGCCTCTGGAATCCATACATGAGCTGTAGAACCAAAGATTTTCAGATGTCCCACCTTAGGCTTATGTCCTGACTAGGCTTCTTCTGGAGTCATCTTCTTAACAGCCTGTGTAGGTGACCGATTCAGGAGGTAGACTATAGTATAAACTACTTCAACCCAGTATTTCTTGGGTACATGCCTATGCTCTAGCATAGAACGAGCCATTTTAGTAATGGTGCGATTCCTACGTTCAACGACACCATTCTGCTGAGGGGTGTATGGCGTGGTGAGTTGTCGTTTGATGCCGTATTGAGCACAAAAAGAAGAGAAGTCAGCAAAACAAAACTCCCCCCCATTATCGGACCTTAGAGTAACAATGTGAGAACCTGATTCTTTCTCAACCAAGGCCTTATACTGCTGAAATGTACTAAACACATCTGATTTATGTTTCAAAAAATACAACCACATTTTTCGACTGAAATCATCAACAAATAATAAGAAGTACCTGGACCCAGTAACAGATGGAGTGTTCATTGGTCCACAAACATCAATGTGAACCAATTGAAGTACCTTAGAGGCACGCCAAGAATCACCGTCCGAGAACGGTGTCCGATGCTGCTTTCCAGCTTGACAGGCGCCACAAACTCCATGATTTTGAGTTTGGATCTCAGGTAGACCAACAACCAAACCCTCCCGAGACAATTGAGAGAGATAGTGCACGTTCAAGTGCCCATAACGCTGATGCCAAAGTTTACTGATGGAAGTACTCCTGGCTGCCAAAGCGTGTTCCTGAGAATCACCGGAATCAGCAAGTCTATACAGACCATGATCCTCAAGTCCCATAGCAATTGTAGTACGAGTCGCCTTATCAACAATGCTGCAAGTGGACGAACTGAATATAACATCCAACTGAGGAGAATGCTTCATGATCTGGCTGACGGGGAGAAGATTATGTTCCATGCCTGGAACATAGTAGACATCAAGAAAGAGTAAATTTCTTCCTCCAAAGTGAATGTGAACATTGCCCTTATCGGCAACGGTGTACTCTTCACCGCCTCCAAAGATCACTGGATCAGTGAATGGTTCATATTTGGTGAACCAATCTCGACGATGAGTAAAATGCCGAGAAGCCCCTGAATCAATATACCATGCAGAAGATTGGACTGGATCTGCAGTTCTCTTGGCCATAAAAGCATAGAATGCAAACTCTTTCTGCTCAATGTGCTCCGCAACATTTGTCTTTTGTTGAGACCCTCCCTGCTTCTTTTGTTCAGAAGCCATGCGAATTCGACAATCAGCCTTCATGTGACCATATTTATGGCAATAATTACACTTAACGTTCTTTTTCTTCTTGCTGTCTTGTGAAGAACCAGAGCCTTTCGGCTGAGAAGATTGAGCCTTCCCTTTGTTCTTAGCAAAAGACTTGGTAGAGAACGCTTGCTCTATGGAGGTTGAACTGGTACTGCTTCCAAACTGTTGTCGCCATCGATCCTACTGCAAGAGCTTGTTGCAAAGATCTTCAAATCTGAGATCAACATTGGTGGAGGTGATATTCAACGTCTCAATGAAATGCTCATACGAACGCGGAAGACTCTTCAGAGTAATGACGACCATGTCTTCTTCCAGCATTGTTCGACCAATCACCTCCAACTAATCACGAATGTCCTTAATCTTCGTGAGATGTTCTTGTAAGGACATTTTCTCATCCATCATGATGGAAAAGAGCATGTTCTTGAGAAAGAACGCTCTGCTCTTGTCGGAGGTTTCATGAAGTGCCTTCAAATGATCCCAAATTTCTGAAGCAGTTTTGCCAGATGGTACCTGAGGTAGCTGCTCATCCGTGATTGAAAGTTTGATGAGCATGACGGCTTCCCGGTTGCATTCATCCCATTTGTCCTAGTCCTTGCCGACTACAGTGGGACGAGCTGAGTTCCCCAAAACAATCTGATCAAGGCAACGATATTCGAAGATCGTAATCATGCGCTGCTTCCAGGTGTTGTAATTCTTCCCGTTGAGCTTCTGGCTACTTTCGAGCATAATATTCGTCAGAGATGCCATCACGTACCTTGCGGTCAAACTAGTGAAGGCAAAACAAAAATTAAAAAACACACAAATTCAAAGATGAAACCCTAGCACGGATTTCGAGGCACGTTGATGACGAAATCCAGAAGATCTGAAGAGTACCCAAAAGAGAATGCTAAAAACCAAAAAAAAAATTTGACTACCCAAAAAATTTCGTCAACACCCAATGGCACAAATTTTGAGGCATGGAAACCGAGGTACCCAGAAAAATTTGAGACCAACCCAATTGAGATCTCGAAAAACCCACCAGGAATATGATTCCTATTTTTCGAGGTGGTTTGACTGGTCAAAACCCTAGGCGAAGTTGCAGGATGCCCTAGCCGCCATGAGAGCTTGAAAAAATTGCAGAAAACAAGCTCAAATCTGCTGAAAACTGATCACCCAGGTGGTAAAAACCCTAGCCGTCACTGGTACAGGCAAAAACAACCACAAAATACCACCAAAACTTCTATAAATCGAGCCCAAAAATTTTAAAAAAAACGCAGCCAGAAAAAAATCACACCCACTATAGAGAAAAACGTGTTTTGAAGAAGCCCACGATTTTCAAAATAATGCCCAGAAAAGAAAAAAAGAAAAACGCGATTATTGGAGGCACAAAATCGCGCCCAGATACAGACGCGAAAGACCTAGCCACAATTTTTCCAGCTAAAAAAACGTTTTTCAAAAACCAGAAAAATTTTTAGAAAGATGAAATTTTAATTTTTAGGGGCTCTGATACCATGTTCTGGAAAGAACTCGAAAATTCTAAGTTTCATTAATATGAAAAGAAGGTTACAGAATATAAAGAGGTAACAAAATACATCACTGCTGAATTAAATGGTTACAATGCAACTTTTGATCCCCAAGATCATTATTTTGGTGTTGTGAGGAGAGCATACATTAACACTACACCTCAAGTGTACAAGATTGCAAATTAATTAAGTTTTTGATTCCCAAGATCATACAAGATGTGAGGGAAGAGCATACATGCCACTAATCTACCAAACACAGAAGACCGTTGTCCTTTTTAAGGTTACAGAATATAAAGAGGTAACAAAATACTGTAGACATTAAATGTCTAACAGCTGACCACTGTAGCAACAGTAGAAAACTGATTACTGTAGCAACAGTAAAAGACAAAACAAAACATTACAATATGACCATTAATAAGTAGATAATATATTATTCTAACACAAACCCCTGCAAGGGGCAGACCCACTCAACCCCGTTGGGGGCATTGCCCCCAGATCCCCACAAAACTGTGGGATATGGAGCCAAAGCAAACTGACTTGGATGCTTCCACTTTCCAACATGTTACACTTGTGTCTGAAAGTGAGCACACTTTTAGTGCGAGTGGCAGTGGACTGCTTGCAGTTCTTCAAATGTTCCTGCATCATCTATTGTCAATGATGATGCTTGTGTCACGATTTAGAAAATCCTTATGACACTGAAAATTGGTTGTTGAATTTGAAAATATTATTATTTTAATATTGAACTTGAAGTTTGATAAATAAATATTTTATAATATTTTATCATTTATGTTTTAAATGACATTGGACAAAATAATTTGATAGAATAAATTGAAGAAGTGAGAGCTTTGAGGTGTATGGGGGAGACGAGGTGTATGGGGGAGACGAACAATCATCCTCCATCGTTGGCCTTGTTGCAGCTCTCCCTTCTAAAGTTGACTCTGATTGGTGTTCTTTGCCACTCTTGAATTATTTGTCCACTTTTTTTCCTTCTGTGGGGTGGTGGTTTTGGGTGTGTTCCCTTTATGTTTTGAGTTTTTGTTTTCTTGTTTTATTTTTTACACTTTTTTTAATTGATTTTGTGAGTCTCCCGCCGACAGTTAGTGGCTTGGGGTAGTATTGGGAGTAATTGCTAGGGCGTGGGGAGTAATGGAGGAGGAAGGGACAGAAAAAATGGATGAAAACGGAATTAATGGTGGAAAAGTTGTTGAATAGATGAAGAAATCATATAGAGATGCCCTAAATAGTGGTAAAAAAGAGGAAGTTCTGTTGGAGGCCAGTACGAAGTGAAGGAGAACAATGATGGAATTTTCAGGAGAGGTTTGCAAGTTGAAGGAGAAACTGGTAAGTTGTCTCCTCATCCCCTGAAAACCCTCTGAATCAAACAAAGATATGGTTGTTATAGTTGTTAAGGAAGAGAATAGATTAAAAAGCGTCACAGCACTTTTTGTCACCATGGATTGCAATAATCTCCCATCAGGAAAAAATTTTGATGATTGGAATTTAAATGTCTAGGGAAAAAACATGGGGCTGTACATGTTGTTTCGTATGATGATTCAAAAAGGTTTTTTTGTTGTTTTTTTTCAAAAATCACAGCATGCAAAAAAGAGCTCTAAGCAAAGAATTTTGGAATGTTGGTAAGCCAATTTTCAAGGTAGTTGCTTGGTCTCCAGAAGTGGAGAATTATGAGGTTCTAGCCTATACTGTTCCCAGACGGATAACTGTAAAAAATCTTCTGCCCCAACTATTGGCTTTTATAATTTATTCCCCAGTTGCTGCAACCCTTGGGGAAAGGGCTCCAAATAGAGGAGGCCAGAACCATGTTGCCCCATATGGATGCAAGGGTTCTTGTTTCACTCACTCAAGATAGATATTCCTAAACAATTAGGAATAAATTTGGGCAATCAGTTGGCTTATTGCAAAGTTGAAATTGTAGGAGGTCTAAATGCTTACTTTCTTTGTAAAAACAAAGGTCATCAAAAAAAAAAGATTGCCCTAAACTAAAAAAGAACAGCAGTCATCACAACCCTGAATTTGGGGAAAAAGCCAATGTCCAATATTCCCAAGATCCTTTTAAAAAGGACTTGGCTAAGGAAGATAATTCTTAAAAGATTAATACAAAAGGAAATGCCAATGGGCCAGAGAGTCTCGATGGAGGCTCCAGCAGTATTGAAAATCTACCATAACTGATGAGGATACTAAAGCAAGCTCTAAACACAAAAAAAATGCTCAAGAGCTTGTGCTTGATAAAATAAAGGAGAGAACTCTAATGGCAAGAAAGAAAACTCAGGAAGACTATATAAACATGGAGAATAGCAACTCCTATGCTTTAGAGCCAAAATAGGAAGAGAGAACTTTAACAAAGGAAACCATTATAGAGGGAGATAAAGAAAATATAGTGATGGACAATCCTTTATTCCTTAGTGATGAGGAACAAGAGAAAATTCCTCTGGAGAAAGAAGAAAGTAAAAAAGATGAAGAAAAGAAAAGGAAACATGTAAGTAGAGAAAAGGGCGACAAAAAAAATAGGAAGAAGGGAAAGGAAGAGAGAATTCCTAAATGTTTTGATAGGCTTTATAGAAATCCAAAAGCTTTAAACTCCTCTCCAAGTATTGATGAGCCCAAAGTACATTACTTGGAATATCAGAGGTTTGGAATCCCTTGATAGAAAATACATACCTAGGAGATTCTTAAACAAGATTAACTCTCTGAATTTTTTCTTCTTCAAGAATTCAAGGCAATTGGTTTTCAGTTAGAGAACAATCTGAATTTTATTTGGAAAGATGCTCTGCATTTTTGTAGCAATCATGATAAAGGGAAGGGAGGAACTGTCATTTTATTAAATAATAAGTGGGCCAGTTATGTTAAGGATCATGGATGCTCCCAGTGTAATAAGGGTGTGGGTCATTCTTGAGAAAGATAATTTCAAATTTGGGATATGTTCTACCTATGCAGCTAATGACTGTAGAGAAAGAACTAAATTGTGGAAATGGTTAAATTCTCAAAATGGTGGTAAAAGAGTATATTGTAGGTTGGATAGATTTTATGCTCATAATGACTACTTTAACTTTGAGCATATTGATAAAAAAAATTGTCTAAAAGTTTATCCATGCACAATGCCTGATCACCATCCTATTGATGCTAGAATTAGGATACCGAACAGTTGCAAAACTGAAAAGCTAAGAAAGGAGAATAGCTTTAAGCTAAATACAAAACTGCTCAGTAACCAAGACTGCGGTGATGGAATTTATGCTCTGAGAGAAATCAATAGGATGGTTTTGAAGGATCTTCCACAAATTGATCAATGGAATATCAATGTTAGCCGTTGGAAAACTTTTTCAGACTATTGAGAAGAAATTGGCCCTAGATGGAAGGAGAGCAAAAAACAAACTTCAAGAGGATTAGTTACTGAAAAGCTTCTGTAATGTCCCTTTTCGAGATATTCCTGATTTTTGCCTTAAAACAATAATATTTACTCAAAAATGATAATAGCTTTATCAAAGTTTAAAAATTTATGATAATATCCAGTTCAATAAATCATACCCAGTACTCAAGTTAATCAAATCATGAATTCTCCGGAAGTACTTACAAATCTGTTGAATTAGAGATTTTTGTCCCTAACTCAACAATGATAGTACAAACGATTTTCGTCCCTAGCTTGCCAAAGAGCATGAAAGGTTTTCAGCCTTCTAGCTCTTAGCCCACCTTGGAGGATTTTTGTCCTCCTCAACCAAGATTTGGGTTTTCATCCAAACTTGATAAGAGCATGAAAGGGTTTTCGTCCTTTCAATTCTCGTGGACCTGGAAGGGATTTCATCCTGCCGATTTGCAAGACACTACCTTGAATTCAAAACTGATTGCTTGATGTATTTGATAGATTATTGCTGATTTGCCTTTGCTAATTAATATTTTTTGATGGATTGACAAGGTCAATCTTTGAATAATACTTGAATGCTTTTATACTTGATAATGAATTTTTGAGTTGATATTTGAATGTTTGTTACTTGGATTATTTATCCTTCAATGAATTGCTTGATTTCTATGTATATTGCTGCTTGATCCTTTCTCCAACAAAATGATCTCCCTTTTATATCTTCCAAATCTGAGGGAGTCACATCTCTTCATCAAACCATTTCATTGCAAATGGTCACACCCCTTCATAATAAACCGCTACCTTTGACTCCTGATTTATTATTATTTTATTTGTTTTAATTATATGCCTTGCTGTGAATCACATCCTTTTAAAATCTTAATCGACCCTTATTAGAGTCGCTGTTTACTATTTATTGCATTCACCTAGGACTTAAGGCAGTGATCAGGGTTATCATAAGATTGTGATCTCCTTATTTGGCAGGGACATGACAGCTTCTGCAGAATGACCCATTCAATGAAAATTAAACTAAGGCATTGGTTAATATCAAGCATGAGTTGAGGAGCTTCCAGACAAAAAAGGCATAAAGGCTTGAAAGTTAGAGCCAAAATGAATTGGTTAAAGGTTCGTGATAGAGGGTCAAAATTCTTCTTTTAATTTTATTTAAGTGAAAAATATCAAGTTAGACAATGTGCAGGTCAATGATCCTAACAAAATAAAAGAGGAGTTCAAAAAAATTTATCAGAACCTGAATGGCCATAATATAGATTGTAAAAAGGAACAAGATTACTGCGGGAAAATCATTATAAGAAAGATTAAGGAAGAGGAGGCTAATATGTTGGCCAGAGAACTTAGCAAAGAAGAAACAATGAAGGCTATAAATCCTTTAAGAATGACAAGTCTCCAAGATTTGATGGATTGCCTGCTGAATTTTATAAAAAGAAAATTGATTGGGTAAGTGATGATCTCCTAATGGTGTACAATGAAGCTATTAAAAATGGCACCTTGGGCAGCAGTATCAACAGAGGTATCATTAAATTATTGCCTAAAGAGGGAGATAGAACTCAGATGAGGAATTGGAGACTAATAACTCTCATTAATGTTTCTTATAAGATTTTGGCCAAAATATTGGCTCTTAGACTCAATGATGTTCTCACAACATTTGTTAGCACTACTTAAACTGGTTTCATAAAATGCAGATATATTCTAAAAAATTTGATCATCAATTGGGAGTCAATGGAGTGGGCAAGAGCTATAGAGCAGGATGTTGGTATGCTCCTCCTTGACTTTGAGAAGGCCTATGACAGGGTTGAATGATCATTTATAATTATGACCCTCGAAGCTTTTTTATTTCCTCAAAAAAATTGTGAAATAGTTAAAGTTTTATTCAAAGATGCTATCACTCAGATTGATATTAATGGCTCACTTTCTGAACCATTTCATCTCCAAATATCAATATCTATAATTGCTTCAGATGTTATTCACTACGTAATGAGAGTCAAGAATAGGGGAGATGGTATTACTGGTTTGATTCTCCCCAACAATGAAAATTTAATAATTATTCAATTTGTAGATGATACTATAATTTTTGTGAGAATGGAAGAGAAGAATTTTGAGAATATGATGGGTAAGTTGGAGCTGTCCTGCAAAGTTTCTGGTGCTAGAATATCGGAAAGTATAACTACTCTTCTCAGTTGGAAAAAATCTCCCCCAAACTGGTTCAATAAGCAGGGTCTTCAATGGGAGGGCCCAAATAAGCAAGTAAGATAGTTAGGTATTCCTTTTGTTATCAATCCTTCTCTTATGGATATGTGGGATTGGATCCATAGTAAAACTGGTGCTAGAATATCGGAAAGTATAACTACTCTTCTCAGTTGGAAAAAATCTCCCCCAAACTGGTTCAATAAGCAGGGTCTTCAATGGGAGGGCCCAAATAAGCAAGTAAGATAGTTAGGTATTCCTTTTGTTATCAATCCTTCTCTTATGGATATGTGGGATTGGATCCATAGTAAAACTGAAAGAAAACTTTTTAAATGGAACAAACAGTATCTGTCTATGGCAGGCAGGTTTCAAATTTGTCAAAAGATACTGTCTTCATATAGCATCCACTATGCCTCTGTTTGGTTCTTTAGCAGCTATCGAATTAATGATATTCAGAAAATCATAAGGAGATTCCTCTGGTCTGATGGGAAAGGAGTAAAAAAAGAATTGCTATTAATTGGAACTGGTGCTGCTTAGATAAAGATAAAGGGGGTCTTGGATTAAAAGATTTAAAGATCCGAGGGATCTCTCTTGCAATCAAGTGGATAATAAAATCTTTTAGTGATGAGGAGCCTTGGAAAGTGCTATTGGGAGACAATATCCAATTGGCAGTCCCAAAGAAAGCCAGACGATGGAAAGTCCTTCACCCTCGTGATGTTTACTTTGGTTACATTGACGCTAGAGATTTCAAAAGAAAAATTTTGGGAGTTGATGGACAATGGGAAAACCAATATAATGAGGTCTGAGATCAAAACAGCAAAATTCTGGCCATATGCTAAAGAGGAAGATGATGAATTTGAGAAAAACTACACGGAGTTCCAAAAAAGATGTAATAAATTTTTTACTTTTGACATGCTTTTGGAAGACATGGGACTCAAAGAAAGAAAGGATGATTCTGAAGCTGATGGTGGCCTGGACATTGTTAGATCAAATTATAATATTTCAGAGAGATTACTCCTCCAATAGGAATGTATGAGATGGATAGATAAAGTCTGGAATAATTAATCAAGCTGAAAAATCATCTATTTTGGATAAGTTGATGTATTATGATGTAATCTGACCTCCTTACTGTTGTTTTGTGCTTGCCGATTGGACTGTAGTATCCATAAACTCTCACTACCCAGCTTGGGCATTGATAGTATATTGTAACCTGCTCTTTCTTTCGGCAATATATAATCAATTCAAAAAAATGACATTAGAGTTTATGGTGGTTTTGTTGATTATATTATGGTATGTGGTATTCTAACAAACCCAGCCCCAATTTTTTTTTTGCCAGATCCACGAACCAGAACCTGTAATATAGTGTATAGCTAGAATTTTTTTTGCAATTTTATGTATATTTCAGTTTATTCTTGGGTGTGCATAATACAAGTTTTAAAATGAAAGCAGATGCATTTTGCTACATAAATGTTCATTATTTTATTTGAGAATTTTGCAGTTGAAAGAGTGTGTGTTTTGTATCATAATCTAACTCAAAGCTCTTAAACATTTCTACAGTGTCTACCAATCTTCTGTGAGAAGAAAAAAGGAAAAGGTAAAAAGATGTCATGTCGAACTATGGTCCAAAATGTTCATATTCTAATATTTTTCAACAGGATTAGCTCAAGTGTTAAGGCATCTGGGCTTTCTTCGCAAATCCTTGCCATTAAATGCCAACGAGACATGTTAAAGTGTTGAAACCAGGGAAATAACAGCATTTGTACCACAAAGAGAATTTACCAAAGTTTACTAAATTGATAAAACCTTACAAATTTGATGCACAGAGTAGGGTTTGAAATCTCTAAAATCAAATTATTTAATGAATCGGATGATGTTTAAGTGTTGAAATTGGGCAAATTACCGCATCCTTGTCTACAAGGAGAATTTACTAAACATTATTTTAAGATCTTCCAGTTTTGATGCACGGCAGACATTTGAAGTTTCTAAAGTCAAATTATTTAATTCTAATGAAACAACAATACCTTGGTCTACATAAAATGTGATGAGCTAGAGTGATTAAAACATCAAAGCTTTCCCAAGTAGAACACCGGTTTCAAATCCTCATGAGAAAAAGTGTTTAACTAGGGCAAAAGACCATATTATGAGAATAAAAGTGTTTAAGCAGGGCAAAAGACCACATTCAACTTGCTAGGCGTGGCTTACCAGAGAGAATTTCACAGAAGAGGCACCCTTGCTAATGGCATGGTATCTAATAAGCCGATACCTAACCACAAGTGGAGTTTACCAATTTAACAAAAGAAAAACCGGGTTGATATGCCTGAAATGCTAGGGTTTGACAAGAGTCTAATTTCTCAGTTACCAGCTGACTTCAAGAAAAAAAAAGGATCCGCTTTCAGATACCAAATAATTAAATTAAAACAATAAAAAATAATTATACACATGAAAAGCAAAGAGAATTAAAAAACCCTAATTACACATTTGGAAAGCAAATTACAATAAGATTTTAACAAGAAAAGCGAAGAGAATTTGGCACATACATTGCTCGGTCTTCTTGTTGAGGAAGTCCCTGTTGAGAGTGTGTGTCTTGACGTCGTACATGAGCTCGAAGCTGTTGAATATTTCGACCGTACGGCCGCGCTGGACGCCGATGACGCAGCCGAAGACCCTGGGCACGCTCCCGCCCGGCGTCGCGCTCTGCGCCTTCATCCTCGTGTGGTGGTCTGAGATGTTCACAATCACTAGTGGATGCAACTTGAACGTCAGCCCGCTGCTCGAAGACATGTTTTACCCACGCTGGTATTCAAACGCGTCACCTGACTACAGACTTTTATAAAAACGGTTTTCTTTAAATCCCGGATTTTTCAAATAGCAGAGTTAAAAATTAGTTAAGAGGAAGTTGGAGAGTTTTAAACGAGGAAGTTGGAGAGTTTTGAACTGCTGACCTATCGAATTTAAGGAGGTATTTTGAAAACACAGTGTAGGAGAGATTTTCAGAGTGTTTTGTTGCGGTAGTTTTGAAAACGGTGGTTCCTGGTTTGAGGAAGGGAGGATAGGTGGTTTGAAAAGCAGGAAAATCCTTGTGAAAAAGTATGCTTAATGGTTTAAATAGGGTGAAAAAAGAGTATTCTATATTAGCTTCCATTGGTTGGATTGGAGTTTATTTTGGAAACCTCTTTTACATAAATTTAGGTGAATAAATAAATAATATTAAGTATTTAGAATTTTTTAATGGGTTGTTGGTGTATTGGAGAAGTTGGATGGTTTTAAATGGATAATGCAAGAAATCAAGTCTTATTGAGTGCAAGGCTTAACATCATAAAGGATGAGCTAGGGCCATATCCTAATCAACTTTGCCAAAATGGATACCTTTGCTCTTGATCGAAGATGTTTCAACCTAAGGCTCATGCTCTCATATTAGGTAGCTAAACGATTATGTGGCTTTGATATAAAATCTTCCAACAACAACCAAAAAGTACTTAGATTCCACTTCAGCTCTCGTATTAGGTATAGCTAAACAATTATGTGGCTTTGATATAAAATCTTCCAACAACAACAAAAAAGTACTTAGATTCCACTCCAGATTAATGTGTTGAGAATGACAAATGTGTTGAATTAAATATTTTTAAAATAAAATAATAATAATTAGTTGGACATTTTGAATAGATATGTTTTGCTAGATGTTTGAAAATGATTTGTCAATATTTAGGAAATTTAATAACATTTTGACAAATATTTTAGCATCTATAAAATTAGTGTATGTCATTATGGGTTATTTTTGTATACGCAATTGATCACACACTAGCAAATTGAATCTATGCAAGTGCAAATTTAATTTTGATGTGTGGATATAGTATATGCAAACCCTTGATCTTTTTTTTTAGTATGTTATAAATTTTGTGTATGTCTCCCCCATAAAAAAAACTTGGTTGTTTGGTTCAAATTTTACACACGATATGGATAAGTACTACTTTGTGTAAAACCTTGTAAGAATAGCAAGCCAATGACTAAGAGAATGATCAAAGATATTAAGAAAGCATGCAACAAATGACCTAGATGATAATGCAAGTATACATGTATAAAATATTTTAAATTCAATGCTAATAAATGTAACTTGAATGCTCTTGTCCAATTCTTTTCTAGGTACCAAATGAGCTATAGTTGAATAAGGGCTACCCTTTTAAATATAACTCCAAAGATCATAAATGGAACATATCATGCATCAAGTCAACACATAATAATCAAATGGAAAGGGTTAGGTTGGCCCTAAATTTGAGTTTGAATCCTAAAAGTTAAAGGATCATTTTCTACAACTAAGTATTTGAACCAAGATATTTGTGTAGTTGTGGATTTAATCTATGTTGAGAAATGGATGAATCTGGGAATCAAGTTTGATAGCTAGGAATGAGTACATGTGGGAAAACACAAGGTTTGGTTTATGTGTCAACTGTTAATAGACACCACACTACTTGTACTTTTTCATTACATAAGACTTAACTTGGCCAAAATGGGAACAACACTAGGAGAAGTGCAAGGTATGTAATTTCCATTATTACATTTTACCCCCACTTTAAATCAAGTGCAAACTATCATGAGAATTCATGTCAAAATAAAATCAAGCATTCCACATGAGAGTAAATTTATACAAGCACTTATAAAAAGAAAATGGGGTTTCTTCTTGGAACATAAGATAGGATGATTATTTGGATTTCACCTCATGGAAAATTCTCTCGTGGAAATGAATTGCCTATCCTAGAAACCTACAAAATGAAAATTAATTGGTGAGCAACATCAAATTGGATTTTGAAATAATAATGTGATGCCTACAAACAAGAGGAATATACAAAGAGAAGAGGGTTGAGAGATATTCCACTTGTGGTGGAATAGGGATACCATCTAAACCAATAAGCTAATAAATGTGGCCTTAGGGTGATAAAAAATGTGATATCATCTAAAATAGATTTTAATCATGCAATAGTCACTACAACCATACTAAAAAAGGGAATTTTAGTGACCTTATATTCCCCTCCAATTAGTTACATTCAAACAATATAATTAAGTTGGAGGAGAGTAGATAGAGATAAGGAAATTGATATAACCATTGAAATCTCAATAGTCGTATAACAATGTAAAGATGGCATCATGTGACACCATACAAAGATAATAATGATATGGTCATCAAAGCACTATATTGATAGGTGATGGTATGCCCCAAATATTGTTTCTAAGTAGAACTATGAAGAAAATATTCATGAATGTTAGATAAAGTATTATGTAAGCATGAGGGAGCATGATACATTTGTTAGAAATAGAATAATCATCATGGAACATGGTAAGATATAAGATGTCAATATTTCTATCATATCATTAAGGTGTTAGCTTGGTACTTATAGAAAATAATGTATTCATCATAGAAAAAGATCATGTCAATACAACATGAAATCAATGATAATAAATCATGATCCTTGGAATCATTTGGATAATGTTTGGAAGGATACCATCAACATAGTAGAACAATGGTTAATACAATAAAGGATGTACCCCTCACGCGGAAATCATTGTTTGAATGATGTAACATGGATACAAATAAGTATGTAGAACATGGAAGCTCCAAATATCAACCAACAATGATGGAAGGAGCATCGTCCAATAAATCATCTTCATCCTAATTATGTGGTTCACAAATATCTTTAATTTGTTGAATTTGATCATGATGTGATATACATCACACTTTGTATATGTACTTAATACATAAGAATGAGCACGGGTCCCTTTGTTATCCATTACTCTTCTTAGAGTAAAATTTATTTATCTTCAAAGTATTTGTAGTCTCCTTTAGGTCTCATATGGTGGTAGTTCATTTACAAGAAGTGGTAATGGAATCATTAAATTGTACATTTGCATTCTTCTTTGGGGATAAGGATGGAATATTCCTTACTTTAGTACATATGGAGGATGAGAATTATCCCATTGTCTTTTCACTTGTGGGAGAGGACAAGAATCATATTTTTCTTTTTATTCTCGAGGATCCTTACATGGGAATGAAGAGGGGTCCATTTGCTCCTTGTTTTGTCTTCCAAATTTTTCTTGAATCTTTCATTATAGATTCATTTAGTATGGTTGATCAAACCTATCTTTATATTCACATGGAGCTTTTATGTGATGATCCTTACTCTTTAATTCATCGAGATGATCTTTAAGAAATTCAACATAATTGTTGAGTGTGAAATGACTTCATTTATAAATAGGTACAATATATGCATCTTTCTTCACTTTCACAATTCTATTTTCATGAGAATATTTTAAAAATTGACGGACCATAAAATGAACCACCTTTATTTGTTCTAACCAAAATATTTCAAGTGACATAGAGAATCTATCCAGTGAGGAATGATGTGAAACAAGTTTTCACTTTCTCAAGCCACACTTGGAGATGCAAGTTGATGTCTCTAAAAGTATCCACAAGGACATTGTTAACCATTTTTATTGTGACACATGAATGTGCATAGGTATCTTATGTGAAATTATAATTAAATAAAAATAATTTCATGCATATATTATATTCATTGCTTGGATTGATGAGGATAACCTTACATTGATGTTCATAGAAAAAATTGTTGGGGATAGGATGCCATTTAATTGCAATTTTAAACATATTTCATGTATCTCCTAAGTCCTTGGAAAGTGTTCCCCGACACTAGGATTAGAAAGAGATTAAATTCAAATGAAATCAACATGTAAATTAACGTTTGTAATTATTTCTAAATAATAGGAACATGTGGGGGCATCCAAGATGAGTTCCTAAATAATAGGAGCACATGGGGCACCCACATGGAAGGTGGAACCCACCTTGTTTCAGTTAATTGTTTGGAGGATTGATAACACTTTAGTAATGCATGTTTAGTTTCCTACAAAAAAGGGATTGATATTTACATGAGTGGAGTGGCACTATCAGTTTAGTATTAGTTCAGTTCAATTTTGTTTCAATTATGGTTCAGTTATCTTTAGTTCCATGTAGTTATTTTGAGTTATATACTAGTTGACTTGACTAATGAATTCAGTTGCATGATCGATAACAAGTGGATACTTTCAATTAAGTGGGGATGATCAATCATGCATAATGTTTGCATGAATTAATGGAGAGATATGTTTCAGTTAACTAAGATTGAATTGGACCCACCTTGGGCGGCCAAGTTGGCATCTTTCAGTTAACACCTTTTGCATGAAAATATATTTACAAGGCTCAGTCAAGTGGGACCCATTCTTGGTTGCCAACTTTGAGGTGATGTTTACAAGATATCTTCGTGACCAAATTTTAGTTAAGTGTTCAGTTTGGGACGCCTAAATTGAGAAAGACTTTGGTTTGACTTTTGTTTACATGGTGGAACTCTACTTGCCAAATCTAGGCGTAGGTTTTTGAGAGGAGCTTTATCCTCTTGTAATTGACAACTCTTATGAGTTTTACATGCTCATAATTGTTTATTTATTGCAACAAGTGTATGAGATTTTCATGAGAGATTATTGCAGGTTGTGAAGAAGGATTGTTGAAGCAATGGAAGCATATCAATCAAGGATTGATACAGTGTTATTGTAATCTTGTTCTAAGGTTAAATAATACAAGCACTATTGATTCTGGTGGATTTTTTTCATGAAAGGGTTTCTCCACGTATATGTCATGTCACTTCTATCTTTTGTATCATTCTTTTACAATCTTCTATCTCTTTCTATAATTGGTAAAATTGATCTAAACAGATTAATCATACACAAAAAATTGGAACAAATAATACTTAATTAGATCTACAATCACATAGTTTTACAAGTTTTAAGCTACAAATTTACCTTCATTTTCAACATTTGGTATTAGAGCTAATGGTCGATTAGGGTTTGGGATGCCTTTCTCTTAAAAGCTTGAAGATTTTTTGGCTGTAGTGGGAGCTTTTACTATTGTGTTATTGCAGATTTGTAAAATAATTGTGTTACAATAACTTTTACTTCTCATTTAGATATTGAAAGATTCAATGGATCTAGTTATGAGATGTGGAAACTAAAAATGGAGGATCTCCATGAAGAGATAGAATAGTGATTAATTGTTTGTAATGACAAAAAGCTATCTACAACGATGTCAGATGAGGATTGGGCTAAGCTTGATAAGAAGGCAAGAGGGACCATAAGGTTATGTCTTGTTGATGTTGTTCTCTTGAATGTTTCAAATGAAACTACAACATATAAATTATGGAAGAGGATAGGTGATATTAATCAAACCAAAAGTCTCACTAATAAGTTGCATTTGAAAAGACAGTTGTATTCTTTAAAGATGAAAGATGGTGATTCTGTTGCACATCATTTTAATGCTTTCAATTTGATTCTAGTCAATTAGCATCTATAGATGTAAAGCTAGAAGATGAAGATAAATGCATTTTATTACTTTGTTCTTTACCAGAGTCTTGGGAAAATCTAATTGTTGCTATCAGTGGTAGTGGTGCAAATCCTAAGATGGATAATATAATTCTTACTCTCCTATCAAAGGAGATGAGGAGGAATTATAAATCGGGTTCCCAAGATGCCTTGTTTGTAAGAGGTAGGCCTAAGGAAAAGGAACCTAAGGGAGACAAGAAAGGAAAGGGTAAGTCCAAAGGATGGTCTAAAACCCCTGGTAAGAGTAAGGTAAAGTGTTGGAACTGTGGGAAATCGGGACATATAAAGAAGGATTGTAAGAACAAGAAAAAGCATTTTGATGCTTCTATAGAGAAATCCTTGGATGACAGTAATGATGCATTAATCATTTCCTATAAAAATGTTAGTGATGACTCTTGGCTTATTGATTCAGGTTGTTCCTATCGTATGACTCCTAACAAGGAGTGGTTCACTAAGTATATTGAATATGATGGAGGCAATGTCTTCTTTGGAGATAATAACACAACAAAGATTGTGAGCAAAGGAGAGGTAAAGTTGTGTTTCAGTGATGGTTGGGTTAATACCCTTAATGATGTCTTACATATTTCAAGATTCGCTATAAATCTACTTTATGTATCTAAGTTCAATCATTCTAGAATGCATGTGACATTTGACAAAGGTGGTTGCAGATTGGTGAAAGGGAATATGGTGGTTGCTAAAGGATCTCAGATTGGGACTTTGTAAATAAGCTTAATACCTCCAATTTGAATAAATCAGCCAATGTAACTGAAGCTGAAAATACATGTATGTTGTGGCACCATAGATTGGGCCACATTGGTGAAAAAGGTCTCAGGACCATTCTTAATAAGAAATTGGTTAACAATATTCTTGATTATAATATTGGAAAAAATAATTTTTGTGAACATTGTGTGTTTGGAAAGCAATCTAGATCTTTATTTCCTAGTGGAACAAATAAAGCAAAAAGATTATTAGAGATTATTCACTCAGATGTTATGGATCTTGTGGATACTGACTCTATTGGAAAATCTAGATATTATGTCACATTTATTGATGATGTCTCAAGATACACTTGGATCTTTTTTATGCATAACAAATCTGATGTGTTCAATAAGTTTAAAGAATTTAAGGCTTTAATTGAGAAACAATCAAATCATAAGATAAAAGTGTTGAGATCAGATAATGGTGGTGAATATTGTTCTAAGGAATTTAATGATTATTGTAAGCAAGTAGGAATTTTGAGAAAAAAACTATTCCATATACACCTCAACAAAATGGAGTAGCAAAAAGGATGAACTGAACCTTAATGGAAAGAGCTAGGAGTATATTAAGTAGTGCTAATCTAGATTCGTGCCTTTGGGCCGAGGTGGCAAGTACTTCTTATTATTTAATCAATAGATCTCCTAGTTCATCTATTGAAGATAAAACCCCTTTATGAAATGTCGTTAGGTAGGAAACCTAGTGTTGCACATTTAAGGAGCTTTGGTAGTGAGGATTTTGTTCATGTGCCTAAAGAAAAGCAGTCTAAGTTGGATCCAAAAGAATAGAAATGCATATTCATAGGTTATGGTAAAAATGTAAAAGGTTACAAGCTTTGGAATCCTCTAACCCAAAAAAATACTTTATCGAGAGATGTGATTTTCAGGGAATTTAGATCTTATTCATGAGAAGAACAACCAAAGGAGAAGGATACTTCTCGAACAGTGAATTTTGAGACAAAATTGAAGATGCACATGTTAAAGAACAATTGGATGGATTGGATGAGGAGAGCTCACAGAGTTCTGAGATAGATGCTCATGATGAGCATATTGAGGAACGAGAAGAACCTCCTTTGAGAAGATCCACAAGACAACAAAATCTCGTTGATAGGTATAGCCCACCTAATTTTTGTTGTATATTTGCTTTGATGAGTACTAATGATGAACCTAGATCTTACAGGGAAGCTTTGTCTTCAGATGAGAACAAGCTTTGGTCACAAGCTATGCATGAGGAAATGGTTTCCTTGGATACTTGTGACACATGGGATCTTGAGAGTTTTCCCAAAGGAAGAAAGGCCATTGGTTGTAAATGGATCTTTAATAAGAAAATTGGAGCAAATGGTAATCTTGAAAGATACAAGGCTAGATTAGTAGCCAAGGGCTACTCCTAGAGAGAGGGAGTTGACTTTAATGAAATCTTCTCTCATGTTGCTAAATTAACTTCTATTAGATTATTTTTATCTATTGTTGTTGCTCATGATTTTGAGATAGAGCAAATGGATGTGAAAACTACTTTCTTACATGGGGATCTTGATGAGGAGATTTATATGAGGCAACCTGATGGTTTTGTTATAAAAGGGAGAGAATCTTTGGTTTACAAGTTAAAGAGATCTTTATATGGATTGAAATAGTCACCTAGAATGTGGTACCAAAAGTTTGATGCTTTTGCATTGAAAGTTGGTTATGTTAGGAGTGAGGAAGATCATTGTGTTTACATTAATTTTATTGATGATCAACTTTTAATTATTATCTTGTATGTTGATGACATTTTGTTTATTGGTAACAATAAGGTAATGATCAAAGAATTGAAAACACAACTCTCTAGCACATTTGAGATGAAAGATCCAGGGGCTGCAAAATATATCGTTGGTATGGAGATCAGCAAAGATAAAGGTAACAAAAATCTTTGCTTAAGTCAAAGCAACTATGTTGATACTATTTTGAAATGGTTTAACATGCAGGATAGTAAACCAATTAATATTCCTTTACCAGTTGGCATGAAGTTAAGTTTAGACATGGGTTCTAAATCTGATCTTGATCATGAGGAAATATTTGAAATTCCATATGCTAGTGTAGTTGGTAGTTTGATGTATGCAATGGTTTGTACAAGACCAGATTTAGCCCAAGCAGTGGGAGTTCTAAGTAGGTTTATGTCTAACCCCGGTAAAGAACATTGGACTTATGTTAAGAGGGTGTTTAGATATTTATGAGGTACTTTAGATTACTATTTGGTTTATCACGGTGCTATTAATATTGATATTATGCACAAATCATTGGACATACAAGGTTTTGTTGATTCAGATTGGGAAGGAGACCTGGATAGTTGGAGGTCAACAAGTGGCTATGTGTTTACTTTGTTTGGAGCTACGATTAGTTGGATGAGTAAGAGGCAGCCCACGGTTGCTTTGTCCACCACAAAAGCAGAGTACACATCTACTACACATGCCTCTAAAGAGGTAGTTTGGTTACAGAGACTTGGGAAAGGTATTGGTTTTAATTGTAAGCAAATTAGACTTGAATGTGATAGCCAAAGTGCTATTTGCTTAGCCAAAAATCCTTTGTATCATGCTCGTACTAAGTATGTTGATGTTCAATATCACTTTGTGCAATAAATGGTTGAGAGTGGGGAGGTATTGATTGAGAAAGTTGACACTTTGATCAATGTGGCAGATTATCTTATGAAACCAGTTCCTACAAATAAGTTCTCTTGGTGTAGGAATGTCATTGGCCTTGAGTCTTGTACTTGATTTATACTAATGATTCCTTGTTTAGAATAATTGCAATGTATAATGTCAAGTAGGAGAATGTTGGGAATAGGATTCCATTTAATTGCAATCCTAAACATATTTCATGTATCTACTAAGTCCTTGGAAAGTGTTCCCCAACACTAATATTAGAAAGAGATTAAATTCAAATGAAATGAACATGTAAATTGATGTCTGTAATTATTCCTAAATATTAGGAACATGTGGGGGCGTCCAAGATGAGTTCTTAAATAATAGAAGCACATGGGGTGCCCACATGGAAGGTGGGACCCACCTTGTTTCAGTTAACTATTTGGAGGATTGATAACACTTTAGTAATGCACGTTTAGGTTCCTACAAAGTAGGGATTGACATTTACATGAGTGGAGTGGCACTATCAACTCAATATCAGTTTAGTATCAATTCAGTTCAGTTCAGTTAAGTTCAGTTATGGTTCAATTATCTTCAGTTGCATGTAGTTATTTTGAGTTGTATACTAGTTGACTTGACTAATGACTTCAGTTGCATGATAGATAATAGGTGGATACTTTTAGTTAAGTGGGGATGATCAATCATGCATAATGTTTGCATGAATTGATGGAGAGATATGTTTCAGTTAACTAAGATTGACTTGGACCCGCCTTGGGTGCTCAAGTTGGCATCTTTCAATTAACACCTTTTGCCTGAAAAGATATTTACAAGGCTCAGTCAAGTGGGGCCCATTCTTGGGCGCCAAATTTGAGGTGATGTTTACAAGATATCTTTGTGACCAAAGTTTAATTAAGTGTTCAGTTTGGGGTGCCTAAATTGAGGAAGAATTTGGTTTGACTTTTGTTTACATGGTGGAACTCTACTTGCCAAATCTAGGCATAGGTTTTTGAGAGGAGCTTTATCCTCTTGTAATTGACAACTCTTATGAGTTTTACATGCTCATAATTGTCTATTTATTGCAGCAAGTGTATGAGAGTTTCATGAGAGATTATTGCAGGTTGTGAAGAAGGATTGTTGAAGCAAAGGAAGCATATTAATCAAGGATTGATATAGTGTTATTGTAATCTTGTTCTAAGGTTAAATAATACAAGAACTATTGATTCTAGTGGAGTTTTTTCCCGAAAGGGTTTCTCCACATACATGTTGTGTCACTTCTATCTTATGTCTCATTCTTCTACAATCTTCTGTCTCTTTCTACAATTGATAAAATTGATCTAAATAGATTAATCATACATAAAGAATTGGAACAAAGAATACTTAACTAGATCTACAGTCACATAGTTTTACAAGTTTTAGGCTACAATTTTACCTTCATTTTCAACAAAAATCTTAAACATAAAGTGGATCATAATAGTTATTGTCGGGGATCTCTTCTCATACAATTAAATATCTGCAAGCACATAAGGAGATTAAATATTATGAATAATTCCCTCAAATGAATTAGTAGGAGTGTGTAAGGATAAACCAATACTTTATATCCATAAGATCTATGTTCATATCTATAGGAACAATGAAATTAATAATAATTTTTAGTACTTGTTGAAAATCAATATTGATAGATCAAGAATGTGAGGGAAAAGGATATGTATAAAGCCATGAATTTTGATTAGATGAGGCAACCATATGATTATTAATATCATCTGCATGTGTAGAATTGTTATCAACGAGGTCTTTGACCTTATGTTTTATATCTATATAAGTTTGAGTGTGATGGTCATTGACCGTACGATAGTTGTTAAAATCATGTGTGTTGTAGCCCTTAAGAAATCTTCTAAATGGATCCAATAGATGTATAAAAGGAAGAGTAATCAAAATAGTGTTCAATAATTTGCATAACATATTGTTTAGAGTTTTATTTGTGTAAATTTCATAGGACTTTGAGGCGTAAAAGAAAGAGCATTAGATGTAACAACCATGTGAGTAGTATTTGGTTTGATATCCTTTGTATCATTTCCATTTTGATATTTTGAAGGATAAAACTATGTGGAAAGAGTATAGGAGGACCCATACTTCAAGACATTAGAAACTAGTAACTTAAATTTAATATTTTTAACATGAGTACAAAGTCTCGTGAAAGAAGTGTAGCTATTTAAATGGACACCATCATATAGGGAAGGTAATAGGATTTAACAAAGATGATTTGGAGTTAATCATATAGAAATCAATATTTCATTTTAGCACAAAATGATTTAAAATTGCATGATATATAAATTGATGTGTTCATAATATCCTTGGGAAAATTTAAAGAAGTATAAAATGGTAGCTTTTAGGCCCATACTCACTACAAAATGGTTAAAAAATGTCATGGTTGATTGATCAAAATAATGAATAGATCCTTGCTCCAAAGAATAAAATCATTAAATAGTAATATCTCTAAGAGTGTGAGGGAATAGTTCAACCAAGATCTTGTCATATTAAAATAATCTAAACATATTGCATCAAAGGCTTGTAAACGAGTATTGGGATAACTTTGACCATCTTATAATTCAAATTGTAGTGCCAAAACACCCATGGGAAATGAATACTCAGAAGAGCAGGGAAAATTTATGGTAGGCAAATAAATTATGGATGGGGTGATCATTGTTGTTGAGGCCATTCATTCCATGGTGAATTCAAATGAGAAGGTTATGTTTATCAAACTGGACATGGCTAAAGCTTATGGTCAATTCAAATGGTTGTTCTTGCAAAAAGTCCTCCTAAAGCTCAGGTTTGGAGGTGATTGGGTGAACTGGATGATGATCTATGTTGCAACAACATATTATTAAATTCTATTCAATGAGGAGTCCTTTGATTTCTTTTATGACTCTCATGGTCTCTGTTAGGGAGACTCATTGTCTCCTAGTTTTTATTTTAATGCATGAGGACTTGGGAATAAGTATTAAGTTTCATGTAAGACAAGTTAGAATATAAGGGTGGAGTTGGGGAAATTTCCTGTCTCCTCAGTCTCATTTGCAATTTGTAGATGACACTGCTTGGATGGGTGTTGCCAAAACAAGAGATGAAACTATTATCATATGTGTAGATCCTCTGCAATGTCTAATTAACTTGGTGTTACTAGGTATACACACAACTCAGAGGACCTGAGAATCCCTAACTAAACAGTCCATCTTTGACAAGAGGGTTGCATTTAATTATCAACCAAGGAGTCATAAAAATTTAGATATTTTTGGAAAAATATATGCATTCATAGATTCTAGACACATCCTACATTAGTGGAGTATAGGAAAATATACATATATAAAAGAAAGTAAAAGCTAGAAATTGAAATAAATTGCTAATTTGCAAAACAAGAGAAATGAATATAAATTGTTACCTTATGCTACGAGTACCTATACTTAAGATTGTAATTGATAAAACTACAATATCTTAGCCTAGCTAATTCCCCCATAGTATGAAAGCAAACATAAAGCTACATAATTTAATTCATGAATTACAACACATGCATCCATAAACATATAATTAGAAAATACCAACTAAATTCAACAATGCATTATCTAATCTAATAATATAAACTAAAGTGGGTTAGCAGTACCTCAAGTGGCCCTTGCTTGAGTTTTTTCTTCCATGAAAGTTTTCAAACACTCACTTACTCAACAAATTATGATATCAAACCAATTTCCTTTATTGCATTCTAACATTGAACTCTAACATAAAATTCAATAAGAAATCATTGAATATCTTTTATTTAATAACACACATTCTATTGTTGCAACTACTAAGTAATAATGATGAACAAATAACTAGCTAACTATCAACTAGCAACTAGATATCCTCCTCGATAGAAGATCCCACTATATAGGGTCTGTGAGGAGTTTTATTATTCACAGACTGAAAACAAACTCATGGAATAACCATAAACTCTCCCTCAAAGATAGGAAGAGGACTTAGTCTAAAACAAAAAAGAATAACTATATAAAACAGGAGTAGAGAAACCAAATTTGGATTTTATGCCCAACAGTTTAATTTCTTTTAACATAAACGTGCTCCTTAGAATAGTTTTCTCATAAATTATTCCTACTAAGAGTAGAATCCTTCTCCTTGTCTTATTTGGCGAGAAAGAGTGTTATGCAGTGAATCACGACTAATCAATAAATGATCACCTTCATTTCTTTCTGAAAGTGTCATGCCTTGACTATTTGACTTCTTCTCTGCAATAATCCACAGTCCTTACGTTGCAGGCTGAGAAACCTATTGTTGTAGGTTGACAATCCTTCTTGTTTCAAGGTGTTAGTCTTATTCCTAAGGCATCCACATTATTAACAATTATAAATTAAACGCAACAACAACCTATCATGACCTCATTTTGGTGAAATTTTTTGGGGTCTCCAAACTTTGGCTTGAAGGGGATTCTCTTAACATTATTAAGTGTCTTATGCTGAATAGCTCGCCATCTCGGTCGATTTCCCATCTTATTAATGATTCGCTATCCATCATCAATTCATTTGATGAGATTAGAATTTTGCATGTGTTTAGGGAAGCTAACTCGTTGGGTGATGGGTTAGCTAATTTGGGAGTGGTGGCTTGAAATAACTTGGATGATTATGAATCCTTGCCACTTAAACTTAAGATCATTTCCGATAATGACCAGTTGTCATTTCATTAAGGTGGTTAAGCTGGGGGAAAATCTCTTTTTATTTGTTCTGAGTTGGTTTTTGCATGTAGAGTCTTAGACTTGCTCTTCTCATAATTGCCTTTTTGATATGTGTGATATTATGGTTTGGCTGTGTAGGTTTGGTTGTACTTGGTATGGTAGGATCACATGCTTTATGGGTCTCATTTGCATTGTTTTATGGTTAGTTTACCTAATCCTGTCTTTGCAGAAAATTAAGGTGTTGGTGGAGTGTTGTTCACTGCATGCCACCATGGGAGGAGCTCGTTGTAGAGTTGAGCGAGATCTTGTGAGGAGTTTCAAAGTAATGAAATTGTGTGGGAGCACCTAGAAAAAGGTGGGGCAAACCCCTGTTTGCTAAAGCTCCAAGGTTCAAACCCTGAAGTGACAGAGGTTTTTGTTAAAGGGTGGAGCAGTAGGATTCTACGATATAGAGGTGTGGGGTTTAATATTAATGAGGATTTAGTTGATGAGGTGATTGGTCTCCCTTCCTTTGGTAGGAAATTTTATAGAGACAGAGGTGCAACTAAGAAATCCCTTGCTAATTTCTTTAAATATGATGAGAAGAAGAAGCTCAGGTCGGTTGGTAGTGGTGGGTATGTTCGTAATTCTCTCAAGCCACTTTGGAGGGATATTGCTCTGGCCATTATGCATTACTTCACCTTGGAGGGTAGGTTTTTTGTAAATTATGAATATCATTTCATGCTTTTGAATCATTTTCGCCATCATGCTTTGGTTTCATTTCCTTTTTAATCTTTTGTTGTCAATGGAGAATAGTATCAAGGATCATTAAAAGAACCCTAAGAAGGATATTCTCCATGAAGGCCTTATGAATCTCATGTTTGAACACATAAAGATGAAGTTGGTCCCTATTTCTCCTAAGACACCGGCCCATAAAAAGGGTGCAATTTTTTTTGGCTATGAGACTGGTGATTCGACGGGGGAATGGGAAGGGAATTATGAGGATGAGGATTCTAATTTTGAGGAGATGTTGGAGGAGGATAGCGAGTCTTTGGAGGACTCTGAGGCTTCTGATTCCTAGTCCAAGGGCTATGAAACAGATAATGAATTGAGGGAAGTTATGGTGTCGCCTGAGAAGAAGAGTGTGAAGGAGAAGAAAAAATGCCCCAGGAAAGATAAGATTTATGTCAAGCAGGAGGTGGAGGTACTTAAATTTGTTGAGGAGTCCCTTGTTTCTAATGTTAAACATACCCCAAGAGCCAGTAAGGTGGGTGATTTTGAGTTTACCCCTACTTTGGAGGATATTCATGGTGTTGGTAAAGGAATCCCATGGTCCGTGCAGCCTATGGAGGTTAATGTTCAGGGGAATGAGGGTTTGGTGTGTCCAAAGGGGGTTGAACCTAACCAAGTTATTCTAGACTCTCCTTTTGGCACTAAGCAGGCTAAAGGGAGTGTTATGAAGGTGAAGCGACTAGAAATTTTGGTGGACTTAGCAAATATGCCAAATAAGCATCGGGTTAAAGTTGAGGTGATTGAAGTGGAGAATTCCCCTATTGAGGAAGAAATGGAGGGTAAAGTGGAGGCTAAGGAGGAACCCATCAATATTTGTTCTCAAGTCATGCCACTTGTAAATTGGGATGAGGTTAACATGGGCATGTTCTGTAGGATAGTTGAGGACAAAACTCGCACCTTACTTTCTCTGGTGAAATGGCTTTTCTCGGAAGTTAAGGAGCTCAATTTCTGGCTTAAGAATTGGTAAGATGTTTGTGTGGCGCTGGTGCATAGTAACTAGAAGGAATAGTTGATTAAAGTTAAGGTTAAAACCATGAATATTATGCTTGATAAACTTGTTGTGGATGTTGACTTTCCTAGTAATACTAATAAGGAGAGATTACTGTAGAGAAGGGGGATTCACTACTCATGAGTTCTCTTCACTTAGAGAGCCTCACGGGGTGAACTACCCTAAAGTACCTCAAGGAACAACGTGAAATTTCTAGAATTAGGAAGAGTAGGTCACAAAGATTCTCCGGACAAACTGACAAGCTCTCGGTAAAAGGATGGCAACGCAAAATCGGACGACAACACAACACGCTGGCATCTCGTATAGACCAGAAAGCGAGAATGTCACATAAAATAGCTAAATGAATGCTTCTACTCAGATTGCTAAGAATGCACAAAATACAATAAAGTAACATAATGTAATAGAACTGAGATAAAGTGAAATAAAGATGATAAAGATAAGGAGAAGAAAGGAAATACATACAACCACACAAGTGATAAAGCCTCCAGCTCGTGAATGTATTCAATACTTGCATGCAAAATATATGGAGAAATTGTTGGGGTTATACAGGGGTTTGCCTCAGTCAAACCCTCTTTTTGAGTGAGGAGGAAAACTTGTATCACAAAATATAGGTGATAAAAGTAATCCCCACTCAAGGAGGAAAACCCATATCACAAAATATAGGTGATAAAAGCAATCCTCGCTCGAGGAGGAAAACCCGTATCACAAAATATAGGTGATAAAAGCAATCCCCGCTCAAGGAGGAAAACTAATATCACAAAATATAGGTGATAAAAGCAATCCCTGCTCGAGGAGAAAAACTCGTATCAAAAAATAAGGATGTAAAGGAGCTCTACAGGTTCTCGGTCCTGTAGAGAAAGACAAATCAGAGAAGCCTGTGGCTGCTGCAAGTTGCATTGCGAGATAGTCACAAAAAAGACAAGTCTAGTTAGACTGCCCCCAAGCTAGACATGAATGTATGAAACAGGTCTAGTTAGGCTACCCCCAACCTAGATGCGAAAGAATCCATTTGAGATAAAGACTTTCAAAGGGGTTCCCTTGAGAACCCTTCAAAAGAAAAAGGGGGTCCACTCAAGGGACACTTCATTTGAAAGACATAAAGAAGAGAGGGGGTCCCTTAAGGGGGACACACATATCCAGAACAAGTTACCACTACCCCCAACATATAGGGGAGGAGAACCATGAAAGATACTTAGAACATGCAGGATAGAGGTAAACCTCGATATCACTTGTCATTTGAAAGAAGAGGCAGGTGCATCAACCAATGAATGAGTGATGGCACCTGAATCATGATGTTGTTTCATTTTATCCCTCAAGGCCTTACATTCACTAGTGGAATGGCCAGGCACTCGATGGTATGCATAGAAAGAATGTTTTCCTTTATCATGCTCTTGAAATTTCTTACGTGTAGGAGGAGGAAGAGTAATTGAGCAGGCTTTGAGAAGCCACAACAACATATGCTCTTTCTTAGATAAAGGATGAGGGGCAAGAAGCAACCCTTTCTCTCATGGAGAAAATTTTGACTTATCATAAGAGGAAGACAAAGGAGGATGGACCAATCCGCAAGAACGAGGTTGAGCGGACATCATGTCAACATTCAACCATGGTTTCTGCTTAGATTGTTCATTTGTGCAACCAAGCCCCAAATTATGCTTGTGAGGTACAAATTCTACAGGGACCTGAATACCTTGCTCGTTATGCCCACAACCTTTACGCCCATAGCCACATTTAGAGAGAAGCTAAAATTCGGGGCCATAACGTGTTTGCAAATCACGAGAAGGAGGATCTTCATAGAGAGCATTGTTCTAGCAACAGGGATCACACTCCTCTATAAGATCGCCATCATCCTTTTTAACATGATTGCCAAGATTATCTTCTTTAGCAGAAGCGCAATCATCTTCCTCAAAAGGAGGATCAACACTAAGAACATTACAATACATTCACACTATCTCGCAATGCAAAAGAATGATCATCTTTGATAGCGAGTGTGGATGATGTTATCAGAAGGTCTAAGTGGATCAGGTCAACTTTATGTTCTCCACTGAAGAATTCTATAAAGTCTAGAGAATCTCAATCATCACCAAGACATGCATTCTCTTGAGAAGAGGTGGAAGGAACAGACTCAATATTTTTTGCTTTAGAAGGATCTTCTTCAAGGACATTTATCTAAAGAGTATCCTTTCCAGTAGGAACTGTTGGAGTAAACATCAACACATTGGAAGAAACTAAAGGAATAAGAGTAGGCACAACCAAATCTTGACCAACAACTGCCATCCCATATAAGTGCATAACATCAGGGTCAGCCTTAACTGTGACTACCTTATTGTTAGCAATGAACTTAATAGATCTATGCAAGGTAGACAAGACTGCACCCATAGCATGGATCCACGGTCTACCAAAAAGAAGGTTATAAGGTAACTTCTCTAACATAACAAATACAAGAGTGGGTATAGTAATGAGTCCAAGCTGCAAAGGTAATACTATTGTACCTAGATTTTGTCTCCCAACATTATCGAACCCACAAATATCAATAGAAGAATCACTAATAGAAGATGAATCAATATTAATTTTAGGCAATAGATCAATGCTAGATACATTAAGTGTCAAACCAACGTCAAAAAGAGTACGTCTAATGCCAAACTTATTAATGTTGAATATAATCATTAGAGGGCCTGCTTGCTTCTATACTTTTGAAGGTGGGAGTTCATGTGGATAGAATGTAATATTTGGTGAATCCGCATGAATATAAGCTATCAACGCATCAACATCTTCTGGCCTAGTGGAATAAGGCAAGAAGATCTTTTGTAAGGCTTTTTGAAGCATACCTTTGTAAACCGGAGCAAGCTAAAGCACGTCCCATAGTGAGATCTTAGCTGGAGTAACTTGGAGTTGCTCAACAAGATCATGATCACCGAGTGCTTTAGTTGTGGGTTTAGGTGCTTGAGGAAGGCTTGGTTGTTTATTTATTCCATTCTCATAAGTATAGGCTACCGCTTTGTAAGAGGGAGTCGTAGAAATATCAAAAGAATCACTCTCAGATGGAACACCATCAATAGAACAAATCCTTTTAGGAGAAGGACTAGGTGGAGTCACATAAATGATCGGTCTCTTAGGCATTTGAGGGGTAGCAAAGATGTAGACTATATTTACAGACTCATCACAACTAGTAGAATAAATTATTTGAAGACATATTCTCAACATCGATCCAAACAGGATCAAACGGGGAAGGAGATCCATCATGTGCTAATGCATCATCTCTAGAGGAGAGTGCATTAGAATAGATAAGAAATTCATCATTAAAAAATGCAACGTCTCTAAAAGAGAGTGCATTGGAAGGAGTAGGAGATTCATCATTCACTAATGCATCATCTCTAGAAGATAGTGCATTGGAATGAAGGGATGGTAAAGTAATGTTAAGAAAGGTATCAATGATTTCATCTTCTTGCAACAAGATATCCTTCGAAGCAAGAGGACTCTCGTGAGAAGGATCAAAGAGGCCAAGTGACATGGGTAAAGCCAAGTCACCATCACATGCATGAAATGGAATATCATTAATATTTTGAAGAAAATTAGATATTGAATTAATAAAAGAAGATATTAAATTCATTACGATTTTTTTTTATATTTTCTATGTTCTAGTAATTCACATTTTTGGAGGTCTTCAGAGTGGAATTTGAGGTCGGAACTTACGTCGGTCCCTAAAATTTGATTGTCAAAGGCACTAGTATTTTAAGGAACAAACTAATTCTTTAGGAGACCTTTCCCATGATGCAAACGATTTTGAATTTTGAGCACCAAGTCAAAAGTTATGACCTCACCAAGTAGGGGTAAATAAATTCCTAGTTTTTCAGTTCACGTCGGGTTCACCAAAATGTAGAGAAGGGGGATTTGCTAATCACAAGTTCTCTTCACTTAGAGAGCCTCACAAGGCAAACTGCCCTAAACCACCTCAAGGAACAACACGAAATTTCTAAAATCAGGAAGAGCGGGTCATAGATTTTCTCTGGACAAACTGACAAGCTCTCGACTAAACGATGACAACATGACACACTGGCATCCCAGAGGCGCGCTGGTGTCTCATATGGACCAGAAAGCAAGAATGTCACAAAAAATAGCTAAATGAATGCTTCTACTCTGATTGGTAAGAATGTACAAAATGCAACAAAGTAACAGAGTGTAATAGAATTGAGATAAAGTGAAATAGAGATGATAAAGATAAGGAGAAGAAAGGAAATACTTACAACCATGCAAGTGATGAAGCCTCCAGCTTGTGAATGTCTTCAATACCTACATGCAAAATATCTGGAGAAATTGTTGGAGCTGTATAGGGGTTTTCCTTAGTCAAAACCCCATTTTGGTGTTCCCACCTCCACAGACAACTAGATAGAAATAGAGAGATGAACTAAAAAGCATGTGGTGAAAGAAAAACCCGCTCAGGAGTAGAACCCACACCACTAAGTGTGAGTGATAAAATCAGACCCCACTCGAGGAGGAGAACCCATATCATAATATGTAGATGCAATGGATAGAGGATGTGTGAAATCCTCAATATGCTCACAAGCACAAGGCAAGGGAGATAGAGTTGCAAAGAGTTTTGTTAAGAGAGCTTGAGGCAGCTTGAAGCTTCTATAACAAGCTATATGGAGTTGTGTAAGCAAGAGATGGAGTGAATCTAGAAGCTGGAATGAAGCTAGAGAAGTGCTAGCAAGACTTGGAAGAAGCAATAGAATGGAAATTATGACATTTAAAGAGAGAGGAGTAGCAAAAAGAAGCTTCCCAGGCGGTTACAAGGTGACCCGAGCCGTTACCACTGACAAAGGGAGGTGACAATTGGAAAACATGCACGAAAATAGTCATTTGAACATTGAAATGTTGTAGGACACTACTGCAATGCGTAGATGTCTGTGTGGCGCACTAGTGTCTGGGCACATCACGCTACAAAATGATGCAAACGAGAAAGGCACAAAGTCCAATGCAAAGCCGACATGCAAGGGTAGCTATTGAAAATGGGTGTTGGAGCGTCTTGAGAGGGAAAAAGGTTGATGCAAGGGCTAAAATGAGCCTACTCAAGATGATAAGGGAGTGGACACTAAAGCGAATACAAGAATGTATGTGAAACTGCAAGAGGTACAATTGTATGACTACAATTACATCCCTAAAATTGTCGGTCCAAAAGACTTTTGAGGAGAGATTTGTTAACATTGAGGACAAAATTAGTAAGTTGTCTGATGATCTGAAGACTGTGGTTAACATTAGCAATAATTCCTTGAATTCGATTGCTAAGGGCCTCTCTGTTTTAAATGAGAAATCCTTGAAATGGAATGGTAAATCCCTGGAGCTAGGTGATATTGAAAAGGCCATGAAGGATGTGAATCACTTGAATCTGGTGGAGAAGAATGAGGATACTGCTCCAGTTGTGGAGAAGGTTGTGGATGTTGGCCTATGTGTGAGAATGAAGAGCAAGACCAAGAAGCGGGCTGCTATTTCATTTTAGGAGCTCAAGGATGTGATGGAGATGCACGAGGGGGTCATTGAGGAAAATTTGGCCTCAATTAATATTCTGGAAAAAATGTTGTAGCTTTGTTGTTACTTTTGCTTGTCAACCTTGTTGCTGACGGGTTTCATGGTTAATTTTGTTGTTAGCATTTTGGTTTTTTTTGGGTTGCGGGTTTTTATTGGTTTAGTCTTTCTTGCAACTTTTTTCCATTGTAAAGGGTTTCGGGGTCCCTTCAAAACCTGCTTTTCCTTATAAAAAACAATTATAAATTAAATAGAATCATAATAAATGTAATATAAATTCATGCATTCATAACATATATCAACATAGAATATTTCCATTTCCACATACTTAAGGCTGATTAAAAGTAAATAAAAGTATAAAAGGTCTTAGTAATATCTTGAAACTTACCAAAAAGAGATAATTAAAAGTATGAAATAGTGAAAGGAAACTAGCTAATTATGCAACCCATCATTTCCCCCCAACTAAGTTATTATTTGTCCTCAAGAAACTTTAAGGCCACAGGTTATATTGTAGGGCCATCTCTTTGAAATCCATGACACAAGTCACCCCTTTACCCTACTTCAAGTAATAACCTTGTTGATCTAAGAGCTTTGCCAGTCTTTTGTTCTCTATTGAAATACCTTCCTCTTGATTCCTCTTTGTCTAGTGTAGTATGGGGAACAAGAGGAGAGGAGGATGGAAGGTAAGAGGAAACCAAGTAATTATGTTTCTTAAGGCAATTGAAATGTATTTATGTGACTTGACAATTGATGCCACATAGTTGTAAATGAAATGAGGTTCCTTCTTCTTCAGCTCTGGCATGATATCCTTCCATCTACCTTGAGCAAATACAAGTCTCTCTTTGATTATACCTTTTACTACTAGTCCCTTCATTCTTATGTAATCCCTTTCTATACAGTCCATTATCTTTGTTGTAACTCCCTTGTGCTTTAACAGATCCAACCATTAGTTTGCTCTTGCATTTGAGTTTGTTTCCTCCTCTCTTAGTTGTAGAGGGAGAAATTGTAGAGGGAGAGATTTCTCCCTCTCTTGACATTCTTGCATTAGTTATCCCCTTTGATGTTCATTTTGGATACAAGAAGCTAGAGCCCTGATCTAAAGATCTCCCACAAATATTAGTGGGTTCCATGTAGTTTCATTTAAATTAAATAATTCACACAATTAGTCTTGCATTTCCAGTGCAGACTTCTAGAAAGAGTGTAAGAACAAATTATTTATATTCATTGCAATAGGGAGATCACTAGTTATCTGACTAAATTGAAAACATAAAAACTTTTCTTGGAAAAACAAGGCATATACCCTGATAGGAGGTCTACACCTCATCAATTGAATCGTCTTGTCTACCAATTCCTCAACTCTCACCTTTAATATTTTTACCTTTGTTTCTTGGTTTTCAATTGTCCTAGCATGTGTAGATATCATTTTTGTTTTCTCCATTTCCCAATCATTTTCTTTCTGGGAAAACTCATGTTTTCTTCCATAATTCAATGTCTAATGACATAATAGTAGGTACATCGGGGGTCTTTATAGCTCCAATTGAGCTCTTAATAGTTGGATATTTTCCATTTGTTTCAACAATGGCAAGCTATGCCAAATTTTATAATTTTGATATGTGCTCAAATTTGTGGAGTTTTTTCCAACTCCCTAATCCTTGCATCCCTCTCACTATCCTTTTGTTGATACATTTTCAGTTGTTCTTCTAGTTATTTGATTCTTTGCAAAGATTCTTGCAGTTCTTTAATATTTTTTTAGTAAAAGGATAGGACCTATATAGTTATATTATTATTAAAATATTCAAAATATACATGTAATCCAAAATTATAGTACTGACAAAGAGTTATAAAAAAAAAATTGCCTCCAACTTAGATGCAAGGCAGACTGTTTTACAAAATATGCCTTAGAATATTATGATGTGAGGCAAAGTATTGTAAATCATAGTCATTTAAACAAAATTTTAGGTTATAACATATTTTTCCATATTATAGATATATTAGGAAATTTTCACTCTCATTTCTCCATAGGCCCTATGTTTGCCGACGTGTCCACCTTGTTTGCATTGAGGTCGATACCATTGTCACCTTGTCCTTCATTCATCTTTGCCCCATTCTGTGAACCTGGTAAGTCCCTTGCCATTGCCATTGCTCTTTGTCTATGGTGTATGTGGTGTGATAGGAGAAAGGAAACTACAAAAAAAAATTCTTTGACTTTATCCACCATATGAAGACCAAGTTCCTGAGAATGAAGATTCAATGTCTTGTATAATAACCATGGGTCATCATCTCTCAGGCCTTTATTTATAGCTTCATACACCTCCTAATATGCTCTTTTAATCTTAAGATAATGTTTTGGAAAGATTCCTCCCACATAAGCTTTCCCCTTGTCTAGGTTGTACCCTTGAACACATTGCAACAACTCTTCTTCTTTGAAATAATTTGGTTCAATCGATTCCTTAACCACAATTGACATAAATTCAAATGATTGCAAAAGTTCCATTACATTTGAAAGATAGATAGAAAGTAACTGAGATGGAAATAATAGTCTAGGAGAACTCGGGCATAATATCTCTTGTCCAATGACAGTTTTGATATTGTCAAGAAGACTTGGGAATGACATTTTAAAAACTTGGGATAGCTCAAACTCCATGACTTCCTCAGAAAAAGGATGCTCTCTTTCTCTCACTTACATTAAAGTTCTTTATTTGTGTTTCTTCCTTCCAAAAAGAATTCATTTTTTGTCTTCCTCAACCTCCTTTGCATGCATAAACCCTTCCTCTAAAACAAGCCTCTTTGGAGGTCTATTTTTTTACTTTACCATAAAAATATCCTCTGACTCTGAGTTAAAAGTGCTAGTTAAATACAGGGTTTGTATAATTGGTGTTCTTGTATCATCACCACATATATTTTCCTACAAAGTTGTGCATGTTTCAATCATCACAATATCATCCTTTTTCTTTTTCTTTTTATCTTTTCCTTTCATGGCCCCTTCTTCCTCAGGTGATGTGATCTCCTTCTTGATCGTGTGGCCTTCTTCTAATTCTTTAAAAGTGCAAAAGCAAAAGCCACACTTTTTCTTTTCTTTGCTTTTAGTGGGCTCTTAATGGAAGTTGGGGTTTCTAGATCTTCTTCAGCTACAAGCTTGTTGGTGTAATTAAAAGTGTTGTACCTTGTCCTAAGTCATAATTAAACCTTAGTTAAGTTTACTTAGGGACCACATAGGAGGTAGTTGGAGCATTTCCACTTTTTCTGGACTTATCATGTTATTACTTTATCACATCCATCTTTTGTGGACATATCATGTGATTAACTCTCCACCTTTTGTGGGTGATCCATCATTTGTGGTGATTATCACATTATCACTTTTCCACTTTAGGTGGAGTGATAGCTTTTCACAGTTGTCTCATGTCATAAGATTACGACACTTGTCATAATATTATGCCCTTCTATGTTCTCACCTTGGCTATATAACCAAGGGGTCTCCTATGTACTTTTTCTCATTCTATTTTGAATCATTGATAGAATACAGTTCATTCTTTTCATATTGTTTCTATCTATCTTATGCTTGTGCTTTCTATTAGGCCTCTTGATCTTGGGTGGCTACCTTCATAGCCAATTCTTACATAGTATCAGAGCTATTGGAGTGCCTTTGGATTGTCTTTTTGGGGAGATCTTGAGTGAAATCTTGTATTTTCTTGATAGAAATACCAGATTCTAGGGGGGTTCCATTTTTGGCCTTGTATTGCAGGTGCATTTTGGGAGCTTGTTGCATTAGATCTAAGCTCACCATTGCGTCCAGAGTGTCCAAGATAGTCAAATTTGCCTTTTGTTTCGTCCCAGTTGGACATTGGAGGTCAAATCTATAAGGGTTTGAAGATTGGAGGTGGTTGCCAAATCCAAGAGCTAGCTACCATTTTAGAGCATTTTCAGCCAAAAAGGACACTGCCATTGCGTTCAGAAGGGCCAAAAACTCCTAAATGGACTGTCAAATCGCCAAATTTGGACAAAGTTGTCTATCGAGGCAAAAAAAATTCGTTGGTCGAGCCATATGACCTAACCATTATTGTAGTTGGTATGAATTTCTTTCAAAAATAAAAATAAAAATTATTTTTTGCGATTTTTTTTGAAAAATATATATAAACAATATTAAATTTCGCAGTTTTTTGTATATTGTATAAAGTTTTTAAAATTAAAAAAAAACAAAAAATGTTTACAGCCCCACGGCCTGTGCATAGTTTGTACAGACCTGCGTAGACCGTAGGTTCATACCCTACAGAACCTAGCACCGATGACTCCCCATTGTTGGCTTCGTACTCACCGGCGACCTAACGTTAACGACCCTCTTGTCGACCACCACCGTTGGCAGCCACCTTGTCGACTAGTCATCAGCTCACGACGTTGATGCCCAATCAACGTAGGTCCACCTGTGCCATATGCCACGTCATCTGCCACATCATAGGCCATGCAAGAAGACCATACAGCCACATCACCTGCCCAATCAACACTAACGTTTCTGCCACGTCAAGTGTTAGTATGGTACAAACGTGCCACATCAGTAGACGTAGATTTTTGCTACGATTGTCAATTTTAACTCAGTACTGTGTACGATGGCCAGAAAGACGTCAAATTTAAGCTCATAGTTTGCTGACATCAGCATTGCATCAACACCTTTTTGAAAAATCAGACCCCCTTTCATTTGAGTTTTTTATTTTGTAGTTCATCTTCAAAGGCTCATATCTTGGCCATTTTGAGGTCTTTTTTGGTGCAAATTGTTTTTTATTTGGGCTAATTTTTCGTGCTCTACGCGGTGGTGTGATCAGTTTCTAGTTTTGAGTTTTGGATTTTTCAAATAATTTAATTTGTTACAGGTGTTGCTGAGTTGTCACCATTTTTGCAACTTTCGGGGCTTCGTTTAGGCTCATATGAACTCCTTTTCAGGTGCCATTTTTTTTGAAAGTGCATGATATTTTCTAAAATTCATAGTGGTGCTATTAGTTTGTAATAATTGTGATAAAAAATTATCCATTCAACATATGGTCTTTTTTGGCCTATTTTGGCATTTGTAAAGTTAAGATCTCAGTTTGGTCTTTTGTATCTATCATTTGAGTCTATTGTAGCCTACTAAAGGCAGTTGTAGAACATTGAAAATCAAAAGTCCACTTTGTTTGGCTTGCAAGTAGCCATTGTACACGCACTAAATATAAAATGCCAAATCATCTTTTTGGGGGGGTTCTTTGATTAAGTGAATTTGGGGGGGTGTCTTGTGTGATTGTGCCTCTCTCTCTATCTTGTTCTCTTTCATTTTTCTGTTATGGGTTCTCCTAAGTTTCCTTTTTTAACTCCACATAACTATGCTTCTTGGAAAATTGATGCTTGGAGTAAGTTAATGGAAAAAGGATTAACTCATTATATTGTATAATAGTGATTGTTTCCCATCACAAGCTAGATACCTAATAATGTGTGAGGCTACAAAGGCCCAAAGCCAAGGTAGAGATAAAAAAAAATTATACCTTTTGAGCATTTCAAATTCTCACCCAACAAAGAGAACTCATTTCAAGTTGTGATTACATCCACCCTTACTGAAAACTCTTCTCCACTTCTTGGAAGACCTAATACTTTTGTAATAGAAAAATTTTATGCATCCACCCTTAACCCCCTAACAACTACCTTGCCATTTTGTAAGTTGTTGACAAACTATTGGATCATGAGTTCATTGAATTATGTGAATTAGAGGAAGTAATCTAACCAACCTACTTTTTGGAAGATAGGCATACAGTGTTTGTCCTCTACTAGTAAATAATGGGTATATGGCTCTCTCCTTACTATGTCACCTCCCATTGTAACACCTCAACTGTAGTCACTTTGACTAGTTTTGTTCTACTTTTTTTTCTGTTGTATCACCCAATTCTACTGTATCACCCAATTTTGCATTAGACACCTCTTCTCTCTTTTGAACTCTTCATTTTTTCTTGATAATACCAGAAAATTAGAAATAACTAAGGACTATGGTCTTTGAACACCCCTCCTTGAACTAAATATGCTAAGTGTCCTCAATTAGCAAGTATGCAATGGGTAGAGTAATAAATACTAAGTAGTGGAAATTTAAATGTAAAATTGAAATGCATACATGAATGATAAATATTTATAAAATTAGTAAGATTAATTGTTAATTATGAGAGTTAATGTGAAGAGTACTTGTTGACATTATGTGAAATGAAGCATGGTGTGTGTGAAATTTGTTGAATGTCGCCATGCAACATGGGAAAATATTTGAAATGATTTGAGGTGATGGCTATTAACTACGGGTGGTTGTGTTGATGTGTAATTCAACTTGGGTGTAACACATGGCAATGAAGTTAAAGTATGTAATATGAAGAAGTGGAATTTATGGTATGGTACAAATGATGTCAAAAGGTGATGTGATTGCTATGTGTGATGTTTTAAATAAGACACATGTTATGAAAGTGAATGATGGATGGTATAGGTGTGGGTGAAAGGATGGTTACGAAAGTACTACAAGCTGTCGAAGAAATAGGTCCCTTTTGAATGGATTATCTAGGGGTATGATGATGCATGTCCCATGATATATACTACATGTTGAGAAAGTCAATACTTTTGAGGGTCACCTATGCATGCGTATGCATGTGATTCATGTTTTGAAGATTATGCTTATGAAATAGCAAGAGTCGAGCTGCGTAGCTTGTTTGCTGGTATTTCTGATGAACTAGTTACTGTCGATCAAGTTTGTATTTCTAGTTTGAATTGATTTTGTAAGGATAGTAGGAAATCATCCTTTTGTAGTGGTCTCTTATAGAGTTTCAACTGATGGCCATTAACTAGCAATTAAAACCTTACATCATCAATAGTTTGTAACTGAACTACTCCATTGGAAAAAAAATGTTTGAATTTCATACAAGCCTGACTATTTCATTTGCAATTGCCTTTGTGTTGTGACCTATTTCACACATCGCCCCATCGCAAATGGGGACCCCCAAGTTTGGTTCCGCCTTCCGTGCAACGTCTCTGAGAGTCTTGAATTTGGATAAATTTTGAGAGTTAAGTCCGGCTAAGTCGAGATTTTGAACCCGTTTGTGTGCCTTAACGTCATAGAAGTGCTTAGAACACTCGGTAGACGAAGATCACCATTGCTTTCGGTCGTTTCTGACACTTCCTATTTTTTAGGGATTCTGCTTTTTTGCTTTTTGCTTTTTTGATTTTTGGCATTTTTAGGCCATTCTGGAGTTCCTATTTTTTAGGGATGCTTTTTGCTTTTTCTATTTTTGGAAAGTTTCTATTTTGGGAAAAAGTTTCTATTTTTGGATCCCACAGAGCAGAAAATCAACACATCTCCAGAAATCAAGAAAATCCAGGTAAAGTGAAAAAGTTTGAAAAATGGTGAAAATTTTGGGAAAATGCTTAAGTGTAAGAATGGCGCCATCAAGAAAGAAGATGGCATGGAAACCTCAAAGTCCGCCCTACCTTTGGCATGCCAAAGATAGGCACTGGCATGAATGTTGCCAAGTCCGCCATAGGCAAGGTGGTCTCCGAAGTCCACCATGGCATGAAAGTTGCCAAGTCCGCCCTTGGCATGAGGAAGCAAAAGTCCGCCCAAGATGTTTGGAGAGAGATGGATGGCACAAGACAAGGCAAGTCCGCCTTTGGCACAAGAAGGTCAAAGTCCGCCCAAGAAAGTCAAATGGCACGAGGGTCTCCAAGTCCGCCCAACAAGATAGGAAGTGGCTAAGGCATGATGAAGTCCGCCATATGGAAAGTGGCATGGAGAAGCTAAAGTCCGCCATGGCATGAAAGGTTCAAAGTTCACCCCTAGAGAAAGATGGCATGAAACTTGTGAAGTCCGCCTGCCTAGAGGAAAATGGCAAGAGGCACATGAAGTCCGCCCCAAGAAGTGTGGAGAAAGGTAAAATATGAAGGGGTGCACTCCAAGATGTTTGGAAAGGGGTGAAATTACAAGGGAATTCATTGGAAATTGGATTAAATGATTAAAACAAGTGGAATTTGCCATTGGACAGGGCATAAATAAAATTCGCCATGGCAAGGAAAGTCTAAGACCAATGGATAATAAAAATATGCCATAGGCAAGAGATTATAAGAGATTCGTCCAAACTTTGGAAGGAAAATTATTCTAAGGCATGAAAAATGGAGAATTATCTAGAAGAAGAAGAGGTTTTGGCCGGCATAAAAACCACGCCTCGGCACAACGGAATGAAATTCTTTGGCACAAATTGAAGAGTGTTTGGCAGAGCAAGCATGAAGTCCGCCCCTCTCAGCTTGGAAAATTCCTAAGGCACTAGTAAAAAAATGGCAAAGTGGTAGAGATCTCCAAGTTCGCCCAACCCAGAAGATGAATCGTTTGGCTAAATAAAAATGTCCAAAGAGGTCAGAACTCCGCCTAGAAAGTTGAAATTTGGCAGATGAGCTATTGAGCATATTTTGGCTAGGTAGACAATTTGAAAAGAGATATTTTGCCTCGGACAAAAGAAATTAGCCATGTATCAGAGTTAAACGGGTTGGAATTTAATATTTTAATATTTTTAATTATTTCCCTGACACTTAGGGAATTTTAATTAAAAATTCAAAATCCGGAGATTATTTGGAAGATTAAACTAGCCTGCCTTAGATAAATTTAAACTTTGCCATGTTCGGAAGATTTAAAATACATTGGAAAATTAAATTTGGACAATTAATTTAATATCTTTTCCAAACTTGGGCAATTTTCTTTGAGAAAATTCGAAAATCTCAAGCAGAGATGAAAATTAGAAACTTGCCTCGATAACTGAAAGTGAAATTAGAAATTTGCCAATCTGAGAAGAAAACGTTTCTAAAAATTGGAAGAAAATCAAAGGAAAGAAAACAATGCCTTGAAGAAAATCGCACTTCTCAGCCATAAAATGAGTTTCAGCAACTCATTTCTTCACAATTCCAGCTGTGAAGTAGCTATCTCTCTCGAATCTTCAGGAAAACATTCGCGAAGGAGAAAATTGTGAGAATAACATCATTGTGAGAATCGAGATAGCATTTTCTTATTGACAGGTGTGATTTTTGAGAGAAGTAATTTATTTCTTTGCTGAAGTCGTACTTCCAGCATATTGGCGCACTTCTTTTGGCAGATTTTCTGAATTTTTAAGTTCATTTGCAGCCACAACACGATCTTCGAGGTTTGGAAGTTAGTTTACAATGTATTTGCACTGTGTTTCTATCTTCTACTTCATTTCCGGCACGAATTTCATTCATGATGGGGGAATTTAATTACTTTCAGCCTGCTTTTTGATAGAAATTTTTAATTTAATAAGGCTGAAAGTGCGATTTGTCCAAGCTACACCCCAAAACTCGTCAAATTTAAATAATCTTGTATTAATGTTAAGTATTTTGTGCTTGCAGGCTGCCGATCGATCAAGGAGAAATATCCAGGCAGGCACAGATGAAGTTTGCAAGTAAAGGATCGCAGCCAGAGACCAGAATAAAGTCTAAATGGAAAAATGTCTCGAACACAGATCTTGGCCACATCGATCTCATGGAATTTAAAAAGAGGATATATGGACACAACGGACCCTTACCGACGCCTGCCGCTAGAAGGATGGTGAGAAATGACATATTTCAAGCTGCCGGATTCCCACCTGCGCTTTGCTGTGCTGAACTGATGGTGGAGTGTGCACTTCACTATGATGCTGAGTCAAGGCGGATTGTGGCGCCTGATGGGAGAGTATTGGCGCATCTGACGGAGTTGGCCATTCAGGAAGCCTTCGGCATTCCGGCATATCCTAAAACCGTCTACAAGACTAAGGAAAATGCTCAGAAGTTATATGATGAAAGCCTTGGTCTTTGTGCTGCCAACCTTAACAAATCTTGGCTGGACAAGCCTAGGCTGTCCGTTAAGAAGATGCCCAAGAAGTTGCTGCGCACGGACTTCAAGGAAGACTATGGAGATATTATTATCTTGCTGAACAGAGTGGCAGGCAATCCCTCAGGAGCACCCTTTGAGCCATGGATGTATTACTTCATTGAGGACCTCACAGAAGGTGTCAAGACGTTCAACTGGGCTAGAATGATAAGCAATAATCTTCATCACCAGCTTATCAACCTAGAGAAGACCAAAACGTTTTACATGAGTTCTTACGTCATCTATATGTTGGCTAGAACTTACAGATATGCAGGTTTGATTTGCAAAGGCACAGTTGGCAGTAAGGAGAATGAGCTAAAGCCTTATGACTGTTACCCACAACTTCAGCTGAAGGAGAAGACGCACTTTAGGCGAGCCCACGACGCGTTCTTGATGTACATCACCAGGATACTCCAGGGAGGGACGCATCAGCGGCTGACACATGAGGCCAAAAGCCTAATCGGTAAATACGGGTCTTGGTTTATCCAATATCCAAGATTTACGTATATCAAAATTCAAGGATTAATTGGAAGCCCGTACCGTCTGCCCATCTTCCCCACGAATAAGATGGTCCTGCTCGAAGTGTTGAGGCAGTTAGAAGAATTTCAGGGTCTTCAAAGGGTGAAACAGAAGGCGGCAGTTACTTTTCCCTTCTTTATAGGGAACATGCTGGAGTCTTGCCCATCATCACAGGCAGCTGACAGTGCCAAAATCGAGATACAACATTACCCTTTTTCCCCATATCCGGCCAGAAATCACTACGACCCCCATCACCACATCAAAACGGTGGATGGAAGGAGATACAAGCATAGGGTCGAATTGGAGGACTATTGGGCAAATGCTGCGGATGAATTTGAGGTCAGACGGAGGATGTGATCCAGATTACCTCTCAACTTGATTAGGGAAACATAATTTTGTCACGTGCCAGATCAGTTGGAAGAGGACGAGAATCAGACGCAACCGCGCTTCGATGAGAATTCAGCTTTGCCCGCTGTCCAGTGGTCAGAAGCAGAGCATGCTGACTTGAACGTCTTGATGAGGCCTGTCATCAAGTTTACTCAGTGGTGGGTTGATTAACGAGTTCAAGAATTAAGGCGCCAGAAGATAACCCTGACCTATGACATGCTAAGCGAGGCAGAGTCTTATTCTTCCAATGCGGGAGCATCACAGGACCTCCCAGTGATAGAGGCCACTACGTCTAGGAAAAGAAAAGAAATAGCTGTAGGCAAAGAGCCGGTCCAGAAACAGGCAAATATGAAACCTTCTCAATCAGCCGCCTCCAGAAATATTTAGGAGATATTGGCTACCGCCGATGCTTCACTGGCAGATATGAGGGATCCTTCTCCGATTCCTGGAGACAACGCGGAGCTTCAGCCAGATGAGGATGCGCCACCTTCTCCCACGGGCACCGAAATATTGGAGTCGGATGACGACAATGTGGGCACCCAAGATGAGGATTTTTAGGAAGGAATGATTTCAGCTCTTAGGGGAATTGTAGACGTTCCTAATAGAGAAGGTGTGTCGGAGGAAGACGGTGTTGAGCAACTTACAATCCCGGATTGGCTGAAGGAAAGGCTAAAGGTACAAGTGTCGGCAGATGAACCAGAAGAGGATGATACGGCAGACTTTTGCCGGATCTGTCTGTAAACCTGCGATCTAAAAGTCGGCAAAGAAATTCTCCAACATACAGAGAGACGAGGCCGGCAACAGGACAGTGCAAATCGCCGTGCCTACAGTGGACAAGCTGCAGGAGGATATGGCTCCACATGATTACGCCATCACGACCATTGACTTGGGTCCAACCACTAAGGGCCAAGAAATGGAAGATTTGGACAATTCTGTGTCCGCCATCAAATCAAGGTTGGCAAAGGAGGTAGCCAAAAGGAAGGAGTGCCAATTAGAGCTTGAGCGCTTAAGGGAATATATTCAGCACTTGATCAAGCCACTTGATCAGGACACTACGGCAGCTCCTCTACTTCCGAACTCTTCGCAGGAGGCCATTAAAGAGATGGAAGAAAACAGTCTCACAGTTCAGGAGGCCAAAGAATGGATAGCCGTAAAGGGGACTGAAGCTGAGACATTTGTGGAGCAGCTAACTTTGGTTTATGGCCAGGCCACTGCCTTGCTTTCTAGGTTCGCTTCTTTGGCAGAAGTATGGGACAGCCTTCCAGACGTGCAGGATAGAATAATCCCTTGCCTTAGGATTCTGAAAGGAGTTCCTAAGCAAGAATTGATAGAGGGAGGCGTCATAGCAGCGGGAGCAGCCTATGACTTCCACACTTGGTATTGGGCCTTGACGGCACGAGGTGAAGTCCTGGAGAGGGTCAAGGTTGATGGTGTCAGATTGGAGGAACAGGTCAAGGAAGTTCAGGCCAGAATCCTCAACATAATTGCCGATGTCCTAGATAAGGAGGCGCTGCGAGAGAATGACCTGCAGTTGGAAGTTTTGAAGAAAAGTGTCCAGGAAAATATCTTCGACATCACTGGGCCCATCTTGAGGCAGGACTGGGCCAAATTGGCGAACTTCTTGAGCATCAGAGAGCCCTTTGAGAAGACTGAACCAGAGTGGGAGGAGACCTTCGCCAGATGCGCCGAGAGCATGGATGGGGTTTGACTGGGACCGGCATAAGCCTTCGCAGGGTTACTATGACCTATAAGGTTGCCTGATCGCGGTTCCAGATTCAAGTAATTGCCACCTGCAGCTCGAGAGGATCAGGATGTAGTCCCTTGAAAATAGCTCCAAATGCCAACTCATTGCTGTTCATTGCCAGTTAACTGAAGTCATTTTGGGAAACCCTAATTAGGGTTTCGTTTGTTAAATCTTGACCGTTGGCTCATTTTTAATTTGAGCCATTTATTCAATTTGAGAACTCTATATAAACTCATTGACCCTCATTTGTAATTTGTGAAGTGAGTAATAAAAGATTGTTGCGATGAAACTATTTCCGTTTATAAAAGCTCTTGTGCATGATTTGCTAAGAACAACTTTTATTTTCAAATAGTATGCAAGGTTTAATATTTCTCCTTCAACACTTAGATTAGAACTAGAATAGCATTTCATTTATGCATTGGTTAGATGAATGATAGATTCGATCGCAGTGGCGGATAAAATTTTGCTCATACTTTTGTCGAGTGGATGATTTGCATTTGACGTGTAAAGTTAGTCTGAGCCATTAAATCGTGGATGCTTAACTTCTATTTGTTTCGATTACTGATTCAAATATGAAAATTCTTATCACTTCCGTTGAAGATTGCACCTGCTTCGCGTAGTTGTTCAGAGGTGGCGAAACGAAGTGTGGTTACCCATTTTATCTAGTCGCTGCTGTCTCTTAAATTCTTAGGCATAGTTTAGATCTCTAAACCCTTATCCTTTTTATTTTTTTTGGAAAATCTGAAGATACCCACCAAAAGAGCCTTCAAGGATAAAACCGTCTAAGTCTCCAACCTGCAAAAAGAATTTCATGTAAGTCCCCTTGTGATTACCAGCAATCACAACGCCCACTAGCCTTATCCACATGTCAAGACCTGACCGAAGAAACCTTGGAGTTATTGTATTGTCTACTAGATTTTTGCAAGCACTTTTCAAGAGAGGATAAGAGTGTCCTTTGGGCATTTTTATTCTGTGTTCGGTGGCATACTCAAAACACACACCAACAAGAGATCGCCTCCCTTCTGGATACAATCCCCGATAAAAGCCGATGCAATCTTCAAAGGATAGGTAGATATTCAGATCGAGATTCAACATGCACACCCCTTCACCACGAAGCAAGTGGACACGTGAATCACAACCGAAGTTAAGTGCTGAAATTCCAGTTGACCACGCAGGGCAGATTTACCGTCAGCAAGCCCGCTAGTGGTATGGATATAGGGAGATATGTTCAAACCAATGCTGCATTCCACAATCAACACTACTTGCATGGAAACAAAATCTACTTTACTTTACTCTATTCGAATTGGAAAGACGAAAAGATCTCGTCAACTACCCACAACACAAAATGAAGTCACCAATCAATGAAATCTTTATATCATGAGAGTCTTACACAACAATCTTTTGCAAAAACTTTCAAAGGGAAAGTCTTTCTTTCCTTTCCAACTAAGCTAACTCCTAGCTCTACTTTATCAATCTCTATCTCGGTCTAGCTCTGATCTATCTCTGATTCTAATTCTATCTAATAATTTACAAATGAGGGGGGATACCCCTTTTATAATAAACCCAGTCCAGTGGACGGTTCAGATTTGATTACAATAAAGGGCTCGGATTGAGCCACCCATGCCCTAATTAGGGTTTATGCCCTAAAAACCGCCATTGAGAGGAGTGGGGCAATGAATGTGCAGAATATTCTCCACTCCTCTGTAGGTCCACTACCTGCAATCAATGCACAACTTCCTCTTGCAGCAGATCGTCATCCAGAAGAGCGTTTCCTTTCTCCTTCTCGCTGGCTGCAAATCTGGTGAACCTGGCTAATACTTTCTCAACTTCTTGATCGGAGATAGGAGGAATGTGATCCAACTAAAACTCTAAAACTGCAACTGTTTGCCCATGCCGGGCACATGATTTCTTCCAGGCAACAAGGGCATCCTGGGTGTTCTGTATGATATTGGAGAACGTGGCAGTGTTCTCGAAATCATCCTGAGTGAAGGTTTTCACCTCAGAGAAGAATGGCATCAATCTGTCCTTTAGTCCATCTGCAGTTATCTCTTCAGAAGTCAACCTCCTGGCAAAGATTGCCTCCAATGTGTTGAGAACTCCATCCAAGATGTTCGTCATGGCCTTTCTGACCCTGACAGAATCTGCTTGTGATGCATCATAGAATCCCCGGCCTGTGACTACTGAAGAATACCATCTGGCAAAGTCGTATCTATCTCCCTACTAGATAACACCTCCCTCAACCAAAGTGTGTTGAGGTATGCTCATCAAAGCTCCTAGACGGAGAACAACTCTCGTCTGATAGATGCGAGCCTCACCCCAAGCATGGTTAACTGCCTCCACTCTAGCCATAATATCGGAAGCTTGCCCATAGGCATGTGCAAGATCTTCCATGAACTTTCTTGTCTTTGTACGCACGCGGGCAACCCATATGTCTGCCTGCTGTGCCATTCTCCTTAAATCTTCTAATCCACTGATTGACTCCCTGGAAAACTCAGCTGGGAGCTTGATTGCAGGATTTTCTTGCCCACAAGGACGGGACAAGTGCTGCACGTAGCCAATTAGTGTCCAATGCTCTACCTTCAACCTTTTGTACTTGCTCTCAACATGGGACAATCTGTCCTTGAGTGCCCGATAGGAATTATCGCACTCCTCTACCACCTGTGCCCCAGTAGGGCGGCCTAGTTCCATAGTTGTCACAATATAGTTCTCAGGAACGGCCTCGTCTCTATCACATTCCTCCCGTGGAATTGCCATATGGAAGGTTCGGGATCCATCCTCATTTGTGGATATTCTGGAAAACTTCCTAGCCTTCTTCTTCGTGGGAGGTGCATTGATCCTTTGCAGCAATTCCTCCATCTCGACTGCAGGATCAGTCTCATCCATAGGATCACGCCTCATCCTATCCCTTAGCCATTCTGGCACCTCCTGTCGCATGCCTGATATAATAAAAGGCTGTTCTACCTCAGCCTCCACCTCGTGAAGCTCTTCTCTGCCATCGTTCTGACGAGGCTCACCGTCATCAATAGGCTCCGTGTCTCCCGAGCTCTGGGCATCCTGACTTGAAGTAGCATCACCCTCTAGAGCCGCCTCAATTTCCTGCTGAAATTGAGTATCAGTAGCCGTCCCTTCATCTGTATCTTGCTGATTTTCCTGCTGATGTTCTTCTTGGGGCATGTTGATGCTCTGACCCACTGATTCTCTACGAGGTGGCTGACTCGCCACTTGCACTGTCTGCTCTACATCCAATCTCTCCCTCTGATCAACAAACAAAGACACCTCCTATAAGCTTGGAGAATGTGTTCGAGATGGCGTATGCATGGACTCCTTAACTACCACTGGCTCAGGTCGAACTGGCTCCTTTCCTCTAGGCTCTGGAGTTGGATTACTCCGTCTCCTCTGATTAGTTGTCTGCAATCTGCCGTCTCCCATCAAATTGTAGGTAAGGGGAATTGACCTTCCCTTGAGTCGGCTGACATGCCTTTCTACCCAACTCCGTGTAAATGTCAAGACTGGGATACAAAGTGTATCCAAGTCAGTGACCTCTGGCTCAGACCAATCTGGGAGAGGTAAAGGTGTATCTCTTACTGTCTCGTAGTCAGCCTGTACTACGTTTATATCCTCCTCAATCTGATCTGGCACTGGGATGATCTCACACTCTCTGACCATCCCCAACGGTATCCGAGAGAACATCTTCTTCCTGACCTCGATCTCGTCCATTGCACTAGCCCAAAAATCCTCGATTTGCACCTTGTGCCTGAACTCTTCTGTCAATATCCACCTGATGTTTCTGTGAGGATCGTAGTAGTGCCTGCTGGTGTGATAGGAAAGGTGGAAGAATTGGAGCTCCGCTTCTGCCTCCCTTGCTGCTTGCAGCGATGGGCAAATTTCATCTGAATTTCCCATAGTAATCGGGAATCCGAGTCCACCTTTCTTCTTCCTCTTCTGAATCTTATCATAGGCAATCAGTTGCCTAGATACTTCCAGCATCACTATCCTGTTTGTGGGATACCGCGGCAATCTGTATGGATAGGAGGAGAATCCTTGCAGCCTTATGTAGGTGAATTTCGGAAATTGGATAAACCAACATCCGAATTTCTCAATCATTTCTTGTGCCTCCCTTGATATTCTGTGGTGGGTTCTCTACTGCAAGGTCCTCGTTATGTGCATGGTAAAGGCATCATTGACCCTCTTGTAATTGGTTGTGCTTGTCAGATTCAACTGTGGACAAGCTTCATATATTTTAAACTGATGGGATCCGCAACCGATTGGTTCCTTGTAAGAGATCCCTCTATATCTCGTCATGCGAGCCAGCATATAGACAAGGTAGGAGCCCATGTAAAATGTCTTCGTTCTCCTCACGCCACGAAGCTTCTCATGTATGTTATCACTGATCATCAGTGCCCAATCCATGTAATCCTTTCCCTCTAACACCAAGTTGACAAAATAGAACATCCAAGGTTCAAAGATGAACGCTTGGGGGCATCCTCCAACTCTGCTCAGCATCATAATGAGATCACCAAACTCCTGTCTCAAGTCTTCTGAGACTATCTGCTTGGGCAATTTGGTGCGAGTTGGCTTGGGTTTAATCATCCACCTAGTGTTTATCAAATCAACACACCGGTCTGTGGTGGATGAGTACATCTTTCCAGCTCTTTTTTTCGTCTTGTAGATCATCTTCTCATGAACTGGAATCCCGAATGCCTCCCTGATCGCTTCAGGTGTCAGGTTAGCAAACACCTTGCCATCTGGCGAAGTGACTGTTCTCTGTTCTGCATTGTAGTGGTAGGCGCACTCCATGATGAGCTTTGGACATCGGATAGCCGGCGGAAAGTTGGCAGCTGCATACAATCCACTTCTGACAATACTGTGCGAAGTCATCGATGGGTGATGGCCTCCAGTCCCCAATATCCTTCTTCTGAATGCTTCCATGTTGAATGAGCCTAAGTTCGTGTCAACTAGCCTGCCGAGCTTGGATGAAAATTTGGATTCTGGCAAGAAGGACTTGCCCAATTTCTTGATTATAGCCTGTCTGGACTCGGTGTGGTTGTTTCTGCCTGCAGCTCTTCTGCTTGATTCGGCCATTTTGCAAAAAAGGCAAGAGAGTCATTAGAAAACAAGACTTTATAAAATAATATACCGCTTTTGAGTGTGCCAGCAAATTATTTTTTTAAATAAAAAGGCTGCAACACTTCTTGATGTTTTCAACTGCAAACCTCAACTATTGCCTATTTACTTCAACGTTCTTAGAAGTTTCCTTTGGGTTGCAGCAACACAATGCCCAATACTTGGAAATGTTTGCCCACAACAATTTAACTTTAACAAATTTGAAACCTCCTCTTTGAAATTCGCACTTTTCCTTCTAACTTAGCAACTTTCAGCAACTTAAAACTTTCTTCTCAAGTCGCACTTCAGCATTCAGCAACTTTACTTTGACAAATTCGAACTTCCTCACAATTGCAGCAATTTAGGAACTCACTTCTCAGCAACTTGAAATTTTGACAAGGTAGGTCGCAGTTCTCCAGCAAGTTTGTGACTTCAGCAATTCGTACTTCAGCAACTCTAGTCCTCTAGCAACTTCACTCCTTTCAATAAATTCGCACTTCAGTAACTCTAGCTCTTCAGAGATTCGAAATCCTCAACCTCCAGCTCTCTAAAAATTCGAAATCCTCAGCAACTTTCAGCTCTTCTCACAAATTCGAACTTCTCACTTTCAGCTCTTCAGCAACTTGTGAGAGAAAAATGAAGAGGACTTCAAAACTTATAGCTTGGTCGAATTCCTGTAGAGGCTAAACTTAGCAAATATTTTCAATTCATTTTCCCTCTCTTTTCCAGTTGTAACACTTGTCGTCTGAAGCATCGGAATCTCAAACTTCTAGAATTGTGAATTCATCACCTCTGCACAGGCCTGCCTCATTGCGTTTGATTTCTTAAAATATTAAATCGTTTACTTCTTTGAACAATTTCGAAAAGTTTGGCTAAGGCATTCTGGCAAAATTATCAAGTTCAAACTCCTTAGCGAAATTTCTCATCCATTTTATTCGTTTGCCTTAGAGAAATTTCTCAATTTTGCCTTAGGAATTTTATTAAAATAGGTACCGGGCAAAATATCCATCGAAACGACGTGAGTGAGGCGTGGAGTAATTCTGAATCACTTCCGAATTGCAAACGTTTAATACCCAGAAGAAAAATCTTCCTGAAATCCATCGTTTTCATGTGTATCTAGACAAAGGGGTACGTTTAATTTTTATTATTTAAAATAATAAAAATGGCTAATGTTTATTTCTCCCCTTCCGGATGTCTTTCACTCCTGCAATTTCAATCTTCTCGGCCTTGGCAAATTATCTTGATTTTCCCTGAAGAATTTTCCTCTGAAGATTTTTATAACTTTGGAAATCTGGCACCATCCTCTAGGCGTATTCTTCATTTTCCCTTAAGAAAATGCCTTAGGAATTTTTTGAAAATTAAAATTTTATCTCTAGAGGGCGCATTTGAACATGTCATGAGTTTCATTTTATTCCTTAGGCAATTCCACGCCTAGACTTTCTTTCTCATACTTAGCAATTTTTCATTTCATTTTTCATAAATCCCCACTCACTAGGCGTGCTTCATATAATGAAGAGGAAAAAGAAAATAAAAGAAATCCTTGGTCTTTTAAAAATCACGCCCTCTTGACATTATTCCCCCTTTGGCGTATTTCACAAAGTGACCCCTCATCTCCTTCTAGCGCATTTAGCCTTGTGGACTTCCACCTCCAAGCGCATTTGACATGTTGAGGAGAAGACTTCCTTTACCCTTGGCGCTTTTCACTTTCACTTCTACGTTTTACCTTTCATCCTTACCTTGGGCGCATTTGTCATGGAGAAGAGGAATTCCCACGCCTAAGATATGACCTTTCATCTCCCTCAAGCGCATTTTGACTAGGCTACTTCCATGTTGGGCGCATTTGCCATTTGCAAAGGAAAATGTCATTACCTTGTGACCCTTCATCTACCTTTGGCGCATTTAGGCCAAGCAACTTCCACTCTCAAGCACATTTTCCCATGTGAGGTGGAAAATCCACGCCTAGAGTGACTTTTCAGCTCCCCTTGGCGCATTTAGGCTAGTAGACTTCCATTTTGGGCGCATTTCATTGTGTTGGAAGGAATTCCGCCCCCTTTGAGTGACTCTTCAGCTCCTTTAGGTGCATTTGCTAGTGTGAGAGGGAAGTTTCTTTGCCTTAGGCACATATTGGCTTGTGAGGAGGAAAATGCTATGTCCATAGTGTCCCTTCACCTTCTCTAGGCGCATATGGGGGTGTGAGGGAAAAACTCTTTGCCTTAGAAGAATTTCAATGCCTCTTGAAGGCGCATTTTGGGATACCTTAGGAAGTTTGATGCCTTAGAATAATTCCCAAATTTTGGTGAGCCTTTCACCTTCCCCCTGGCGCATTTCACACCTTGCTCAGGAAAATCTCACACTTAGAGAATTTTGTATCTTTTATTCCTCCTGGGTTGATATGAAGGTGTGTGCCTGTCAGCTATATTTGTAAAATTTCCAACGCCCCAACCCTATTCTGGCTTTCTATTTTTAGCAAATTCGGAGAAATTAGGGTTTCATATATTTTCACCCTGTTCTGAACTGGAACTGGTGTGGTTGTGCCTCCATCTGGCGTTGTCATCCTGTTCACATCTTATCTGGCACAATACATGCTATTTTTAGCCATTTGCTATTTTTGGCAAACCCTAGAATTGATCAATTTCGTATCTCCGTTTGCTTTGAAATTTGTTCCACTTGTACTTGATGCTGCAAGAGACTCGCTCACACCTTTTCCCTGACGAGGACGTGCTATTTTTAGCCATGAGGTGACTTGCTAAAAATAGTAAGTATTCATATCGTGTTCAAATTTTACCAGTAGGTAGCCTGAAGGATGTTGATTCCGGTGGCGTGCTTCGTTTTGAAATCTCTGCATTTTGCTTCATCTATTTTTAGACGTGGCAGGGGAAACCCTAATCCGACTTGCATGTGCTCTGATTTGTTCCTGACTGTCCTTGATCCTGCCTGATTGCACCTGATCGTGCCTGATTGCACCTGATCGCTGGACCGGAGTGGTGGGTAGCTGCTGGGATGATACTGCTATTTATAGTAAGTGTCTGGAAAGTGGTCATTCGGATGTCGGGCGTGTTTGCATGTCACAGTGCCCGTGGTATCTCAAAAAACCCAGAAAAACCTAGAAAACTGGTCAAAGTTTTGGCACTAGCTAAAAATAGTAAGTCCTCGAAAACTGACCCGATCCATTTGCATGTCATATCATTGCGAAGATCTCGCAAAACCCACATGGAATATCTGGACATGCACTGAAAATTCCTGCATGCAAACCCTAAAAATAGCCTCGGGAGGCTGAACTCTGAAAGTCACCATCTCGGTTTGCATGTAACATCATTGCGAAGGTCTTGGAAAACCCAGATCAGTTCCCCTGTCACTCACCGGAGAATTGCTCGTCTAAATCCTGAAAATAGCCTCTGAAGGCTTAACTGCTAAAAATAGCCAGTTGTCAGAATCCATTCAAATTTCGCGCGTAGGCATTCTGAAGCTGCCTGACTGTGGTGGAACTAACAGAATTCCAAAATCTCGATAAAATAGTCTCAAATTGAATACTTACTAAAAATAGTAAGTTGTCGGAATACAATGAAAATTTAGTGGGACCCTGCTGGAAGTCTTTTGACTGCTGTACTAAGCTCGAATTTCAATTTTATAACTCAGTTTGACCTTTAATAAGCCTGACTAATGAAAACCCTAATTTCACAGACTTGAACAATACTTCAACCCAGGTCAAACGACGGGACATCCCCGGAAGGACCAGAGATAGAGAGAGAGACGCACTAACCAAAGCCAAAAGACTTAATGGAGCAAGTTAGGGGTCCCCTATCCGATGGGGTGATGTGCGCGTCACAACACCACCAAGGCCTCATCAATGAAGTTGTGGGTTGCCCCACTGTCTATCAACACTATCACACATTGGCCCTGCAATACTCATCTCACCTTGAATGAATTATATCTGGGTGTGCCCAAAAATGTAGCAATGGTACCTCCCTTAAATCCCCTTGAAGTATGCTCCTCTAGTTCAATTCATTCTTCATTTGATTCACTTTGTTCACTACTCGAATAACTTTCTGCTTTCTCTTCTTCACTGTTAGAAACAACCTCGATATAGTGTATCTTGCCTTTCCCTAAGCATTTGTGAGCTGGTTTCGATGGCTCGTTACAAGAGAAACACAATTTCTTTCTTCTTAACTCATTCTTTTCCTCATCTAACATGATGGGTTTCTTGGGCCACTCTCTTTGAAAGGGTTTCTTATCTTTCTTTGGTGGGGAAAACTTAGACTGAAATTTTGTTTTTGGAGTAGAGAGCTCCATGTTTGTAGCTCTTTTAATGGCATCCTGTAGAGTTGGTGGATCAGAATCCTTCACCCAACCACGTAGTGGTTCTAATAACTCCTCAATGAAGAGAACTATCAATTTCCTCTTGGACACATTTGACACCATTACCACAAGCCTTTGAAATCTGAAATATAAGCATCAATTGTACCATTCTTTTTCAACTGGGCTAACTCCTGAAAATGCAACTCTTAGTCTTTCTTGTCAAATTTGTCTCCGAGTCTTTCACTAAACTCAACATAGGAGTTAATAAGATTATGTCCTTTTTTCAACAATTCAAGTACCACAATTTATGTGCCTCCCTCCAAATGCAAAGTAGCATATTTGAAAGGTTCATTTTCAAACATAGAGTATAATGAAAGATAGGTATCCAGTTTTTGAATCCAAGATCTAGTAGTGTATTTGTTGGAACCTTCAAAGGTGGGAATGGATAATTTACCCAACCTCCTCTATAAATCCCGCTTTTGTGGACCCTTGTCCCTTTGGGTCTATTTCTTAATTTGAGTTGACAAAAGTTTGGTAGAGACATGGCAGCATGAAACTCCTCAACTAATGATTGGTACTCATGTAACCAACCACATAAGCCTCTTCCACATTCTGCTGATTTCCTCCTGCTGCAACTTAATTCTGCAAAAGTGTAGGCATCAAAGGTCTAGTTGTTAATCGGAATCCACTAGCTGCCTTGGAGTTGTTATTGGCTAAAAAAATTTGTATCACAAGATTCTCCATGGTTGCCATTATTACCATTGTTTCTAGGAGTGTTCTGATCTGCCCTGTTTGTATTCATGTTTTGCATCACTTGTGTTAATAGCCGAGTCATTTGCAATTACTGTTGTTCTCTAGCCAAATCATTCAAAATTTGCTGCATACTATTTTTTTTGCTGGATAAGTTTGGTGTAAGGGAGCCGCACCCCATAAATTAAAAGTAAGAAAAACTTAAAATGTGCATGCCCTTAAAATATGGGTGCATAATGGCAGTCATATTGTATAGATATCTAAAATGATTGCTACAAAATTACAATTTCTTACACAACACCCTTAATAGGGGTTGCATCAGAATTACGCTTCCCTTCCATGTTTTCCTCTTACCTTGATGATCTTAAATTCATTTGATGTCTTGATATTGTAAGGGAGGATTTCTTCCTCTTCATCTCCATCCACTCTTGCTTAGACTACGAAGAGGAGACATGATAATTTATTTCTTTTGTGGGAGATTTCTCTTGCAATGTCAAGGAGTCTGTAGAAAGACGAGTATCTAAATAATTGATTGGATCACCCCCAACAAAAATATCCACTGAGCCAAGAGATTTTGATGTCTTTGTTATTAGAAGTTTGCTGTGATGCCCTCACAGTTTTGTTTTGTAATTTGACGGGGGAGGAGGAATTTGGATTTGAATTGGCTGGAGGTGGATTCAGTGAAGTGCTAATCTCCCTTTGTGAATCAGGTGGAATAACATAATGATGTGGTTCAACACCAATGCACCAGGTGGGTGTTCCACACAAGGTCTGTTTTTCTTTTTCCTGGCCTTTTATTTTTGGACACTGATTAGTTGAATGATCTGTTGAGAAGCTCTTTCTGCAGTGGAAAGCGATTATTTCATAGTCCATTGGTTGCCTCCAGTTTTTTGTTGCCAACTTTCAAGTAGATCTCAGCTGGAAGACCCTTGGAAAGGTCCATCTCCACACATAAGCGAGCGTAGGTTGAACTTGTGTAATTTATTGTTTCCTCTAAAGAGTAGTAGTACTTTCCAAGCCCGTTGCCAATAGCCTACAAACTCTCCAACTCCCAAAATGGAAGAGGGAGATAGGGTAGACAAACCCACAGGAAGGCAAATGTGAAGATCTTTGTGCGAGGATCAAAGGATGGATACCATGGCTTTGTGCAGAGGAAATCCCCTTGGAAAACCCATGGACCATTTTTAAGAACCTTTTCTTTATCATCAAGGGATTCAAATTCGAGGATAAAGAAGCCCTTGGAACAAGGGTAAATACTTCATCCTCCATTCCATCTTTCCACTATGTCATGATCTAGGCATGGAGATCACACAGTTTTGGCCACATTTTCACAAATCTACAGATGAGTGCGTGATCTTGTAGGAAATCTTCTCTGTCGTGGATGACAAAACCAAACATGTTGAGATCAAATACCACTATATCAGAGATATGGTATTGAGGAAAGCAATCCAGTTGAGATACTTTAGCATTGATGAGCAGACGACCGACATTCTCGCCAAGCCCCTCTCCAAGAGCAAAGTTTGTGTACTTCCGAGACAAGCTTGGTATTGTGGAGAATGAAGCCCTAGCTGAGAGGGAGACTCAACTTCAGTGATCTTCTGTGATTTGCTTTAATGCATGTTTCTCTGTTAGAAAATTTGAGGTGTAAGCCCTTGTTTTCCACCCTCTGGGAGTAGCCATGGTGGATGTCATGTTGAGTGATTCCATGACAACATCACGTGAGAGAGTCCGTGATGATTTTCTTGTACTTGTGTTTATTCACCCTCTGGGAGTATCTATGGCGAACGTCATGTTGAGATGATGACATCACGTTGAGTGATTCCGTGATGGGCACTTGTGCAGATATGCTTTACCATACATGGGAGTAGCCATGATGGTTGATATCACGATTGAGTGAATCCATGACGAGCTCCTACCACATATGGGTGTAGCCATTGTGGGTGTCATGTTGAGAGATTCATGACCTTGTGTATCATAAGTATTCCTCCCTAGCTAAGAGGGAGTGTTGATGTTGTAGCTTTGGGCTACATACTTCCGCCTTGCTTGTTGAACAATAAATTCATATAGCCTAACGGCTATTCATTTATTGCATTGATTAAAGTGAAGAGGCGCTTCACTTGACAACTTATTATATTTCATTTGGGCCGACTTTTTTCTTGTGGCCGACCCATTTAATTATTGATATTTTCTAAGGAGGCCGACCTACATGAAGAGACACAATGTTCTGTATAAATATAAGGTGACGATCTCTCATTTGATCATGAAGTTCATTCAAGCAATTCACACTCCTAGAAGAAGTCCGCACTTGAGCAGCAAATCATCATCTTGAACAACAGATCATTACAGTAGATTGATTTCAAGGAGAAATATATTCATGTTGTATCTTTGCATCTAGGAGAGGTGCAATTATTCATTGTATCAAATTTGGCCTTGTGTTGGGCCTGAGTTGTAAGCAGATTTCTGCTCTTATTCTTGAATATATAAGCAATATATTTTTTGGGTTTTTCCCCTCGAGTTTGGAGGGTTTTCCTAGGGTATCTTATGGTGTTCATTGTCTTATGTGTTGCATTTTCTGATTGCTTTCATTTCTGATCATAAAACTAACAAACTAGAAACTGTTCTGACTTTGGGTGTAGTACAGGAGATCACTGTCACTCATCTGCCTAAACATGAAGCACTGATCCACAGGATGGCATGATCTTCTACTTTGATACCACTGAAATGTGCCCCTTAATTTTTTCTTTGAATTTTCACCAACATAGACCAGCACTACACCAAATGTTAGCGTTAGCTCCAAAAGATAATCAAACTGAATGTAACCTTCGCCAAGATCCTTTGAGAGGCAAGGTGATAGCATATGGGAAGGCGTCGTTAGCAACCAAACTGGAAAGAAGAACAAGCTGAATTGAAGCAGGTGGTGATCCGACCATATGAGATCCATACTACCACTTGTTTAGTGAGGGGAAAAAAGTTACATTGAAATACAATTCGTCTACTAATAGCAGGCATCCACTCAATAGTGGGAATACTCCACTTTGCAGTGGGTGATAAAGAAAGATACAAATTTTTTATTTCCCTTCTCTAGCGGTGAACCGACCAAAGATTCTTAGTGTTTGCTTCAAAGGTAACTAAGTAATTGCAGAAACTAAAGTGACTGAAATAGTACTACTATTGTTAGCCTTACAATGCAATAAATCTGCAAATTACAAAGTGATACAATGTATTATCAAAGCAAAGTGCTAATAGATGAATTTCCCAACTTCAAAACTCAACAACAATTGAAAAGTAAGCTAGAATCTGAACTACAGTTAATCTGATATAAAACCAGCTACTGAAAATAACCAGACCAGCTCCAAACTTTTTTCTAAGTTGTTCAAATCTTCTCCCACAATGCTTCTATCTCCATCAAATTGCATACACATGAACTAGAAGCATAAAACGCCCAAGAAATTCAACATAACTTGGAAAGAACAAAGTCTGATATAAATTCCAACGAGCTCAAGTTCAGACTAGAAAGCAATACCATCATCAAAATACTTATTTCACTCACCAAAACACCAACAAAGCACTCAAAACTAAGATCACAATTCCTTAAGGACAGGGCGACCAGCAAGCACTGATTAAACAATGCAAAGAAGCCACCATGAAACAAGCTTGAATCCCAATATAGAGTGCTGAAGAAAGATAAGGCCCTAGAAATGGTACGGCCTTCCTAGAAAATTCCAAACTTCATAATAAAATACCATCTTATGCAAGAAGGGTCGCTCATATCATAGAAATCATTGGCATCAATACCCATAATGTAAATAAAATCACTCAAAGAGCTGT
>CM021106.1:603841043-603898700 GCA_007115665.2 Sequoiadendron giganteum | reverse complement strand
GCAATGAACTTAATAGATCTATGCAAGGTAGACAAGACTGCACCCATAGCATGGATCCACGGTCTACCAAAAAGAAGGTTATAAGGTAACTTCTCTAACATAACAAATACAAGAGTGGGTATAGTAATGAGTCCAAGCTGCAAAGGTAATACTATTGTACCTAGATTTTGTCTCCCAACATTATCGAACCCACAAATATCAATAGAAGAATCACTAATAGAAGATGAATCAATATTAATTTTAGGCAATAGATCAATGCTAGATACATTAAGTGTCAAACCAACGTCAAAAAGAGTACGTCTAATGCCAAACTTATTAATGTTGAATATAATCATTAGAGGGCCTGCTTGCTTCTATACTTTTGAAGGTGGGAGTTCATGTGGATAGAATGTAATATTTGGTGAATCCGCATGAATATAAGCTATCAACGCATCAACATCTTCTGGCCTAGTGGAATAAGGCAAGAAGATCTTTTGTAAGGCTTTTTGAAGCATACCTTTGTAAACCGGAGCAAGCTAAAGCACGTCCCATAGTGAGATCTTAGCTGGAGTAACTTGGAGTTGCTCAACAAGATCATGATCACCGAGTGCTTTAGTTGTGGGTTTAGGTGCTTGAGGAAGGCTTGGTTGTTTATTTATTCCATTCTCATAAGTATAGGCTACCGCTTTGTAAGAGGGAGTCGTAGAAATATCAAAAGAATCACTCTCAGATGGAACACCATCAATAGAACAAATCCTTTTAGGAGAAGGACTAGGTGGAGTCACATAAATGATCGGTCTCTTAGGCATTTGAGGGGTAGCAAAGATGTAGACTATATTTACAGACTCATCACAACTAGTAGAATAAATTATTTGAAGACATATTCTCAACATCGATCCAAACAGGATCAAACGGGGAAGGAGATCCATCATGTGCTAATGCATCATCTCTAGAGGAGAGTGCATTAGAATAGATAAGAAATTCATCATTAAAAAATGCAACGTCTCTAAAAGAGAGTGCATTGGAAGGAGTAGGAGATTCATCATTCACTAATGCATCATCTCTAGAAGATAGTGCATTGGAATGAAGGGATGGTAAAGTAATGTTAAGAAAGGTATCAATGATTTCATCTTCTTGCAACAAGATATCCTTCGAAGCAAGAGGACTCTCGTGAGAAGGATCAAAGAGGCCAAGTGACATGGGTAAAGCCAAGTCACCATCACATGCATGAAATGGAATATCATTAATATTTTGAAGAAAATTAGATATTGAATTAATAAAAGAAGATATTAAATTCATTACGATTTTTTTTTATATTTTCTATGTTCTAGTAATTCACATTTTTGGAGGTCTTCAGAGTGGAATTTGAGGTCGGAACTTACGTCGGTCCCTAAAATTTGATTGTCAAAGGCACTAGTATTTTAAGGAACAAACTAATTCTTTAGGAGACCTTTCCCATGATGCAAACGATTTTGAATTTTGAGCACCAAGTCAAAAGTTATGACCTCACCAAGTAGGGGTAAATAAATTCCTAGTTTTTCAGTTCACGTCGGGTTCACCAAAATGTAGAGAAGGGGGATTTGCTAATCACAAGTTCTCTTCACTTAGAGAGCCTCACAAGGCAAACTGCCCTAAACCACCTCAAGGAACAACACGAAATTTCTAAAATCAGGAAGAGCGGGTCATAGATTTTCTCTGGACAAACTGACAAGCTCTCGACTAAACGATGACAACATGACACACTGGCATCCCAGAGGCGCGCTGGTGTCTCATATGGACCAGAAAGCAAGAATGTCACAAAAAATAGCTAAATGAATGCTTCTACTCTGATTGGTAAGAATGTACAAAATGCAACAAAGTAACAGAGTGTAATAGAATTGAGATAAAGTGAAATAGAGATGATAAAGATAAGGAGAAGAAAGGAAATACTTACAACCATGCAAGTGATGAAGCCTCCAGCTTGTGAATGTCTTCAATACCTACATGCAAAATATCTGGAGAAATTGTTGGAGCTGTATAGGGGTTTTCCTTAGTCAAAACCCCATTTTGGTGTTCCCACCTCCACAGACAACTAGATAGAAATAGAGAGATGAACTAAAAAGCATGTGGTGAAAGAAAAACCCGCTCAGGAGTAGAACCCACACCACTAAGTGTGAGTGATAAAATCAGACCCCACTCGAGGAGGAGAACCCATATCATAATATGTAGATGCAATGGATAGAGGATGTGTGAAATCCTCAATATGCTCACAAGCACAAGGCAAGGGAGATAGAGTTGCAAAGAGTTTTGTTAAGAGAGCTTGAGGCAGCTTGAAGCTTCTATAACAAGCTATATGGAGTTGTGTAAGCAAGAGATGGAGTGAATCTAGAAGCTGGAATGAAGCTAGAGAAGTGCTAGCAAGACTTGGAAGAAGCAATAGAATGGAAATTATGACATTTAAAGAGAGAGGAGTAGCAAAAAGAAGCTTCCCAGGCGGTTACAAGGTGACCCGAGCCGTTACCACTGACAAAGGGAGGTGACAATTGGAAAACATGCACGAAAATAGTCATTTGAACATTGAAATGTTGTAGGACACTACTGCAATGCGTAGATGTCTGTGTGGCGCACTAGTGTCTGGGCACATCACGCTACAAAATGATGCAAACGAGAAAGGCACAAAGTCCAATGCAAAGCCGACATGCAAGGGTAGCTATTGAAAATGGGTGTTGGAGCGTCTTGAGAGGGAAAAAGGTTGATGCAAGGGCTAAAATGAGCCTACTCAAGATGATAAGGGAGTGGACACTAAAGCGAATACAAGAATGTATGTGAAACTGCAAGAGGTACAATTGTATGACTACAATTACATCCCTAAAATTGTCGGTCCAAAAGACTTTTGAGGAGAGATTTGTTAACATTGAGGACAAAATTAGTAAGTTGTCTGATGATCTGAAGACTGTGGTTAACATTAGCAATAATTCCTTGAATTCGATTGCTAAGGGCCTCTCTGTTTTAAATGAGAAATCCTTGAAATGGAATGGTAAATCCCTGGAGCTAGGTGATATTGAAAAGGCCATGAAGGATGTGAATCACTTGAATCTGGTGGAGAAGAATGAGGATACTGCTCCAGTTGTGGAGAAGGTTGTGGATGTTGGCCTATGTGTGAGAATGAAGAGCAAGACCAAGAAGCGGGCTGCTATTTCATTTTAGGAGCTCAAGGATGTGATGGAGATGCACGAGGGGGTCATTGAGGAAAATTTGGCCTCAATTAATATTCTGGAAAAAATGTTGTAGCTTTGTTGTTACTTTTGCTTGTCAACCTTGTTGCTGACGGGTTTCATGGTTAATTTTGTTGTTAGCATTTTGGTTTTTTTTGGGTTGCGGGTTTTTATTGGTTTAGTCTTTCTTGCAACTTTTTTCCATTGTAAAGGGTTTCGGGGTCCCTTCAAAACCTGCTTTTCCTTATAAAAAACAATTATAAATTAAATAGAATCATAATAAATGTAATATAAATTCATGCATTCATAACATATATCAACATAGAATATTTCCATTTCCACATACTTAAGGCTGATTAAAAGTAAATAAAAGTATAAAAGGTCTTAGTAATATCTTGAAACTTACCAAAAAGAGATAATTAAAAGTATGAAATAGTGAAAGGAAACTAGCTAATTATGCAACCCATCATTTCCCCCCAACTAAGTTATTATTTGTCCTCAAGAAACTTTAAGGCCACAGGTTATATTGTAGGGCCATCTCTTTGAAATCCATGACACAAGTCACCCCTTTACCCTACTTCAAGTAATAACCTTGTTGATCTAAGAGCTTTGCCAGTCTTTTGTTCTCTATTGAAATACCTTCCTCTTGATTCCTCTTTGTCTAGTGTAGTATGGGGAACAAGAGGAGAGGAGGATGGAAGGTAAGAGGAAACCAAGTAATTATGTTTCTTAAGGCAATTGAAATGTATTTATGTGACTTGACAATTGATGCCACATAGTTGTAAATGAAATGAGGTTCCTTCTTCTTCAGCTCTGGCATGATATCCTTCCATCTACCTTGAGCAAATACAAGTCTCTCTTTGATTATACCTTTTACTACTAGTCCCTTCATTCTTATGTAATCCCTTTCTATACAGTCCATTATCTTTGTTGTAACTCCCTTGTGCTTTAACAGATCCAACCATTAGTTTGCTCTTGCATTTGAGTTTGTTTCCTCCTCTCTTAGTTGTAGAGGGAGAAATTGTAGAGGGAGAGATTTCTCCCTCTCTTGACATTCTTGCATTAGTTATCCCCTTTGATGTTCATTTTGGATACAAGAAGCTAGAGCCCTGATCTAAAGATCTCCCACAAATATTAGTGGGTTCCATGTAGTTTCATTTAAATTAAATAATTCACACAATTAGTCTTGCATTTCCAGTGCAGACTTCTAGAAAGAGTGTAAGAACAAATTATTTATATTCATTGCAATAGGGAGATCACTAGTTATCTGACTAAATTGAAAACATAAAAACTTTTCTTGGAAAAACAAGGCATATACCCTGATAGGAGGTCTACACCTCATCAATTGAATCGTCTTGTCTACCAATTCCTCAACTCTCACCTTTAATATTTTTACCTTTGTTTCTTGGTTTTCAATTGTCCTAGCATGTGTAGATATCATTTTTGTTTTCTCCATTTCCCAATCATTTTCTTTCTGGGAAAACTCATGTTTTCTTCCATAATTCAATGTCTAATGACATAATAGTAGGTACATCGGGGGTCTTTATAGCTCCAATTGAGCTCTTAATAGTTGGATATTTTCCATTTGTTTCAACAATGGCAAGCTATGCCAAATTTTATAATTTTGATATGTGCTCAAATTTGTGGAGTTTTTTCCAACTCCCTAATCCTTGCATCCCTCTCACTATCCTTTTGTTGATACATTTTCAGTTGTTCTTCTAGTTATTTGATTCTTTGCAAAGATTCTTGCAGTTCTTTAATATTTTTTTAGTAAAAGGATAGGACCTATATAGTTATATTATTATTAAAATATTCAAAATATACATGTAATCCAAAATTATAGTACTGACAAAGAGTTATAAAAAAAAAATTGCCTCCAACTTAGATGCAAGGCAGACTGTTTTACAAAATATGCCTTAGAATATTATGATGTGAGGCAAAGTATTGTAAATCATAGTCATTTAAACAAAATTTTAGGTTATAACATATTTTTCCATATTATAGATATATTAGGAAATTTTCACTCTCATTTCTCCATAGGCCCTATGTTTGCCGACGTGTCCACCTTGTTTGCATTGAGGTCGATACCATTGTCACCTTGTCCTTCATTCATCTTTGCCCCATTCTGTGAACCTGGTAAGTCCCTTGCCATTGCCATTGCTCTTTGTCTATGGTGTATGTGGTGTGATAGGAGAAAGGAAACTACAAAAAAAAATTCTTTGACTTTATCCACCATATGAAGACCAAGTTCCTGAGAATGAAGATTCAATGTCTTGTATAATAACCATGGGTCATCATCTCTCAGGCCTTTATTTATAGCTTCATACACCTCCTAATATGCTCTTTTAATCTTAAGATAATGTTTTGGAAAGATTCCTCCCACATAAGCTTTCCCCTTGTCTAGGTTGTACCCTTGAACACATTGCAACAACTCTTCTTCTTTGAAATAATTTGGTTCAATCGATTCCTTAACCACAATTGACATAAATTCAAATGATTGCAAAAGTTCCATTACATTTGAAAGATAGATAGAAAGTAACTGAGATGGAAATAATAGTCTAGGAGAACTCGGGCATAATATCTCTTGTCCAATGACAGTTTTGATATTGTCAAGAAGACTTGGGAATGACATTTTAAAAACTTGGGATAGCTCAAACTCCATGACTTCCTCAGAAAAAGGATGCTCTCTTTCTCTCACTTACATTAAAGTTCTTTATTTGTGTTTCTTCCTTCCAAAAAGAATTCATTTTTTGTCTTCCTCAACCTCCTTTGCATGCATAAACCCTTCCTCTAAAACAAGCCTCTTTGGAGGTCTATTTTTTTACTTTACCATAAAAATATCCTCTGACTCTGAGTTAAAAGTGCTAGTTAAATACAGGGTTTGTATAATTGGTGTTCTTGTATCATCACCACATATATTTTCCTACAAAGTTGTGCATGTTTCAATCATCACAATATCATCCTTTTTCTTTTTCTTTTTATCTTTTCCTTTCATGGCCCCTTCTTCCTCAGGTGATGTGATCTCCTTCTTGATCGTGTGGCCTTCTTCTAATTCTTTAAAAGTGCAAAAGCAAAAGCCACACTTTTTCTTTTCTTTGCTTTTAGTGGGCTCTTAATGGAAGTTGGGGTTTCTAGATCTTCTTCAGCTACAAGCTTGTTGGTGTAATTAAAAGTGTTGTACCTTGTCCTAAGTCATAATTAAACCTTAGTTAAGTTTACTTAGGGACCACATAGGAGGTAGTTGGAGCATTTCCACTTTTTCTGGACTTATCATGTTATTACTTTATCACATCCATCTTTTGTGGACATATCATGTGATTAACTCTCCACCTTTTGTGGGTGATCCATCATTTGTGGTGATTATCACATTATCACTTTTCCACTTTAGGTGGAGTGATAGCTTTTCACAGTTGTCTCATGTCATAAGATTACGACACTTGTCATAATATTATGCCCTTCTATGTTCTCACCTTGGCTATATAACCAAGGGGTCTCCTATGTACTTTTTCTCATTCTATTTTGAATCATTGATAGAATACAGTTCATTCTTTTCATATTGTTTCTATCTATCTTATGCTTGTGCTTTCTATTAGGCCTCTTGATCTTGGGTGGCTACCTTCATAGCCAATTCTTACATAGTATCAGAGCTATTGGAGTGCCTTTGGATTGTCTTTTTGGGGAGATCTTGAGTGAAATCTTGTATTTTCTTGATAGAAATACCAGATTCTAGGGGGGTTCCATTTTTGGCCTTGTATTGCAGGTGCATTTTGGGAGCTTGTTGCATTAGATCTAAGCTCACCATTGCGTCCAGAGTGTCCAAGATAGTCAAATTTGCCTTTTGTTTCGTCCCAGTTGGACATTGGAGGTCAAATCTATAAGGGTTTGAAGATTGGAGGTGGTTGCCAAATCCAAGAGCTAGCTACCATTTTAGAGCATTTTCAGCCAAAAAGGACACTGCCATTGCGTTCAGAAGGGCCAAAAACTCCTAAATGGACTGTCAAATCGCCAAATTTGGACAAAGTTGTCTATCGAGGCAAAAAAAATTCGTTGGTCGAGCCATATGACCTAACCATTATTGTAGTTGGTATGAATTTCTTTCAAAAATAAAAATAAAAATTATTTTTTGCGATTTTTTTTGAAAAATATATATAAACAATATTAAATTTCGCAGTTTTTTGTATATTGTATAAAGTTTTTAAAATTAAAAAAAAACAAAAAATGTTTACAGCCCCACGGCCTGTGCATAGTTTGTACAGACCTGCGTAGACCGTAGGTTCATACCCTACAGAACCTAGCACCGATGACTCCCCATTGTTGGCTTCGTACTCACCGGCGACCTAACGTTAACGACCCTCTTGTCGACCACCACCGTTGGCAGCCACCTTGTCGACTAGTCATCAGCTCACGACGTTGATGCCCAATCAACGTAGGTCCACCTGTGCCATATGCCACGTCATCTGCCACATCATAGGCCATGCAAGAAGACCATACAGCCACATCACCTGCCCAATCAACACTAACGTTTCTGCCACGTCAAGTGTTAGTATGGTACAAACGTGCCACATCAGTAGACGTAGATTTTTGCTACGATTGTCAATTTTAACTCAGTACTGTGTACGATGGCCAGAAAGACGTCAAATTTAAGCTCATAGTTTGCTGACATCAGCATTGCATCAACACCTTTTTGAAAAATCAGACCCCCTTTCATTTGAGTTTTTTATTTTGTAGTTCATCTTCAAAGGCTCATATCTTGGCCATTTTGAGGTCTTTTTTGGTGCAAATTGTTTTTTATTTGGGCTAATTTTTCGTGCTCTACGCGGTGGTGTGATCAGTTTCTAGTTTTGAGTTTTGGATTTTTCAAATAATTTAATTTGTTACAGGTGTTGCTGAGTTGTCACCATTTTTGCAACTTTCGGGGCTTCGTTTAGGCTCATATGAACTCCTTTTCAGGTGCCATTTTTTTTGAAAGTGCATGATATTTTCTAAAATTCATAGTGGTGCTATTAGTTTGTAATAATTGTGATAAAAAATTATCCATTCAACATATGGTCTTTTTTGGCCTATTTTGGCATTTGTAAAGTTAAGATCTCAGTTTGGTCTTTTGTATCTATCATTTGAGTCTATTGTAGCCTACTAAAGGCAGTTGTAGAACATTGAAAATCAAAAGTCCACTTTGTTTGGCTTGCAAGTAGCCATTGTACACGCACTAAATATAAAATGCCAAATCATCTTTTTGGGGGGGTTCTTTGATTAAGTGAATTTGGGGGGGTGTCTTGTGTGATTGTGCCTCTCTCTCTATCTTGTTCTCTTTCATTTTTCTGTTATGGGTTCTCCTAAGTTTCCTTTTTTAACTCCACATAACTATGCTTCTTGGAAAATTGATGCTTGGAGTAAGTTAATGGAAAAAGGATTAACTCATTATATTGTATAATAGTGATTGTTTCCCATCACAAGCTAGATACCTAATAATGTGTGAGGCTACAAAGGCCCAAAGCCAAGGTAGAGATAAAAAAAAATTATACCTTTTGAGCATTTCAAATTCTCACCCAACAAAGAGAACTCATTTCAAGTTGTGATTACATCCACCCTTACTGAAAACTCTTCTCCACTTCTTGGAAGACCTAATACTTTTGTAATAGAAAAATTTTATGCATCCACCCTTAACCCCCTAACAACTACCTTGCCATTTTGTAAGTTGTTGACAAACTATTGGATCATGAGTTCATTGAATTATGTGAATTAGAGGAAGTAATCTAACCAACCTACTTTTTGGAAGATAGGCATACAGTGTTTGTCCTCTACTAGTAAATAATGGGTATATGGCTCTCTCCTTACTATGTCACCTCCCATTGTAACACCTCAACTGTAGTCACTTTGACTAGTTTTGTTCTACTTTTTTTTCTGTTGTATCACCCAATTCTACTGTATCACCCAATTTTGCATTAGACACCTCTTCTCTCTTTTGAACTCTTCATTTTTTCTTGATAATACCAGAAAATTAGAAATAACTAAGGACTATGGTCTTTGAACACCCCTCCTTGAACTAAATATGCTAAGTGTCCTCAATTAGCAAGTATGCAATGGGTAGAGTAATAAATACTAAGTAGTGGAAATTTAAATGTAAAATTGAAATGCATACATGAATGATAAATATTTATAAAATTAGTAAGATTAATTGTTAATTATGAGAGTTAATGTGAAGAGTACTTGTTGACATTATGTGAAATGAAGCATGGTGTGTGTGAAATTTGTTGAATGTCGCCATGCAACATGGGAAAATATTTGAAATGATTTGAGGTGATGGCTATTAACTACGGGTGGTTGTGTTGATGTGTAATTCAACTTGGGTGTAACACATGGCAATGAAGTTAAAGTATGTAATATGAAGAAGTGGAATTTATGGTATGGTACAAATGATGTCAAAAGGTGATGTGATTGCTATGTGTGATGTTTTAAATAAGACACATGTTATGAAAGTGAATGATGGATGGTATAGGTGTGGGTGAAAGGATGGTTACGAAAGTACTACAAGCTGTCGAAGAAATAGGTCCCTTTTGAATGGATTATCTAGGGGTATGATGATGCATGTCCCATGATATATACTACATGTTGAGAAAGTCAATACTTTTGAGGGTCACCTATGCATGCGTATGCATGTGATTCATGTTTTGAAGATTATGCTTATGAAATAGCAAGAGTCGAGCTGCGTAGCTTGTTTGCTGGTATTTCTGATGAACTAGTTACTGTCGATCAAGTTTGTATTTCTAGTTTGAATTGATTTTGTAAGGATAGTAGGAAATCATCCTTTTGTAGTGGTCTCTTATAGAGTTTCAACTGATGGCCATTAACTAGCAATTAAAACCTTACATCATCAATAGTTTGTAACTGAACTACTCCATTGGAAAAAAAATGTTTGAATTTCATACAAGCCTGACTATTTCATTTGCAATTGCCTTTGTGTTGTGACCTATTTCACACATCGCCCCATCGCAAATGGGGACCCCCAAGTTTGGTTCCGCCTTCCGTGCAACGTCTCTGAGAGTCTTGAATTTGGATAAATTTTGAGAGTTAAGTCCGGCTAAGTCGAGATTTTGAACCCGTTTGTGTGCCTTAACGTCATAGAAGTGCTTAGAACACTCGGTAGACGAAGATCACCATTGCTTTCGGTCGTTTCTGACACTTCCTATTTTTTAGGGATTCTGCTTTTTTGCTTTTTGCTTTTTTGATTTTTGGCATTTTTAGGCCATTCTGGAGTTCCTATTTTTTAGGGATGCTTTTTGCTTTTTCTATTTTTGGAAAGTTTCTATTTTGGGAAAAAGTTTCTATTTTTGGATCCCACAGAGCAGAAAATCAACACATCTCCAGAAATCAAGAAAATCCAGGTAAAGTGAAAAAGTTTGAAAAATGGTGAAAATTTTGGGAAAATGCTTAAGTGTAAGAATGGCGCCATCAAGAAAGAAGATGGCATGGAAACCTCAAAGTCCGCCCTACCTTTGGCATGCCAAAGATAGGCACTGGCATGAATGTTGCCAAGTCCGCCATAGGCAAGGTGGTCTCCGAAGTCCACCATGGCATGAAAGTTGCCAAGTCCGCCCTTGGCATGAGGAAGCAAAAGTCCGCCCAAGATGTTTGGAGAGAGATGGATGGCACAAGACAAGGCAAGTCCGCCTTTGGCACAAGAAGGTCAAAGTCCGCCCAAGAAAGTCAAATGGCACGAGGGTCTCCAAGTCCGCCCAACAAGATAGGAAGTGGCTAAGGCATGATGAAGTCCGCCATATGGAAAGTGGCATGGAGAAGCTAAAGTCCGCCATGGCATGAAAGGTTCAAAGTTCACCCCTAGAGAAAGATGGCATGAAACTTGTGAAGTCCGCCTGCCTAGAGGAAAATGGCAAGAGGCACATGAAGTCCGCCCCAAGAAGTGTGGAGAAAGGTAAAATATGAAGGGGTGCACTCCAAGATGTTTGGAAAGGGGTGAAATTACAAGGGAATTCATTGGAAATTGGATTAAATGATTAAAACAAGTGGAATTTGCCATTGGACAGGGCATAAATAAAATTCGCCATGGCAAGGAAAGTCTAAGACCAATGGATAATAAAAATATGCCATAGGCAAGAGATTATAAGAGATTCGTCCAAACTTTGGAAGGAAAATTATTCTAAGGCATGAAAAATGGAGAATTATCTAGAAGAAGAAGAGGTTTTGGCCGGCATAAAAACCACGCCTCGGCACAACGGAATGAAATTCTTTGGCACAAATTGAAGAGTGTTTGGCAGAGCAAGCATGAAGTCCGCCCCTCTCAGCTTGGAAAATTCCTAAGGCACTAGTAAAAAAATGGCAAAGTGGTAGAGATCTCCAAGTTCGCCCAACCCAGAAGATGAATCGTTTGGCTAAATAAAAATGTCCAAAGAGGTCAGAACTCCGCCTAGAAAGTTGAAATTTGGCAGATGAGCTATTGAGCATATTTTGGCTAGGCAGACAATTTGAAAAGAGATATTTTGCCTCGGACAAAAGAAATTAGCCATGTATCAGAGTTAAACGGGTTGGAATTTAATATTTTAATATTTTTAATTATTTCCCTGACACTTAGGGAATTTTAATTAAAAATTCAAAATCCGGAGATTATTTGGAAGATTAAACTAGCCTGCCTTAGATAAATTTAAACTTTGCCATGTTCGGAAGATTTAAAATACATTGGAAAATTAAATTTGGACAATTAATTTAATATCTTTTCCAAACTTGGGCAATTTTCTTTGAGAAAATTCGAAAATCTCAAGCAGAGATGAAAATTAGAAACTTGCCTCGATAACTGAAAGTGAAATTAGAAATTTGCCAATCTGAGAAGAAAACGTTTCTAAAAATTGGAAGAAAATCAAAGGAAAGAAAACAATGCCTTGAAGAAAATCGCACTTCTCAGCCATAAAATGAGTTTCAGCAACTCATTTCTTCACAATTCCAGCTGTGAAGTAGCTATCTCTCTCGAATCTTCAGGAAAACATTCGCGAAGGAGAAAATTGTGAGAATAACATCATTGTGAGAATCGAGATAGCATTTTCTTATTGACAGGTGTGATTTTTGAGAGAAGTAATTTATTTCTTTGCTGAAGTCGTACTTCCAGCATATTGGCGCACTTCTTTTGGCAGATTTTCTGAATTTTTAAGTTCATTTGCAGCCACAACACGATCTTCGAGGTTTGGAAGTTAGTTTACAATGTATTTGCACTGTGTTTCTATCTTCTACTTCATTTCCGGCACGAATTTCATTCATGATGGGGGAATTTAATTACTTTCAGCCTGCTTTTTGATAGAAATTTTTAATTTAATAAGGCTGAAAGTGCGATTTGTCCAAGCTACACCCCAAAACTCGTCAAATTTAAATAATCTTGTATTAATGTTAAGTATTTTGTGCTTGCAGGCTGCCGATCGATCAAGGAGAAATATCCAGGCAGGCACAGATGAAGTTTGCAAGTAAAGGATCGCAGCCAGAGACCAGAATAAAGTCTAAATGGAAAAATGTCTCGAACACAGATCTTGGCCACATCGATCTCATGGAATTTAAAAAGAGGATATATGGACACAACGGACCCTTACCGACGCCTGCCGCTAGAAGGATGGTGAGAAATGACATATTTCAAGCTGCCGGATTCCCACCTGCGCTTTGCTGTGCTGAACTGATGGTGGAGTGTGCACTTCACTATGATGCTGAGTCAAGGCGGATTGTGGCGCCTGATGGGAGAGTATTGGCGCATCTGACGGAGTTGGCCATTCAGGAAGCCTTCGGCATTCCGGCATATCCTAAAACCGTCTACAAGACTAAGGAAAATGCTCAGAAGTTATATGATGAAAGCCTTGGTCTTTGTGCTGCCAACCTTAACAAATCTTGGCTGGACAAGCCTAGGCTGTCCGTTAAGAAGATGCCCAAGAAGTTGCTGCGCACGGACTTCAAGGAAGACTATGGAGATATTATTATCTTGCTGAACAGAGTGGCAGGCAATCCCTCAGGAGCACCCTTTGAGCCATGGATGTATTACTTCATTGAGGACCTCACAGAAGGTGTCAAGATGTTCAACTGGGCTAGAATGATAAGCAATAATCTTCACCACCAGCTTATCAACCTAGAGAAGACCAAAACGTTTTACATGAGTTCTTACGTCATCTATATGTTGGCTAGAACTTACAGATATGTAGGTTTGATTTGCAAAGACACAGTTGGCAGTAAGGAGAATGAGCTAAAGCCTTATGACTGTTACCCACAACTTCAGCTGAAGGAGAAGACGCACTTTAGGTGAGCCCACGACGCGTTCTTGATGTACATCACCAGGATACTCCAGGGAGGGATGCATCAGTGGCTGACACATGAGGCCAAAAGCCTAATTGGTAAATACGGGTCTTGGTTTATTCAATATCCAAGATTTACGTATATCAGAATTCAAGGATTCACTAGAAGCCCGTACCGTCTGCCCATCTTCCCCACGAATAAGATGGTCCTACTCGAAGTGTTGAGGCAGCTAGAAGAGTTCCAGGGTCTTTAAAGGGTGAAACAGAAGGCGGCAGTTACTTTTCCCTTCTTTATAGGGAACATGCTGGAGTCTTGCCCATCATCACAGGCAGCTGACAGTGCCAGAATCGAGATACAACATTACCCTTTTTCCCCATATCCGGCTAGAAATCACTACGACCCCCATCACCACATCAAAACGGTGGATGGAAGGAGATACAAGCATAGGGTCGAATTGGAGGACTATTGGGCAAATGCTGCGGATGAATTTGAGGTCAGACGGAGGATGTGATCCAGATTACCTCTCAACTTGATTAGGGAAACATAATTTTGTCACGTGCCAGATCAGTTGGAAGAGGACGAGAATCAGACGCAACCGCGCTTCGATGAGAATTCAGCTTTGCCCGCTGTCCAGTGGTCAGAAGCAGAGCATGCTGACTTGAACGTCTTGATGAGGCCTGTCATCAAGTTTACTCAGTGGTGGGTTGATTAACGAGTTCAAGAATTAAGGCGCCAGAAGATAACCCTGACCTATGACATGCTAAGCGAGGCAGAGTCTTATTCTTCCAATGCGGGAGCATCACAGGACCTCCCAGTGATAGAGGCCACTACGTCTAGGAAAAGAAAAGAAATAGCTGTAGGCAAAGAGCCGGTCCAGAAACAGGCAAATATGAAACCTTCTCAATCAGCCGCCTCCAGAAATATTTAGGAGATATTGGCTACCGCCGATGCTTCACTGGCAGATATGAGGGATCCTTCTCCGATTCCTGGAGACAACGCGGAGCTTCAGCCAGATGAGGATGCGCCACCTTCTCCCACGGGCACCGAAATATTGGAGTCGGATGACGACAATGTGGGCACCCAAGATGAGGATTTTTAGGAAGGAATGATTTCAGCTCTTAGGGGAATTGTAGACGTTCCTAATAGAGAAGGTGTGTCGGAGGAAGACGGTGTTGAGCAACTTACAATCCCGGATTGGCTGAAGGAAAGGCTAAAGGTACAAGTGTCGGCAGATGAACCAGAAGAGGATGATACGACATAATTTTTGGCCAGACTGTCTCAAACCGTGGCCAAAAAGCCGGCGAAGAAATTCTCCAGCATATAGAGAGACGAGGCCGGCAACAGGACAGTGCAAATCGTCGTGCCTACAATGGACAAGCCGCAGGAGGATATGGCTCCATAGGATTATGCCATCACGACCATTGACTTGGGTCCAACCACTAAGGGCCAAGAAATGGAAGATTTGGACAATTCTGTGTCCGCCATCAAATCAAGGTTGGCGAAGGAGGTAGCCAAAAGGAAGGAGTGCCAATTAGAGATTGAGCGCTTAAGGGAATATATTCAGCACTTGATCAAGCCACTTGATCAGGACACTACGACAACTCCTCTACTTCCGAACTCTTCGCAGGAGGCCATTAAAGAGATAGAAGAAAACAGGCTCACGGTTCAGGAGGCCAAAGAATGGATAGCAGCCAAGGGGATTGAAGCTGAGGCATTCGTGGAAATATTAACTTTGGTTTATGGTCAGGCCACTGCCTTACTTTCTAGGTTGGCTGCTTTGGCAGAAGTATGGGATAACCTTCCGGATGTGCAAGATAGGATAATCCCTTGCCTTAGGATTCTGAAAGGAGTTCCTAAGCAAGAATTGGTAGAGGGAGGCGTCATCGCAGCGGGAGTAGCCTATGACTTCCACACTTGGTATTGGGCCTTGACGGCACGAGGTGAAGTCCTGGAGAGGGTCAAGGTTGATGGTGTCAGATTGGAGGAATAGGTCAAGGAAGTTCAGGCCAGAATCCTCAACATAATTGCCGATGTCCTGGATAAAGAGGCGCTGCGAGAGAATGACCTGCAGTTGGAAGTTTTGAAGGAAAGTGTCCAGGAAAATATCTTCGACATCACTGGGCCCATCTTGAGGCAGGACTGGGCCAAATTGGCGAACTTCTTGAGCATCAGAGAGTCCTTTGAGAAGACTGAACCAGAGTGGGAGGAGACCTTCGCCAGATGCGCCGAGAGCATGGATGGGCTTGAATTTAGAATCGGCATGCTTCTGCAGGTTACCATGGACGAGGTTGCCTTGATCGTGTCCAGATTCGACGAATACACGGCAGCTCGAGAGGATCAGGATGTAGTCCCTTGAAAATAGCTCCGAATGCCAACTCATTGCTGTTCACTGCCAGTTAACTGAGGTCATTTTGGGAAACCCTAATTAGGGTTTCATTTGTTAAATCTTGACCGTCAGCTCATTTTTAATCTGAGCCATTTATTCAATTTGAGAACTCTATATAAACTCATTGACCCTCATTTGTAATTTGTGAAGTGAGTAATAAAAAAATTGTTGCGACGAAACTATTTCCGTTTATAAAAGCTCTTGTGCATGATTTGCTAAGAACAACTTTTATTTTCTAGTATGCAAGGTTTAATATTTCTCCTTCAACACTTAGATTAGAACTAGAATAGCATTTCATTTATACATTGGTTAGATGAATGATAGATTTGATCGCAGTGGCGGATAAAATTTCGCTCATACTTTTGTCGAGTGGATGATTTGCATTTGACGTGTAAAGTTAGTCTGAGCCATTAAATCATGGATGCTTAACTTCTGTTTGTTTCAATTACCGATTCAAATATGAAAATTCTTATCACTTCCGTTGAAGATTGCACCTGCTTCGCGTAGTTGTCCGAAGGTGGCGAAACGAAGTGTGGTTACCCATTTTATCTAGTCGCTGTTGTCTCTTAAATTCTTACGCATAGTTAAATCTCTAAACCCTTATCCTTTTTTTTTTTTTTTGGAAAATCTGAAGATACCCACCGAAAGAGCCTTCAAGGATAAAACCGTCTAAGTCTCCAACCTGCAAAAAGAATTTCATGTAAGTCCCCTTGTGATTACCAACAATCACAACGCCCACTGGCCTTATCCACATGTCAAGACCTGACCGAAGAAACCTTGGAGTTATTGTATTGTCTACTAGATTTTTGCAAACACTTTTCAAGAGAGGATAAGAGTGTCCTTTGGGCATTTTTATTCTGTGTTCGGTGGCGTACTCAAAACACACACCAACACTTTGTAATCCTTATATCTTGAATAATAAATTAGTGCCCAATCACCTATATTAAATTGCTTAGTCTTGATAAAATGATCATGCTATTTCATCCTTTGTTTTTGGATTATCTCAGTATGGTGCATTGCTTCCATGCAAATCTCATCCAATGCATTGAGGTTTTGCAACCTCTCCCTTTGTGATTTAGATATATTCATGCCCAATCGTACTGTTTTCCTCATATTTTTATATTTAAATTCTATTGGAAGGACTGCCTTTTTTCTATACACCAATTCATATGGTGTGAAGCCTATTATTGTTTTCTAGGTTGTTCTGTAAGCCTAGACTACTTTAGGTAACTTGGTTACCCAATCCTTCTTGTGTATTTGCACTTTTCTTGTAAGAATGTTTTCTATTTCCTTGTTTGTCACCCCCACTTTACTATTTTCTTTAGGGTGATAAGGTGTATACTTTCTATGTTTGATCTCATTTTCCTACACTAACTTGCTGATCAAATCTAAGGTAAAATGTTGCCCTTGGTCTATCACTATTTCTCTTGGAACACAATATCTTGTAAAGATATCCTAATAGAGAAATTTGGCAAAATTTACATGCCTTGCAAATTGCAAGGCTTTGACCTCCACCCATTTTATAAGATAATTAGTACAAACCAATATATATTCCTTGTTGTTGGATGTTGGAGATATAGAGCCAATAAAATCTAGCCCCCATTTATCAAATGGTGTTATGACTAGTTGTGGTTGTAGTGGTATTTCATCTATTTTTACAAGTCATCTCATCGTTTGACATCTACTACAACTCCTTGTGTATTTGACCACATATTTATGAAGTGTTGGCGAATAATAGCCAATAATCAAGATTTTAAGAGTTGTCGTCTTTGCTGTAGAATGTCCTCCACAAGGTTCACCATGACATGCCTTGGGAATATCATATACTTCATCTTATTTGATGCACCTCCTCATTATATTATCAAGCCCTATGTAAAATAAATATCCAACTACCCATGAATAAGGAAAAAATTTATGAACTAAATGTCTTTTCTTCCTTGGTGAGAGATATGGTGGTGTTTCCCCTACAACTAGATAATTGGCTATGTTTGCATACCAAGGTGTGTATAGAGAGGGGAAATAAGTGGTCATATGAAAATGAATCATCTACAATATCCTCTTATGACTTTGTTGGCAATTTGGAGAGAACCTTTTCTACTACATTAGATTTTCTTGGTTTGTATACAATGGTAATATCAAACTCCTAAAGTAGCAACAACCATCTCACAAGTCTACCTCCAACTTTTGGTTTTTTCATCAAGTACCTAATTGTTGTATGGCCTATGTGGATGAATAAATAATACCTTGTGATGTATTATCTAAGTTTGTTGATCACATATACTACTGCTAACATCTCCTTTTCAATAACTGTGTACTTGGGCTCTGACACTTGAAGGTTCTTACTAATATCTCTAGATTCCCTTCTTTCTTTCCTAATACAACTCCAATTGTAAAATCAAAAGCATCAGTATAGATATGAAAATGTAATGTCCAGTTTGGTCCCCTCAATACTGGGGTCTTTATAAGTACTACCTTGAGAGCTTCAAAGGCATGTTGACAAGCAAGTGTCTAGTCAAACTTTGCATCTTTAGATAATAAGACAAATAATGGTGTTGCAATCTTACTGAAATCTTGTATAAATATATTGTAGTACCCAGCATGGCCAAGGAAGCTTCTGATATCTTTTTGTTTCTAAGGTACAAGTAGTGTTGATATTAACTCTATTTTATTTGGGTCTACTTGGATTCTCTTATTGGACACAAAGTGTCCCAAGACTACTCCCCTAGTCATCATCATGAAGCATTTCTCATGACTTAGGGATAAGTGGTGATATTGACATCTATGTAGTACCTTCTCCAAGTTAGCAAGTTCTTCTTCATAGGTATTCCCATATGTTGTAAATTCATCCATGTAAACTTCCATGGAATCATGAGAAAAATCTAAGAATATGCTTAATATTGCCCTTTGGAATGTTACAGGTACATTACATATCCTAAATAGCAAGACAAAGTAAATATATGTGAATAAAGGGAAAATAGGTTCCCCACCAAATATGGAAATGGTAATAAGGGGGTATGATGTACCTATTTCTCACCAATTCATTAGGAAATGAGATCCCCACAAAGAATTGACTAACAAACCTTAGGTGAATCAAGTTGAAATGTGATAATCTTCAAATTTCCTTATGCTTGAAGGACAAGGGTCAAGGTCAAACAACACTTTGGGGAGAAAAACTAAAAATAGAAAATCAACTCCAAAATGCAATCTAATACTTGAAACAACAATATTAAACTCAATATTGACATAACCAAAAAACCAAATGCAAATCCGAGAAGGGCATAAATGTGTTTACCAGTTACCAAAAGTGTTTATGAAGCTAACTAGAACTCATTGGCCTATGGGTGAATGGGTCTTTTGTCAAGGTTTTTTTGCAACTTTTGGGAGCCTTTAATGCTAATATTTAGCTTCTAATTTATCCAAGTTTTAGTGTCATAAAGTTAGAAATCAGATTTGTATGTTAGATTCTATGATTTGACAACAACTTTTGCAACTTTGACAACTTTTCCAATCTCGTTCTTCAAAAGGTCTTCAATCCTTCTTCAACCTAAATCTGCAATCACACACACAAGAGGGAAAAATCATTTATTTTGGATGAATGGAGGTTTGCCTTGGTCAAACCCCGTTTCAGTAATCAAACCTTGAAATGAAATAATGAAATGAAAGAGGGAATGAAGAATGAACAAAGTTATGTTACCACTCAACAAACCCTTGAATGAAACCTTGATAATGGAGACATTAAAAATTCTACAAATTGCATCAAATGGATGAATCGGATGTGGATCTTCACACTTGAAATGGTGCTTTGAATGTTTGAACTTGATCTTGAAACATGCATCACAATGTTAGCTCCAAAAACATGCATGATGCAAGAGACTTTGACATGATGAATAGATCTTGATTGCTGCAATAAATATCTATTATATCTGCTCTTGAATGCTCTTGAAGTTCTCCAAAAATGCTCATAAAATTGCTCTTATAAATCTCTTTAAAATGTTCATAAAATTCTAGGTGAAACTTAGTTAAATAACCTTGTCTTTATAGGTATGTATCCTTAATTTCCCAAAATTAAAATATCACAAGTCAATATTCAATTATGGATTTGAAGATGTTAAAATACCACCAAAAACATAAATTAAATTTAGGTCCAAAGGTCTAGGGAGGACCCATTCGCCCATGGGAAAATGGGTCCCAGGTCCTTATTATTGGAACACACATTGCTCAAGCTAAAGTGTTATGTATTAGAATTAGTTATTGTCAGGTTTCCCTTCGAAAAACGTAACTTATTAGGCTTGTAAATGAATTAAAAGGCTTATTAAGACCTAATTAGGCTCAATTTAATTAAGAGGGCACAAATAAGTTTGGAAATATAAAGGGGTACATTTATCAACACTAAATTAAGGCACTATTAAGTCCAATTTATATAGGAGGTCCCAAACAAGTGTAAAAATATAAAGGGACACATTTTCAATACTAAATTAAGGCATTATTAAGTCCAATTTAATTAGGAGGGCCTAAACAAGTGTGAAATTGTAAAGGGATACATTTTTCTACACTATAATAAGTACCCCAAGTGCATGTAAAGGTTGTCTTGTCTTGGTTTTTTGGAGCTATCTTGATCTGGTTGTATCCACTAAACCCATCTAAGAAGGAAAAGTATTGCTTTCCTACTAATGAATCTAGCACTTGATCAATGAATGGAAGGGGAAAGTGGTCTCTTCTAGTTGCCTCATTCGAATCACAGTAATCAACACACACTCTCCATTTTCCTCCCTTATTAGGTACAATTACTAATGGAGACACCCACTGACTATCAAATATTGGATAAGTGAATCCTACATCCAGTAACTTTTGTAATTTTGCCTTAACTATGTAATAAATAGTTGGGTTCATTCTTCTTTGAGTTTTCCTAACCCATTTATAGTATCATTAATGTAAATTTGGTGCATAGGTTTGTGTCTATTCCTTTCATATCATGGTAATCCCATGCAAATTCAGTTGTGTGTGCTTGTAGCACATTCAATAGTGAAGACTATTGTGCAACAATCAATTGATTGTTTACATTTAATGTCTTTCTTAATGTAATCTCTAAAGTCAAGGCTGATGTTTTAATAGATGCAATGTCCAGGCCTGCTATATTGGGACTATAGTATGTGGCAATAAGGTATGAAAAATTTGAGAGATGGAATCAGATGTATTGGCATGGATTATTTTCTATAGAAGGTCTTGCAAGCATGTTAAACAATCATATTGCTATGGGTCCCTACCATAATTGTTCTGCATGATGTTTGCAAGCACTTCATCTACATCTTGAATTTATAACATAGAACTAAATTCAATAGTCATTAATATTTATAATGAGTATCGATCATCCTCATCTAGGGCAGGCCATACAATATTCTCCAAGTTTTCATGTGGTTGGGAAGGTGGATAAAGGACTAGTTTCTTGGTTTCATTTCTATTGGAAATGATCATGTTACAAGACCTGGAACTTTTGAAGGAATTTGGAGCAACCAACCAAGGTCTCCCTAAGATGAGGGGGTATCCTGCAAGATTTTCTTTAGGTTATAATACCATAAATTCTGCAGGGTATTCCAATTATTCTAATGTTATAACCAAGTCTTCTAGAATTCCCTCAAGTTTTATTGTAGACCTATCTGCTAATTATAACACAATAGATGTAGGTATGAGCTCCATTAGTTGTAATAGCTTCATGGTTTCCTTTGGAATTACATTAATGGGCAATCTTAGGTCAATTAAGGTATTCTTGATGAGCATGCCATTGATTTTTACATCCACAATAAGGCTCCCAAGGTCTACATACTTAGGGACAACTATGTTTCCTAACATAATATCTGTATTTTGTTCTAAAATATGCATATTCTGAGGGTCCTTTCGTTTCGTGCCTGGATTTTTGAGGCATAACTCTCTCATTATTTTGGTATAAATTGGAACTTCCTTAATTTCTTGAATGAGGTGTTATCTTAATGCAAACATCTTTGAGTTTTCCTAAAAGATTAGATTCGGCTTGTGAATGATGTTTTTGCATAGTTCATCTCTCAGGGAATGAAGGTTCTAGACTCATGATTGTTGGTTTATCCTGATTTGATTTAGGTTCCCTAGTTGTTTTTCCATGGTTTATGTTGGGAGTTCCTCATCAATTAACTCTGTGATGTGAGGAGATGAAGGCCCAACTATCATTTTCCCTGATTTGAGGTGGACATCACTCACCTCAACCCCATAAGTAAGGTATTGGATGGTTTTGTTAGCATAAGCCTATTGGATAGGCTTATTATTTGAGTTAGGTATAGTTTGTGCTAGTAATCGAGGTTCTCTTGGTGGTGTTGGTGTATCCATTATTGGATTTAGAATTATGGCTAGCTAATGTGGCTGTAAGGGCTGTTGTGGCTACCAATAATTTAGATTTTAATTTTACCATTGTTGACCTCTTTGCCACTGTGGTGGCCATTGGTTTTGTTGGGGTGGCCACTAGGAATTATAATTTGGTCCCTAGTAATTCTATAGTGGCTATATGTCGTGTTTTTTTTGAGTCCACTTAAAGGCTTGGGGCACTAGCCATTGTGAGTTTTGTACATTGGTCCAAGATTGAGGGTTCCAATTTGGGAAGTGTGCATTATTACCTGAAAATGATATATTATAGGTCAAGGGATCTTGGGGCATGCCTTTTCTTTGCTTCCATGGTTTATGTTGAGAGATGTAAAACACTTGACCTTCTTCATCTTCCAAGGTATGAAATTCTAGCTTCCCTTGCTTGTCTTTAGAGATACTGGCCAACTTTTTGCACTTTCAATTAATCTTCTTCTGGTGATAGTGTGGACAAAATTTTTTGAGGGTTGCTTTTTCTTCTTATTGATATAGAGGGTATCTAGTTGGACAACCAAGTGTCTAATGATTTCATCCTTCATGTTTGATAGAATATTTCTCAGCTCTACCCTTGAGACTCTAGTGGATGATTTGTTGAGAGAAGAGGTCCATCTCCCTGGTCTTCTTGATGAATGACGTAGAGTAATTTTTACATACTTTACAAATCTCATCAAAGGGTAGTTGTGAGATGTCCCCTAATTTAATGAGATTAAGGGTGTCCATACAATCTTCATGAACTCGCCTTAAAATAACAGCTCTAAGGATTCATCATAAATTATGTTTTGACTGGATTTCTTGAGGTAGAGCTGAAACCCTCAACATAGTCTTCCAATGGCTCATCTTCTTTCTGTGACGTCCTAAAGATTTCATCCCTCTTTCTATCCATGCCTTTGTGATAAACCTAGTGTCTCTCTAGGAATTTTGTGTTCATTGTATTTTAGTTGGGAACAACATCTCTTCCCAACCCTATGAATCATTGCAGAGCAACATATTTTAATGTAGCTGGGAACAATTTGAGTCAGTGAGCATTCATGGTGTAATCATAGCTTTGACATAGCACATCAAACTAAAAAATAAAGGTGTCTAGATCCTATGTGACCAATCCATAGAAGTTAGGGAGTGTTGAAGGAGGTATGTTCTTCAGAAAAACTTCCCTTTTTTGGTTGGTTATATGGAATTCAAATGTTACATGCTCTAGTGGATCTTCTAATGTTGCATCACCCATGATGCCTAAATGTATTCGAGAAGTCCCCTCTGTGTTTGGTGTAGCTATTGGTGTAAGGGATGATTCTTCTTTAGGGATTCCCTTATTTTTCTCACTTTGTTCACCAATATCTTCTAATGCTTCTTGTGTTGAGGGGAAAAATCTTCCCAAAGCATCTCACTGCCTCCACATGCAATGGTTGTAAATATTTTAGATCAGTGATTCCTGCACAATGTTAGTGATTCGTATTGTTGTTGATGGCTAAAATACCTATTTTCCCTAATGATGAAAAGTTACAATTGCTAAACTATGAAAGCTTGAAAGGAATTAAAAAATACACAGGAGAATCCTAAACTTAGCACCATCCCTTAAAACGACACCAAAAATGTAGAGCCTCTCGAATTTCTAATTAACTTGGTGTTACTAGGTATACACACAACTCAAAGGACTCGAGGATATCTAACTGAACCATTCATCTTTCACAAGAGGGATGCATTTAATTATGAAGCAGGTAGTCGTAAAACTTTAGATAGTATTGGCAAAATATATGCATTCACAAATTTTAGACACATCCTACATCAATAGAGTATAGTAAAATACACATGTACAAAATACAATAAAAGCTAGAAACTAAAATAAATTGCTAATTCACAAAATATGGGAAATGAATATAAATTGTTACCTTATGCTATAGGTACCCAATACTTAAAACTGTAACTGTTAAAACTGAAGTGTCCTAACCTAGCTAATTCCTTCAGAGTATGAAACCAAACATGAAGCTAAATAATTTAGTTTATGAAATACAAAACATGCATTCATAAACATATAAATAGAAACTACTAACTAAACTCAACAATGCATTATATAATCTAATAATATAAGCTATTCAGTGGGTTAGCAGTACCTCAAGTAACTTGAGTTGTTGCTTCCATAGAATTTTTCAAACACTCACTTACTCAACAAGTCATGATATCAAACCAATTTCATTTATTTCATTTTAACACTAAACTCTTACATAAAATCCATCAAGAATCTGTTGAAGATATTTTATTCAATAAAACATTCTAATGTTGTGACTATTGAGTAATAATGGTGAATAGGCAACTAGGTAACTATCAACTAGTAACTAGATCTCCCCCTCAACAAAATATCCCACTATATAGGGTCTATGAGGAGCTTCATTATTCACAGACTAAAAAAAACTCATGAACTAACCATCAAATCTCCCTCAAAGATAGGAAGAGGACTTAGTCTGAAACATAAAATAATAACTATATAAAGTAGGAGTAGAGAAACTAATTTTGGAATTTATGCCTGATAATTTAACTGATTTTAATAGAAGTGTGTTCCTTAGAACAATCTTGTCATAAATTATTCCTGTTGAGAGTAGACTCCTATTGGCTATCTTATTTGGCAAGCAAGAGTGTAATGTGATGACTTACGATTGATGAATAAATGATCATCTTCGTTTCCTTTTGAAAGTGTCATGCGTAGGTCATTTGAATTCTTCTCTACAACAATCTGCAATCCTTATGCTACAGGTCAAGAAACCTATTGCTGTGAGTTGACAGTATTTCTTACTGCAAGGTTTTAGTCTTATTCCTAAGGCATCCGTGTTATTAACAATCATAAATAAATATAAAATCATAATAAATTTCATAGAAATATATTTATTAATACATACATATATCAACATAACATATTTCCATTTCCACATACTTAAGATTGCTTAAAATATATAAAAGTATAAAAGGCCTTAGTAATGTCTTGAAACTTAGCAAAAAGAGATAATAAAAAGTATGAAATAGTGAAAAGAAACTAGCTAATTATGAATCCCATCAAAATGGACATTAGCTATCTATTTTATGACCTTGGGACAATGGATTAATGAAGAAAATATTTCATTTTTTTATTCAACGCCCCTCCTCTTATTCAACATCGAATGAATCATATTCTTAGATTTCAAATTGGAGTTCTCTCCTTGGTGTATCTAGGTATCCCTCTTTTTGTTGGATCCTTACCTTAGGGCACTTAGAAATATGTGATTGATAAGGTTTAAGAGAGGGTTATCCATTGGACCCACATGTAGCTCTCCTTTGTTGGGAGAGTGTTGTTGAAATTGGTAGTCCAAGCTCTTCCTATTTATAAGTGCATGGTCTAGACTATTGTACAAGTTTTATCAAGGATCTAGATGCTCTCACAAGGCAATTAGTATGGTCTGGTAACTTGGTTTCACTAAAGTGAAGTTTGGTAAAGTGGGAGACTATATGTAGATCATTGTAGGAGGGTGGTCTTGGTTTGTGACAGGCTAACCTCACTAGTCAGTGCTTGGCCACTAAGCTTTATTGGAGGTGGTTCATTAATGAAGATATCGCTTAGGCCAAGATTCTCACTGTTAAGTATTTGAGAGGAGTGATATATGAGGATCTTCCAAGAACTTTCTTTATGGGTAAGGGCTCTATAATTTGGGACACTCTTAAAAGCAGTTCTAATTTAATTAAACAAGGCTTATTTTGGATATGTAACAGGGGTTCTAAGGCTTTCTTCTAGTTTTACCCTTGGGTTGGATTCCCCCTAATTTTTTCTTTGTATCCTAATTTACAAGACCTTTGCAATTGTTTCATAGAGTTTGGGTGGATCCAAGTGGAGGAATATAAAGTAGCTAAGAATTTGGGGCATGAGGAGGATTTTAGATGGAAGGATTCTTTAAAGTGGCTGTCAGGGGGCCCAGTTAAGGACCAAGAAGACTTAAGAAGGATTTTGATAGGTATAATTTGTAGTTCATTGAGGGGGAGTGACACTCTTTCCTAGAGTGTAGATCTTAGGGAGGTGTATTCGATGGCCTTTAGATATCAGGAGTTGAACTTTCAAAAATATGGAGGGGTAGAAGTCACATGGTGGAAGAAAATGTGGAACAAATTTTCTTAGCCTAAATACAATTACTTCATTTGGATGGTAGCTTGGAATAGGTGTCTTACCTAGGATAACCTTTGAAAGAGATATTTACAGAGCCCATATATTTGTGTTCTTTGTGGAAAAAGTGAGGAATGCTCCTCTCAAATTTATTATTTTAGTCCTCCTTCTCTAGAGACATCTAGCACTTATGGTGGGGAGTCTAGAAGCAGGCTTTTGTTCATGCTTCCTATGTGGTTGAGTTTTGGAGGAGTTTGGGGAGGCCATTGGAAAAGGTATTCTTTCTTTAGGTGGCATGGTGTATTGGCCCCACATTTATCCTATGGTAGATATGACTGGAAAGGAATCGTATAATATTTCAAGGGAAAAGTCTAGCGGTTCAACAAATTTGATAGAAAATTATGGGCATGATTCATGAGATAGTGCAGGAAAAATGTGAGGTGCCTTCCCCATCAGAGGTGGGAGAGGAAGATTTGATGAAGAGGATATGTTTTTATGCAAATGGTCTAGGACCTTTAATGGTGAAGGGGATTTTTTTTTCCAAAAGGAAAACCCAGAGAGATGGGAGATGATCTCCACCTCCTAGTAGAGATAAATATTAACATTGATGGTTCTTTTAGGTGAAACCTTGGGCATGCTAGAGTTAGAGGAGTTGGGAGAGATAGTTTGGATGTTTTACTTTTCTTCTTTTCTATTAATAAGGAGTACCATACTAATGATCTGATGGAAGGTCTTGCTATCCTCATAGCTCTTGAAAATGCGTGTGGTCTAGGTTGGAATAGGATTGTGTGTGAGTCCGATTCTTAGATTGTGATTACTATGTTGAATGATCATAAGCTGGATGGAATCAAATGGTAATTGGTTACAATGGTTTGATAGATTCTTCCACTAAGCACTTTGATGGATGGTGTTTTCTTTATCCACATTCCAAGGGAGTGGAATGGTATGGCTAATTTATTGGCTAAATGGGCCTAAATGAGAAATTAGGGGATTGGAGGGTTGATGAAAGAGAGAAATTATCCTGAGATCAAGCCCAAATTTTAGATAGGGTGATTCTAGAAGATATGGTTGGTTAGTGGGTTGTTGTGGTTGGTATTTATTGGGTCTGGTTCTCTCGTGGTTATGTTGAAAATTTGTTGTGGGTTGGGCTTCAGGTCCCTTGCCTAGGTTTGGTGATGATTCTTTTTCATGATTGTAACCTTTTATTTTGATGATCTAATAAATATTTACCTTCTTTATTCAAAAAAAAAGTATACCCATTTTTGTTTAAACATATCATACAAGGGAGCTATCCCTTTAAAATACAGAAGAGGATTGTTTGTGTGTCTACATCCTATCCAACTATTGCTTAATTTTTTTCTATATTAAATAAGAGTCACATGAATTTTATTACTATTTTTAATATTCAAGTAATTTAAATAACAAGTTCGGTTCAAAAAAATAGCTTTCAATTCTGACAAGCTTACCAAAACCTGTTTAAATTCCAAAACAAGACTATGACCTAAATAAAAAATATTTTGCATTTAAATTTATTATCATTAATATGTCTGTATTTATTATTGTGTATTATGTTATATATATATTTTTATTCGAAGATTGCCACTTTTTTGAAACCCTAACACACTCCAATTCTTGCTTGCAACAGTTTGACTCCCAAAATAACTTCAAAAATGGTTTCAAATCATTGGTTAAATCCCATGCTTACAATATAATACAATTTTAAAAAAGAATATTGATCAATATCTAAAATTAATAAGAATAATAATATAGTACTTGGACTCATTTTTCAAGTTGATAATAATTTTACTCCTATTACAATGTCCACTTAATCAATATTGCCACTTTTACATCATTCGAGATAAATAAATAATTTTATAAAGTAAAATAATCAGCTAATTGAATCACACACTTACAATATGACATAATTTTGATGATGAATATCAAGAATGATAAAAAAAATAAAATACTTGCATTCATGTTTTGAGCCTGGCATAGTTTCACTCATTTTTCGTATATTTATGTCATTTCAAAGAATTAAAAAGAATGTTAAGTGCATGTAGTAATGATGAGGCATTAATGAAACATAGTTAAAGCAAATGCAAAGTCTAACATGATTTAAAAAATAGCTATTGACAATGATAAAAAATTAAGTAATTTATGACAATATGAATAAATAATAATATAATAAAATTATTAATATTAATAATTATAGATAATCAAAATCACCATGAGACCACATTTCTTTGAGGCATTTTTTCAAACAACTCACTACCTTGTCTATACTACCACATTTTCCATACATGTCTACCAAAGCATTTTATCAAACAATTCTCTCAAAATGAGGTTTAACTGGTAGGAGTTGTGTATCCCTCTGTGGCTTGGGTTTGGAGGTTTGGAAACTCTCTCGGCTAGAGCTTAGGTTGTTTGGTCCCCCCCTCAACTTGATTGATATAAATTAAACTTTATGGAGTGTCAAGAGGAAACCCAAGCACTTCAGGTGTGGGTTGTATTATTAGAGACTAGAAGGGCTTTATAATTCAAAGCTCTTCTAAATTGATTCCTCATGGCACAAACAATGAGGCAATTTTTTTAGTAGTAATACACAACCTCTTCATTTGTAAGGATTTGGCCATAAGGAGAATTGAAATAGAAGGGGACTCATCCTTGATTGTAAATGCTCTCTATTTGGGGTCCACGCCAAATTGGAAGTTGAAGGCACTTTTGGAGCGTGTGGTAGCACTTCTTCAAAATTTTGAATTATATACCATTAATCATATCTGTAGAGAGGGAAATGGAGAAGCCAATAGGCTGGAAAATGTGGTGGTTGATGGTATTGACATCATCACCATGGGGGCAGAGTCGGATCCCAAATTTTGTTTTTGACAAGCTGGTCCATACCAAAGGTGTTATATCGATGACTTGCCAAAATTTATTTCATAGTAGATTGGACAGGATCTTCTCCAATTTTGAGGGAATATGGTCTTTTTAATCACTAGCTTTTGAGTGTGGGTAATTTACATGGCAATCAAATAACATCTATTTGGGAAAATTCATTAATAATGTCTCCCTTTCCTTTTAGCAACTCGTGCGAGATATATTATCTCTCCTATATTTGGAATGCTTTCCTCAAAAAATTTCATTTGACCTCCCAATGGAGACTCTTATCAAGATAAGGTGTGAAAAAATGAGAATTGTGTTCCTTGGTCATATTACAAACTAGAGATTGAAGATGGTATGCAAAGAGTCAATAAAATTAACTGTGGAAGTCATTCAAATGGTTATCTTTCAGGATTTTCTAGTCTCTGAGGGTGGGTATAGGGTCAATACAGACATCTCATCTTGCTTCTTGGCCTCTCTTCTAGATTTGGAGGAGCCGAAGGTCTAGGAATTGCTTCTACTCCACGAGGTCTTCAAGCCAAACTTCCTATTGGACAAAATTGATGTTATGGCATTGGTCGATCTTGGCATTGGAATTCCATGGCCTCGGGATATTCCCAAATTATTCCAACTTGATGCAATGCTTAATAGGCAACCCTTCGTTGGCCCGCACGGGTAGTAGAGTTGGCTTGGGCAGTGGGTTTTCTCCCCATTGGTCTCAGGTTCGACTCCACTCTCAAGTTTAAGAGGTGGGACTTCTTGTGGGTGGGGGATCTCACCCACAGGGGACTAGTCTCACCTTAGCTTGTCTCAGGTACCCAAGATACAGGCCGTTGGGATGGGTCGCGGGGATACCCCTGTATATCAAAAAAATAGGCAACCCTTCCTTATGAATTTAGACTTTTTGAGGCTAGCTTGACATCGTTAGTGACATCTCTAGGCAGATATTTCCTTCATCATGTGGTGGGAATTGATGATGATGATAATTTACAATGGTTTGTGTGGTTTGAGTAGGTAATAAGCTCGAATGAATTCTACTAGGAAGTGGAATGAATTTTTTAGGTTTCTCTTCCCTTGTGGTTTTTATCTTCTTCTCATGTTGCTTTGCTTGAATGGCTCTATTTAAATGGAAAGGTGGTTAGCTCTAATCTCCTATGGTACTAATCCCATGCATATTAATCAGGTCTGTATTTTGTCTTCACTCTATTTTCTCTTGGTTTGCAACATTTTGGCCTTACTGTAAGGAATTGTTTGTTCAAGAAGCTTGGTACTAGTTCCCTCTGACATCGGGAATACCAATATTTTGTAATTTTGTAAACAGTCAACGATGGTCAGGTGTAGAATGTAAATCTCTGATGTAATTTATTTGATCAATACAATCTCTCGTAACTTTGGTTGCATTTTACGAAGCAAAAAACATATTTTTATAATAATATATATAATAATTATTTTGTTAGTAATATTATTAAATATATATGAATATATTATATATTAATTAATAATATAATATTTATATAATTATTAATAATAATATTATTATTAAAGCACCAAGTGCCTCCAAGCAATGTTCATACTTTTAGTGCATGGCATGCCTTATGAGCCTCCTTAGTCTTTAAGTAATTATCAATGTCAAATAAATTTTAGAGAAATATTAGTTTTATACTTGTAAAACTTAGAGTTATAATTGGCTTATATACATATTATATGGAAACATATCCCAATGTCAATCTATTTTTCTATATATCTAAAACTTTGACCTATTGACAAAAGATAGTCCCAGCATAGAATGTTAACAAAGAAGGATGATGGCCTAAGAGTCTACCTTGAGCTACTTTTAAGGGTAAGGTCCCGTGGAGGAGACTAACCCTCATTTTCACTAGGAAGCTTACCACTGAAAGTTGTTCATTGAGGACTATTGAAAATATAGAATCTTTGCCTGAAATCCAAGAGCAACAATTCTTTGGGCAAGAGACTTTGCAAAGGAGTTGAAGTGGGTTCTTAGATTTTTCATCCCCCTCTTGAGAGACTTTTAATCATATTGTCTAGTAGGTACTGCATGTAGATCAAAGAATTATAATTATATTATGTTCGATATATTTAGTGGCATTTTTTATACAGATTCTGAAAATGAGTGAAGCGAAAAATTGTGTAAGGTGGAATCAATGGGTTACACTCAATGTACCCTATAATCGTTACATTGAAACCTTACCACAAGTTTGTTGGATTTATAGGTTGTTGTATTATAGTGGGGATATTTATACATGGGTCATCCTCTTATGAGTGCTTTCAATAATCTACGTTGCAATCCATTTTATTTACAAGATGCTAGCACTTGGTAAATCTCAAAGGCTCCTCCATGACATCACTAAGAAATTCATGTTTAACCAATGTTATGAATGCAAGTACATAATACAAGTCATGAGAGATGGATTACTTATAAGAGATGGATGGTTGAAGGAAATGAGTCAAACCTTAAATATTTCATGCTTTTGAAAGTTTGATAACATCGAATTGAAAAAAAAGTTAACATTATCTTGTTTAGCCTCATACAAAAAGCCTATGCCTATTGTGTTAATCCATGCTCTACCAAATCTTAGCAGGGTTGTAATATGTTAATTTCTTATAACCCAACAATAGATTAGTTGCACAATAAAATCACAAAAAAAAAAATCTAATTTATAACAATTAATACACTGGGTTGATTAACAACTAATAATAGCGGAAGCAAAAATAACAAGAATCCAATCACAAATAGACAATAACACAGATATACCCAGGAAACCCTAGTGTGGGGAAAAACCTGTAAATGTTGGATCTTCTATTCAACCTAACAACAAACTTTTCTTCCAGAATACAATACAAGTTTGCTACAACAATCTTACATATATAGAGCCCTGGTGATTTACATAAACGTGCAATAAAATAAACTTTCCATACATTACTCAGCTAACTCACACATAAAAATCACTCTTGGTCTTATCTCAACCTCACAAACCTAGAAACATACTATGAATAAATTAAAAAAAAAATTGTTGCTAAAAAGTCCAACTTGAGTTGCTTTAAAGCAACTCCACATTCCACCTTTTGAGCTACACAAATTAACATAATATTCTCATTTGTACAGTTGTTATCAGAGCTTTGAATTGTTTCAATCCAAAACGAACTCCCTTTGCATGAATAATGGGATGTAAGCTGCTTAACACTTGTAATATAAACCCCAAAGAATAACAGTTGAACATAAACAATTTACGATAAGGATTTTCCAAGGCCATTCAATAGGAAAAATTCCTTCATTCGCGCCATAATTGTGCACATACAGTCTTTATTGTTCATGCCAATTATTATTTGAATCAAAAATCTTGTGGATGACTGAGCACATACAATCTTCATGATCAACATTTTTTATTAGCTTGCATGAAACATCTTATATTCTCGCTGCCAATATTCCTATCAGTTTATAATAAAAAGGATGGAACCCCTGCCTAACTATCAAATGACAAGAAGTTGTGATATTAAGTAAAACTTTTAATGTGAGCTAAAAGTGGTTTAAGATTGCATGAATGACTACATTTTTCATTTCCTCTCGACATTTCTACAAATGTTTTTGTGTACACGAATGCCTAACATCCTATAGCTACGACTGTAGGAAATGATTATATTATAATAAAAAGTATAATATTATTTAAATAACTAGTATTTTGATATAATCAAATAAAGTACTATATATTATGTATAATGTATTATATATTATTTGTATATTATGAGGGTATGATGCTATATATTATATTACATTATGAATAATATGTAGGGTAAAGTATTTTAATTGATTGTTTGAGGAAAACCAATTGATAGAAGAATAAAAAAGTTTTCAAACTGATGAAAATATGCGATTCAAAAGTTTGTTGAACCATTAAAACATGTAAAAGAAAGTTTTAAAACTTTATAAATTGTTGATGACATGTCATTCACTTTTGGATGAATTCTAAAACTTTCTAACTTTTGGAATAAAGAGTATTTAATATAATATCTTTAATATTATATTTATAATATATAATATACATTATATTAAAATATTTATTTTTAAATTTGAACATAATCAATGTTAACTAAATACAAATTTTCATGTATTATGACATTCTACATTGTGATATTTATGAGCAATGTGTAACTCTCCTTTGCATTACAATTTTATTTATTTGCAACTCTCCTTCACATCACAATTTTATGCTTGTTGCACTCTTCTCAAAATATGATCACCCAATAGCTTGACATGTGTCTTGACCTCATTATAATGCACACTCTTTTCACATTACAATCTCTATTTGGAAAAAGCTATCCAAGGTTGCAATAATGCACTCACTTAAAGAAAAAATCTCTTTACAAGTGGATTTTCCTTATTTGATCATAATTTCTTAGTTCAACATAGCTTCCATGTGCTTAAAGCTACTAAAAATGCAATGATGTGCTTTTCCTCCATGTGTTCATGGGATTTCTCTAATCTGTATCTAATCAACACTTTGTGTTTCTTGATAGTGTCACATGACAATAATGCATCACAATTTGATCACAATTTCTTAGTTCAACATAATTTCCATGTGCTTAAAGCTACTAAAAATGCAATGATGTGATTTTCCTCCATGTGTCCATGGGATTTCTCTAGTCTGTAGCTAATCAACACTTTGTGTTTCTTGATAGTATCACATGGCAATAATGCATCACAATTTTAACTAAGAATTTTTAAATGTCTTTTGTGATTTGTTAACCAAATGCGATGACAATTGATTGATTATGTAATATTTTGATTGAAAGTCCAAAAATCCATAGAAAATCTGTCTCACGCCCATATATCGTTCTTGCTTGTTGATAAACCATTTTTAGATTACCGTCGATGGTCTTTGACTAACTCGCTTTAAGTCTGGAAGCAAATCTCCAACAGGATATAAATTGCGTCAAATCAGATTTTATTTACCTTGAGATCAAATCAGATTTCATTTCAAATCGTATTTGTGTTAGATCATAGTGTTTTTAAATTTTGTAAATTCTATCACATTAGATGGAGTAAGGGCAGTCGATTGAATGAACATTGGAGACAGAGAATTGCAGAAGTTTATATCAAAGAGCATTAGAGACGCTGATAGTAAATATGAGGTGGGAGGAGGTAGACATAGAAACTTTGGCGTGAGGACACTGCATCTCCCATGGGAAATCGGTAACCTACAAAGACTGGAACACCTATATCTCTATGAAAACCAATTGAATGGTTTTATCCCTTCAAGCATTGGGAATCGCAGGGCCCTGCTACTATTTTCTACTTATGGAAATAATATAGAAGGTCCCATTCCAAGAGAGCTTGGTCATCTTGGGTTCCTCCAAATTCTATGGTTGTACAATAATCTTCTTTCAAGGCATCTTCCTGCTAAATTGGGCAAGGTATCAATGCTGCAACACATAGACGTGTATGTCAACAATCTTGATGGAAGTGTACCAGACAAAATAGGTTCATTGAAAAGTTTGAGCTATCTAAGCCTTTTGAATAATGATCTTTTTTGCACCGTTTTTGCATTATTGGGAAGCCTTACAAGCTTACAAGTTTTAGATTTGTCTAGAAATCAATTTAGCGGCACCTTGCTGACAGGAATTAGCATAAATTAGCAAATTTGAGAGAGCTATCCATTATGCCCGATGATTGGAATATACTTGCACTAGAATATTTTTGTATTTTGTGAGATCAATTTTTATTTTACTATTAATAGATTGTAGTAGCGACTATAGGGAGACTATTTTCGGTTCGTCTGATTATATATTTTTTTTAAGCTGTGGCAGGGCTTTGTAAATTTTTCTTGCAAACTCTGTCCATTTTGTCTCTTGCCATCGTTGACAACACAACACAATTTATGTGGAATCTTGAGGTAAGTCACTTTTCATGGCCTTGGTGAGTTTTATTTCTGGAATATGTGCAAGCTATTATTTACTTGTTCTCTTTTTGTTTATTGAAAAATATTTATGTTGTTATTTGTAGCAGTGAAATATTCTCCGTCCCTCAAAAACTACATTATATGTAATTTTATATCGACTTAATCCTTGCACCTCCTTCTAGTGCAAGTTCTATGTATTATAAGCCATGACATACATGAAACCACATTTCTTTGAGGCATTTTTTCAAACATCTCACTGCCTTGTCTATGCTACCACATTTTCCTTACATGTCTACCAAAGCATTTTATCAAACAATTATCTCAAAAACATTTCAAACAGTTCACTGCCTTGTCTATGCTACCATATTTTTCATACACGTCTACCAAAGTACTCAAAATTTTATTATCTCATACATTATAAGCCATGACCTGCATCACTATTCTAGTTTTCATAATTGAATAATATTGTTTTATTTTCAAATGATGCAGGCAGAGACACCTCCTGATGTTCATATGGCAATGGAGCATGGTGTGTCTTCCACAATTGATAGCTCCATGCCTTTTATGGGGGTATGAGGTAGATTAGTAAATTTCAAATTACATTCTTTGTTATAGTTGTTTATTATTGAAAATTTAAATGATTGCTGATTTGAAGTATCTAGATGGTATCTATAAGACATAGAATGCCACAACCTGATCTTGCTACTGTGGAAAATGAGGAGAGAGATCATTCAGAGGTGGTAAGTGATTATTTTGTTAAATATTTCATTTTTTATAATGTAATTTCTAATATTAATGTCTATAATTTTTATTGTAACAACTAAGGCTCCACGATGAACTAAATAGGAGGAGCAATCCTCAGATTCGAAGTAGACCACTCTCATATGCATCTCCATCCCCTTGAAGATCAAAGCCGCTCATGAAATATTTTCTTCACCTATAGGGGAATGACTTTTTATTGGGTTTCTTTGTTGTAAGCCTATATGGCATTTGTGGACATATATTTTGCATTGCATATAGTTGACATTATATGGCTATATGACATTCATGTAAGCCTATATGGCTATTTTGTATATATGTTATATTTATATAGATTGATATTGATGTATGCCTATATGGCTATTTGGTTAATAAACATCTTTTTTGTTGACGGTGTCCATATTTGCATTATAAATCCACACTTCAATGGATCTTTCTAGATGGTTTACTTCAAATATTTAAATTCCAATTGTATTGCATGCACTCTTCCTTTATATAATTATAAATATATAAAGTTTGAACATTATTCTCCTCTAAGATTATTGAACATTAAATCAATCATACGAATATAATAATACATGATGCAATCTAACGCCTAGGTTTCTCTACCACTACACATCTAAGCCCATACTTTATAGGAACATTGTAGCATGGTAAGGAAATTCATATAATTATACAATGCACTTTGAAGTATGCAACAAAAAATGAGCAAGATATTATTTCATGTGACCTCATACCTCTAGAATTTTTTCATATAATTCTTTGAAGACATCTACCATTTCATGTATATGTTTCATGCTACCATCCCAGTTGTATGCTTCATGCTACCGTTCCATGTGTATGCTTCATGCTATCTGATGAGAGCCATTCACGTTTCATTTTATGCCATATTTTAGTCTTTTTCATATGCCTTTATACCCATTTTTATATTCCATTTCCACACCATATCATATCATTTCACCACCTTTTATGCTGCATATGATTAAATATATATAAGTAATATTTAATTTAGTTTTTAGATAAAATACGTTAATAATAAATATTAGATTGTATTTACTAATATTTGCTACCATTATGTTGAAAAAATAAATAAACACTTTCCACTATATTTGATAAGATATATTTTAATCTTTTGTTATAACAAATTATTATATTGTAATGACCATAAATTAAACGTAATATTTGTTGGCCATAAACAAATTTTATGCTCCTTGCTATTATGGACATGAGACAAAAAATAAATGTTCATATGATTTTGTTACAAAAAAATTGATATATTGGTTATTTTGTTACCAAACAAACCTGCCATGTTAAGAATATCTTAGTTACATGATTCTCTCATTTGAGATCTGATTTTGTGGAGAGATGATGCAGGGGCATCCTGTGATGCACCATTATTGCACTTGGTTTTAATATTTCTAAACTTTGATTTTTGGTTTATTTGGGATCAATAAGGTCATTTAAGACCATTTTGAGTCATTTGGAGTCATTCTATGATGTTTTATGGTGTTTTGGAGTCATGTTGTAAAAGTTGCAAAATGTTGTCAAAAAGTTACAAATGTTGTCATTAGTGTTAACAAGGGATTTGGTGGTCAATTTTTTAGTTTCCAGTAGTTGTAACATGTTAAATATGCCATGTAGCATTTATCACAAAGGTTGGAAAAAAGTTTGGAATGAGAATACTTCATTTTGCCATGTTTTTGCTTGCATTTTCTGTGTGAGACGACCTTTAACTTGATGGTATGACTTTGTATGGTACAATATGGACATGAAATCAATTGAAAAGTTTGAAGATGTGTTTTGAGATTATAGTTATTTTTGTTTGAATCAATTTCATTAAGTTTTGAGTGAGATATGACAATTTCATTAAGGGTAGGTCTGAAAAGTTTATTTTTCTAAAACGTTGCAGTTTGAAACACGTACTGTATAGATTGGTACAGTCCTAAAACCAATTGGAGAATATGGATAAGGATTATAGCTTTCAAATGAATTTGGTTTGGTATATTTTCATTAAGTCTTGTGCAAGATATTACAATTTTGGTGAGTGCAGGTCTAAACCTTACATAGGGTTTCCAACGAACTAGAAAATTTCATATCTTTGATTCCCACCATCAAAAAATAATAATTGGTAGAAATTTATATTTTAAGGGTATATAAAAACACTTTATATTAGAGTTCATGGTTTTCAATTTTGATGGATTTATTAATGATAGTGTGCTCACATTTGCTTGAAAAACAGTCTAAAACCCTAGGTTCTTTGTTGCTTTGATTAATCTATGCATTGTTTGTTAATGGAAGGGTAAAGAATCATGATGGTATGTTGTTAGAGGTTTGCACAATTCAATAACCTCATGCTACATGCTATTTTCATTAATTAATGCCTTTATGTTGGAGTTTCAATGTCTCAAGGTGCACTAGGTTGCTTGGTGATTAAACACATTTGTGCATTCCCTACTTGTGAATGGATAAAAAACCATTGAAGAGTGTTGTAGAAGGTCTGTAGAACCCAAAATTCACAAGGTCTCATGTTGCCCTCTTTTTTGAGTGCCATTAGGCCATTATAGCTATTCTTCCAAGGTGAAATAGGTTGCATTTTGTCATTGTTGGTGATGGATCATTGTTTCACTTGTGTCAAGTTATGCTAATTGAAGGCTTATCTACATCAAGATATTATAGGGAAGAGTTATGTAAATTAGTAAATTGCTCATTTCTTATATAATACATAAGAAATATCGTGAGAAGGGAGATGTAATATTTTTCAGAAAAGAAATAATACAACAACTAGTTTGAAGTCTTAAGGAGTTTATAGAAAATTATTTTTGTCACCCCGTAGAAGGAGAGGAGGGCTCAATATCTTGAAATGGTGGTGATGTTATTTTTTATATTAGGATGATCCCACAAAACTGGTTTACAATTTCATTGAGGAAGCAAAATTGCAAAAATTTCCCCCATAAAGAAGATTTTGGGTTTTGGGGGGTTCAAACGAACTTAAGGTCTGAACAAATCCAAAGAGGATTCGCTCGAACACCCCTTTGAGCGAACCCTATTAAATGATGGGTCCCTCATTTTTCACATTTTTCAGAATAAAAACAAAGATAAATTTTGAAAAAAGGGGGGTTTGCTCGAACCCCCCTTCAAGCGAACCCCCATTCATTCGAAAGGTCAAGGGGTTCGCTTGAAAGGTCGAGCAAACCTTCCCCCTTCTCCCCCTCTTGCACCAAATTTTTGCAAAAAAATTCCCTTCGAAGCTTGGGTTGAGGATGAAAATGGAGGAGACTTCACATACCCAACTAGATGATGATAGTCCTTAGAATGAGCTATCCATCGAATATAATTTTAATATGTTTTGGTTTTATTATGTATTTTATTTTTTAGTTTGATTAAGCATAGGTTTTTCACCAAAGAAAAGCTCTTTGTTTTGCACATGTGGAAAAATAACATATTATCATTTTTTTTTGAAAAATATCAGTGCACTAGATATTGATGTCCTTGATCCAACAAGAAAAGTTTGAATTTCGATGCCTACAAAAAAAGTTATCCTTTAGCCAGTGAATCATGTCTAAATTGTAAAAGGTTTGACTTTGAAACTTAATTAAGAAAAAAATATTCAATGAAATGCTATGCAACCAATTCCATGCACTAGATATTGTAGTTACAAAGCTAAATTCAAAAAAAATAGAATTGTATTCTTCATAGAAAAAAAGTTGTGTTAGCCAGTGACGTCACTTTAAAAATGGCATTTACTGTTAAAAACTAGTTTTCGAAGGAGATGGAAAAAGAAGTGAAATCTGATTCCATTTTTTTTGAAAAAATATATATATAGAATCTACAAACAAAATGTGACAAATCACTAGTTTGCATCATCTTCAAATTCCTCACGGTTTAGCCGCTATAGGTGCCCAAAAGTGAAGATTTAGTTTAAAAAATTCAGTTGTTTGGCCAAAAATTGTAAACCAATATTGTGGGATCACCCATTATGTATTTTATTTTAATATTGTGGATTCTTTTATTTATTAAAATGTGAGTAATTTTGTGATTACATGTGCTCAATTTGGTTTTAAATTATTTAATTCATAGGAATGTAGTTGCATAAATCTGTATAGTTTTGGAAGACTACAATTCCTATCACCTGCACAAAGTTACTATCCCCTGCATAGAGTTACTCTCGCCAAAATTATTTCATTACAATTTTTGTGTTATAATTTTCTGCTTTTATCTCTCATATTTGGAGTAATGTTCAGAGCATATTAATGATCTAAGAGCATCAATTTAAAGCATAATTCAAAGGGTTGATATACTTAAAAAAATAAAAATTTATTAAGTAGAACTTTCAGTTCTAAAGTTAGTAGTGCATTTCATTATACTCACCTCACTACCTACAACCCTTGTGCATATAGCCACAACATCTTTCACAAGTTTACGTCCCCAGATTGACACTTAGACCAAAACAAATCTAGTTATTAATATTAAATATTTATCATTATCTACCCTCAGTTTTGGCCTATCACTACCATTCACGTGTATACTTCATGTCTTCACATGTATAATTCTTGTTTCCTATGTATACTTCATGGTTTCACGTGTACGCTTCATGCTTCTCGTGTATACTTCATGCATTACATGTATTCACATGTATGCTTCATGCTTCCTATGTATACTTCACATATTATGTGTATTCACATGTACGCCTCATACTTTGTGTATTACGTATATCTCTTTGTTTGCTTCATGACAAGATTTATCTTCAACAAGATTACTCCATGTGTAGTAAAACGTTATTTTTTGAAATGCTTTCCAGGTTGATAAGCACTAACATAAAAGGGAGAGCAATTTATCGTTGAGAATTAAGACATCCATAACATCCTTGAAGAATACAACCTTAGGCAATATTAAAAATAAATTAATTTAGGTTCTCACAAATAATGATGATATGATTTAGGTTGTGACATTTCAAAGGCAAAAATTTGTGACCCTTTGAATAGGAAAGATTATTCAACCCTTTTATAATGAAGGGTGGTGACCATGCCTAGCATAGATGTGCCCAACCGGACATGTTGACGCTAATGGTTTGGCCTCATGAAGAACAAAACAAAAAGTAGCCTACCTTGCAACTTTACACTACATGAATCTAATAGTTTTTGGAGCATCAATAAAAATTTCACCACTAGAAAACGCCTCAAAGATATCCAAAATTGAGAGAGGTTATTGTAGAGGGGCCCTAGATGATCCTATAGCCTCAAATTGATTGTTTCTAAGTGACATAGTTTTTGAGTAATAGCTTCTCAAATATTTCTATTTTTTTGCACTTTGGTCTCTTAAGAGACTTCATCGGTACAATGTAGCTCAAAGTATTTCAACTTGTTTGGGTGCGAAACAGGATCTTTCCTAGCATAAAACCACCAATCTAGATGTGTTGGAACTATTGATTTGGCTGCATGAGGAGCAAAACAAAAGTTACATCCCTTTGAAACTTTGCACTGCATGCATCTAACCCATTTTTCATCAATTGAAAACTAGACACCATGGGAAAATGCCTCAGAAATATTAAAAACTGAGAGAGGTTATTGTAGAGGGGCCCTATGTGATCCCATAGCCTCACACAAAATGTTTCTAAATGACACATTTTCTGAGTAATAACTTGCCAAAGATTGTTTCCTTTTTGCACTTTGGACTCTTAAGCGATATCACTGGTACAATGTAGCTCAGACTGTTTTGACATGTTTGGATATAAAAAATGACCATGCATAGACTAAACATACCCATCTGGATGTGTTGGAACTGTCGGTTTAGTTGCACGAGGAGCAGAATGAAAGTTACACCCCTTTACAACTTTACACTGCATGTATTTGACACTTTTTCCATCAACTAAAAATTGGACACCACAGGCAAACGCCTTAGAGATATAAAAAATCAAGAAATTTTATTGTAGAGGGTCCCTATGTGATCTCATAGCCTTAGATAGATTGTTTCTAAGTGATACAATTTCTAAGTAATAGCCTGTCAAAGATTGTTGCCTTTTTGCACTTTGAACTCTTAAGGGATATCATTAGTACAATGTAGCTCATACTATTTCGGCATGTTTGGGTGTGAACCATGACCAAGCCTAACCTAAATGTACCCATCTAAATGTGTTGGAATTGTCATTTTGGTCGCATGAGAAGCAAAACGAAAGTTACACCCTTTTGCAACTTTATATTGCATGCATCTGACCCTTTTTCCATCAACTGGAAACTCAACACCACGGGAAAATGCCTCAAATATATCAAATACCAAGAGAGGTTATTGTAGAGAAGCCCTATGTGATCCTATAGCCTTAGAATTTTTTTTTTAAGTGACACGGTTTACGAGTAACAACCTGTCAATTTTTTTTCCTTTTTGCACTTTGGACTCTTAAGGGATATCATCGGTACAATGTAGCTCAAATTGTTTCGACATGTTTGGTGCAAAACATGACCATTCCTAGCCTAAATGTACCCATATAGACATTTTGGAACTATCAGTTTGGTCACACGAGAAGCAAAACAAAATTTACACCCCTTTGTAGCTTTACACTGCATGCATTTGATACTTTTTCTATCAACTAAAAACTGGACACCATGGGCAAACGCCTCAGGGATATATAAAACTAAGAGAGGTTATTGTTGAGGGGCCCTATGTGATCCTGTAGCCTTAGACAAATTGTTTCTAAGTGACACGGTTTCCAAGTACTAGCTCATCAAAGATTGATGTCTTTTTTGCACTTTGGACTCTTAAGGGATATTGTTGGTATAATGTATCTCAGACTGTTTCAACATGTTTGGGTGTGAAATCTAGAACCATTCCTAACCTAAACGTACCCATCAAAATGTGTTAGAATTTTTGATTTGGTTGCATGAGGATTAGAATGAAAGTTACACCCCTTTGCAACTTTACACTGCATACATCTGACCCTTTTTCCATCAACTAAAAACTCGACACCATGGACAAACGCCTTAGAGATATAAAAAACTGAGAAAAGTTGTTGTAGCGGGGCCCTACGCGATCTTGTAGCCTTAGATGGAATATTTCTAAGTGACATATTTTTTGAGTAACAACTCATCAAATATTATTGTCTTTTGCACTTTGGACTCTCAAGGGATATTGTCGGTACAATGTAGCTCATATTGTTTCAACATGTTTGGGTGCAAAATATGACCATGCCTAGCCTGAATGTACCCATCCAAACATGTTGCAACTTGTAGACACCCAAAATTGTCCATGTCATAATATTACTTAGTCGATACATGACCTTGTAAGACATTTTGTAATATTTTACCCTAAGTCATTACATTATCCCATTTATTCCACTTAATCACCTTCCCAATTAATTAACTAAATCTCATTTATTTAATTAATTCCCCCTTTCACATGTCTCAAAATAATTCAAATTAAATATTTGAATTAATCCCTCACTTATTGTCACATTGCAACATGTGTCACATGACTACAACTCTTCACATGCACAAATAATTTAAATAATTTTATTATTTAAAATATGAGATTCCCACTCACATCCTATTTTTAGCTCCATTCATTGTGTGTCATTGGCATCTTTTCCTCAAAAATAAATAATAGAATCTCACTATTCCCTCACATCCTAATTTTAGCCTCATGTCATAGGCACTAAAACAAACTTTTAATCCTAGCCATACATATCACAAATTTGAATTTTAATCTTGGCCATCGAATCAAATCAGCCTTGTCCTATAAATCAAGCCTTTCATAGGCCATTTGGGAGGATCTTCTTCTAGCATCCTTACTTTGCCAAAATTTCTTTCAATCTTTTTATCTATCTATCTATTTTTCTTCTATCATCTCCATCTTATTGTTATGTTGCGAAAATGAGCAATCAACATATCAAAATAATCAAACCTTCAAAATCTTGCATTCTCATGCAGGCGGAGAAGAGCAATGGAGATAAATCAAATCTAGCTTGGAGATCGGTTTGCATTCGCTTGTTATTTTGATTTTCATGCTTGCTTGTACTCTATTTGTGCTAGTTAGGGTTTGATATCTTGTTGTTTTAGTTTTATATCTGATTTTTCCTAATTAAATTGGTGAACATAATGCAAATCCTTTGATCTAGCTTGTTTTTTTTGCAGGTTTAATTAATTTTTTGTTGCAAATCTGCCATTTTTTGTACAAAACCCTAGGTTTTAAAAATGTCATCATATCTTCCAAACGGCTATGCATTTTTATACAATATTTTCACAGAAACTTATGCATCATCTCACAAGGATACAGTAAAAACATTGATGGTTTATCGCCATTTTTGTAGGAGTTATAGTTATTTTATGTTTTTTAATAAAATTGACTTTTGGGACGCAAATCAACAAATTTTACAAAAATGTTTATATTTCTGGAAAGCTTTTGAAATTCTAATGGGGATACTTTTTTTATAGATTTGATTTTGAGGTCATATAAGATGCTAAATGGTTCAATCTTTCTTTTTTGTAGGTTTTTCATAAATCCGCATTTTTGGGCGCAAAACAAGGAATTTTTCCGACTTCTTTAAATTTTTGAAATCTCTTAGAAAATTAATAGGGGTTTCTTCTTTGATTTTTTATTTTTCAGATCAATAACATCTTCAAATAATCGAATCTAATTCGACTATGTTAAAAACATGTATCTGAAATTACAATTTTCTCATGAGCTTATTTTTTTTATGGTTGTATTATAGTATTATTTTTTTGATTTTGTAGGTGATCATAAGGAGCTTTAGTAGCAGCAATATCAGTCATAGACAATAGATTGGAAAGAAAAAACTTTCAGGTGCACCCATTCTATTATCTTTATCTCTCACTTGATTAATCAATCTTGTTTGCGAAACACTTCAATTTGGAGCTTTAAAACGTACATCTTGTTTGCAATCACACTTTGAAATTGGGCTTAAAAAGAACCATTGTCTTTCATCACATATTTTTGCTTTGGGTTAAAAAAAACAAGTACTTGAACTGTTTTACACATATTTCAATTTTCTAAAAGGGAATTAACAACTGCGAGTGTGAATCAAGTGCGTGTGTGATAAAAAATACCTCACTTGGTTTGCTTTTGTCATACCCTTCTTAGGGGGCCTGCTTGGAGCACACACCACTCCAAGGAATGACCTCAATTGAGGTGTGAATCGAAAGACATGCTTCTTTGGGAGTTAAAATCTTGTCACTCTTGGCTAAACCCCAAAGAATTTTATACCTTTGGGAAGTGAAGGTGAAGGGTGGGTTATCCCTTTCTCCCGACTGTGTGGCAGGATTTTTCTTTCAAACTATCCCTATTCAGCCTCGTGCTTCCTAGTTTAAGACCTAATTGGCCATACCCACTTGATTAGTTCTAGGACTTGTTGATGTGTCTTCTTCAAGTGTGTGCTTAATCATCACATTCCTAATTTCAAATTCAAACTTGTTTATGTGTCTTGCGCGTGTGATTCATGTGTAATCATTTGTTTACAAATTGCCAAATCAAGCTATAAACACCAACATATAAACATATCATTCTAATCATCTTAATCATCCTTTTTCTAATCACATTCCAATCAATTTCATCCTAATCAATCCAAGTCATCCAATCTAATCATTCCACACCATCATCATCACCCTAATCCTAGGGAAGCACTTGCTAAAATGGTCCTAATCCTTAACAATCTTAGTCACAAGCCCAAGGTCATACTTCGAGGAGCCCCTTCGCTTAATCATGAAGATAATCCAAAACCATATATCCTCCAAGGTGGGTCAAACTTTGCTCCTAATGATGATGAGAACTTTGTAGATCCTAGTGATGATGAGAATTTTGTAGATCCTAGTGATGATGAAAAATTTGTAGAAATATTAGGTCACCTTAATGATACTATTGACAAGGGAAATACCACCCTAAGCTTGGAATCATACACCATTCCATCTACTAGTCCTCCATAACCATATAATAAAATGCCTATCTCAAATCATACTAGTCCTACACCAACACCACCATCCAACTTCTCGAGCTCTAATCCATCAACCAAAGAATCCTTTAACGATTTTCTCCAAAGACTACTAGCACAGAATATACCATCCCCATGTCAAGCACCTATTAATGAGCTTACCAATGAACCTTTGAATGCCATGCCTATTCTTCCAACTCCATCATGTGGTCCACAACCTATTGATCTTATATGTCCAAGTCAAATTCCATCATGCCCTCATGTTGTTGATCATAAAGAGCATACCAAGCCTCTTCTAGAGCCTTCCACTTCCATTTCCACTCAAATCCAAGATCTATGTCAAGAGAATTATCCTAAGCATGAAGAAACATTAATTTCTCATTCTAATCAAGATCTAGACCCTTCTAATGATCCCACTCATAACATACTTGGTCCTATTCATGATGAAGCTTCTCTCTATGATCTAGATCTTACCTATGATCAAGAAGGCCATGATGATTCTCTTAACCAACTCTATACATTGCATGGTCAAGAGCCTATCACTTCACCTATCCATGAGCAAGAAACCCCATTGATCCTATACACCCCCTACCTAGTCCTCTCCATGATCTCGCATTATCCACTTGTCATGTTGAGACACATGCCTCCCAAGTAAATGTAGAAGATCAAACCAATAGTGTGGATCTAAATGAACATAATTAAGATCCTAATGATCCTTCCACATCCACTATCAACCCCATTTCAAATCCACCAACATGTCCTATTGGTCTATCCACATTTATTCATGAATTTTCCTCCTTATGACAACAACAACCTTTATCCACTTCACCTTCTTCATCTAATAATGAACTCAAGTCTAGTGTCCAAAACACACTAGTACCATTATCCATCGCATGCTCCAAAACATGAACTACCAAGGAAAAGGTTTAGGCCTTCATGAACAAGGTATTTTGGAGCCCATCCATGTCAAAGTCCCTCCATGCTCATTTGGCCTTGGATACTCACCCCAAGGAAAACAAGCTAAAGATGTTGGTACTTCCTCCATCCATCCTAAGTCCTCTTTCCACCATAAATCCTATCATATGCCTAAAAAATATGTTGCCATCCCTCCTCCATCATCTTACAAAACATGTTCATTCCTTCAAAAGAAATAACATCTCAATGCATACTTTAGTATTTCATTCACCTTTTCAAACACATTAAGGTCACGATTAATATTTATATCATCTTATTTACTCATGAAGGTAAAAGTAACTTAGTAACTAAGAGATGGGGTGTAACATTCACCATGGTTTGAAACCAAGCATCAAGAGCTTCTAAAATCACTTAAAAGTGGCAACAAACATTACAATTAAAATGTTAGTGATTTTTCCCTAGTTCAAAATTGGATACCGAGTGCAAACAAAGTTTTTAAAACTTCTCCTAACCCTCGACAAACACTCAAAATCAAATTACTTAGAAAATTTAAGTGTATCTACATATTGGGGGGACACATGAAGGGCAAGAAATTATAGTTAGTTAATATTTGAGATGGGGAGACGTTCATATAGTGTTTCTCATATGATGGACAAATAGGGTGAGATAAACAAAGGGGCTCGAGTACATAGCCACTTTTGTAAATTTTTAGGCCAACAAATTTGAGCATCAACACTTGTCAAAGACCAAAAAGTCACACAAGCTAGAAAATATTTTTTTTTAAATAGATAAATTATTAATTCTCATTTATATGCATTTGTCTGATTGAATCATGTATGCTTTTCTCTTGTGTTGCGAGATGATCTTGATAATCAAAAATATTTTCTTGTCACTTGCATAACCCAAAGATTGAGTGTGTATTCTTTTTTCCCATGTGATTCTATAATCTTGAGAATTAGAAATACTTAACTCTTCCCTTCCAATTAGTTTTAATGGGTTCGGCCTAGATTTTATCACCAAGTGGTGACCTAAATCCATACGTTCTAGTAGGGTATAATGATCTTTAAAAATTGAAATCCTATACACTTTTGTTTCTACTAGTTCCATCTACTAAATGTTTGTAAGTTGATATATTGTAAGGGTATCAATTTTTTAAAAGAAATTAGTAATATCTTCAAGTTCATTAGAGATACACCAACAATTGCAAATGAAAAAAATCTTTTGGCAGACTCTTAACATTACTGCTATCAATGAATACCATCTTTTTCAACTCATTGAGACACCCTATTGAGTTTGGAAATATTTGAAATTTGTAGCAATAAGAAATATCCAACTCTACCAACATCTATGAGCATAATGACATTTGACATGGTCCATGCGATGACATCCATCTCTAGTGGGACTATCAACTTTCATGGAACTAGACACTTGAGTCTTTCCTATCCATATTCCCCTTCTTCTATCCAAAAATTAAAAAAGTAAAAAAAAAATCAAAGTAAAAAAAAAGAGAGTCAAAAATAAAAAAAGTCAAAAAAAGAAGAAAAAAGTAAAGAGAAATTCCTTCGTCCAACGGTGAAAACCTGGTAAATAGGCGCCTTGGATAAGTACCATGATGAAAACTTGGAAAACATGCGTCATGTGTAGGTTGATCTTCTATGTCACTTACACTTGGGGGCACTTTGTCTCATCCGCACTATCTATCCTATTATGTCACTTCTTATCATATCATTTCCATCCTACCTACCATCTTTAGCCATTATACATACCTATCATATTGAGTCCACTCATCCACCCTTCTCCTTTTGATCTTGATGAAGACATAAGTGCAAAATTTTGAAACATGCTTTGGATATCTTTTGATATACCTCATCCTTCCAAACAAGCCTATCATTATCCTAGCGTCATAAGTTTTGTCTTGAAAAATCCTAAGTATTATACCTAGAATGGGGCATGTTATTCCTATGCGACATAGTCTTTGTAGATCACATCCTTGCTCTCTTATGATGCATACATCCATTTCATTCACTATGACCTATCCTTTTTATCGATCCATCTATCATGAGTCTTCTACCACTTATCCTATCACCCACCCTTTCATCCATCAATCCCATCTATCTCCTTTCACCTAGAATTTATTTTCCCTTGTCATTGGTATCTAGCACAAAGGCTACCCAAATTGTCATCTATTGACATCTCAAAACATTTCAAAAAAGGTCCTGAAAAAATCCAAAAAAATCAAAACATTTAAAAAATCCAAAAAGAATCAAAACATTTCAAAAATCCAAAAAATCCAAAACATTTTAAAAATAAAAATAAAATCAAAACATTTCAAAAAAAATAAAAATCAAAGCATTTCAAAAATCAAAACATTTAAAAATCCAAAAAAATCAAAATATCCCCAAAAAATACAAAAAAAATGGAAAAAGGTCCTGAAAAAAGAAAAAAATCAAATAGCCAACAAAAATCCAAGCAATAAAATCAAACCAAATCACTTCTTCCAATCAATTGAATGCATCAATTCAACTTCTTCTAATCAATCCAATCATTATCATCATATCAAATCATTTCTTCATCAATCCAGTCAATCAAAATCATTTCAAGCAAATCAATTCTTCAATTCAATTCATCAATCATCATCCAAATCTTCAAATCAATCATCTTCAATCATTCCAAGCAATAATCCAAATTCAAGTCAATCCTTAATCCATACCAACCAAGCTACTCAATCTTGCCAAATTATCCAATCACATTCTTTGGTCTTGATCCTAATCTTGTTGTAAACCCAATCAATCAATCAATCATCCTTGTGTTGATCTAGGGATATATCGTTCCCCACAATGGCAACACTATCATCATCATCAATCAATCAATTAATCATCAGTTTAGAGTTTGACAGGGGCAATACCTTTTTTGTTTTTGTATGCATGCTTGCTTGCTTATTTGTGTGTATTATCAAATTTCAATTTGCATTTTCATCAAATCCAAATCACTCCCAACTAATATTCATATCTTGTATCTAGACAAGGTTGTATTACGCTGGGGCACGAGACACATCGTCACATTGGTCCTTTATACCTTGGTGCATACCGTCTAGTGCTATATCAAACATATGATTGCTCACTTTATTGCAGCATAGCATACCATTCTTCTTTTTCATCTACTTCTTATCTTGTATCATTCATCTTATCCCTCCTTTATCATTTCATTCATTTCAAGAGCATATATGTGTTTGTCCAACCTGCCTATCCTCTCGAGGGGCATCATCATCATTATCATATCCTATATCATCATCCCATTTCTTCATATATTTTGCATCATCATTTTCTTCTATCATCCCTTTCCTTCATTCATCTTACTCCTCACTTCCTCAAGTGGTTCGGGCATCATCTTTTTTTCATCTATCCATACCTTAGCTTCTTTGAAATGATGTTACTCGACATAAATCTCACCATCTCGAACATCATCTCAAAGAGGGGCAAAATGTAGACACCCAAAATTGTCCATGTCATAATATTACTTAGTCGATACATGACCTTGTAAGACATTTTGTAATATTTTACCCTAGGTCATTACATTATCCCATTTATTCCACTTAATCACCTTCTTCACATGTCTCAAAATAATTCAAATTAAATATTTGAATTAATCCCACTTATTGTCACATTGCAACATGTGTCACATGACTACAACTCTTCACATGCACAAATAATTTAAATAATTTTATTATTTAAATTATGAGATTCTCACTCACATCCTATTTTTAGCCCCATTCATTGTGCGTCATAGGCATCTTTTCCTCCAAAATAAATAATAGAATCCCGCTATTCCCTCACATCCTAATTTTAGCCTCATGTCATAACCCAATTAATGTGTGTCATAGGCACTAAAATAAACTTTTAATCCTAGCCATACATATCACAAATTTGACTTTTAATCTTGGCCATCGAATCAAATCAGCCTTCTCCTATAAATCAAGCCTTTCATAGGCCATTTGGGAGGATCTTATTCTATCATCCTTACTCTGCCAAAATTTATTTCAATCTTCTTATCTATCTATCTATTTTTCTTCTATCATCTCCATCTTATTGTTATGCTACGAAAATGAGCAATCAACATATCAAAATAATCAAACCTTCAAAATCTTGCATTCTGATGCAGGTGGAGAAGAGAAATGGAGATAAATCAAATCTAGCTTGGAGATCGGTTTGCATTCGCTTGTTATTTTGGTTTTCATGCTTGCTTGTACTCTATTGTGCTTGTTAGGGTTTGATATCTTGTTTTTGTTTTATATCTGATTTTCCCTAATTACACAACTATCAGTTGGTCGCACGATAAATAGAAAATAATCTACACATTCATGACACAAGTAATAATCCAATTTCTCCATCTATAATTGGGGCCTCCAATTTCTTTTTGGCTTGAACACAATGACACAAGTAATAATTCGTTCCCTCTTCATTTTCTTCATCTGCAATAACTGCATAAAAATACCATACATTGATATGTGTAGCAAATTAGATGAAATTAGTCAACATTACAAAAACACTACAAAGTAAGATAACATTAAGAATTTCAAAAACTATACAAGTAGATATATTACCTGGTTGAACTAGATCTGATATGTGGTCAAATTCAACTAATGATTCCATCTATGTTAGTTTCAATGTCATCGAGGGATGATATGTGTCAATTGGGCTAAGATAACTTAACCACCATTCGTGAACCTACTCCTTTGACTCACACTCATTCCAAGCTTGAATTGTACATGAAGAACAAAAGCATGCCATCTTCCTTGTATGGATACTCCATGAACCTGCATTTGAGCTTCTAAAAGGGTGTAGCTCACTTGATCCTATCAATGTACAACAATCCTCATATGGTGCAATGTTAGTATCATCTATCAACCAAAAAAATCTACAAACTAAAGACTTACCTTCATTACTTGGACCCATTGAAGCATTACACCACTCGACCAATAGAACATATGCAAGTTCTTTAATTTTGATGCATAGTTATCCAACCATATGATATGTTGACTGAATGATATGCCCCTTCTATCCAAATCATTGTAGAACACTTGAAAGCAACCTTGCACAAACTCTATAGAATGCATGTGATAATCACTAATATAAAAATGTTACTCCCTTATGATTTTTTTGTCATCCTTTGTACTATCAATCACATGAATGAATGTGATGCGCATAAATATAGAAACCTGTGTGGATTTGTAATATTGTGATTGCACCTCACGCTGTGGCTATAGACTATAGTTCTCTATAAATTCTACAACTAAAACAATGCTCCCAAGTGGAAATGTGTCCTTGCATAACTTGAATTGTAAGTCCAACCATCGAGCTCTATGGGTATGCCTTGCATAGTCATACACTATACTATCACCAAATGTATACATAAACTGATACACTGGAATCTTTTGAATAACCAAATCACACCTTTTTTCTTTTTTACCATCTTTTGTATTGTAGGCCACTGTTTTTTTTTTAAGGTAAGTACTGTCATGGGGACAACTCCCATAAAATACGAATCAAAAAAATTGAAAAGATGCATGCCCTTGCCACCAGGGGTGCAACACAAGACTACCCAAAATGGGCAGTCCAAACCTACTACTTACATAATAATCAATGAATCATTTTCTTTGAAGATCTTAATGCCATTCGGATTGAGGGAAGAGATTTCTTCCGACTGACTTCAGTCCAGTCTTGTTCTATTTTAGAGGTGGATATTGATTCTGTACACTCAATCCTGTTCTTTTCATTGTTATATATGGTTGTTGGAGATATAGGGGGAACCTCAACACTCACATTGGCGATTGACTGTGAAGTCTCTGGAGGAACCAAAGAGGGTTTTGCAGTGCTTGCATCGAAATTTTTTTCTTGTGAAATGGCCATTGGAGAGGATGACAGAGAGTTGGAAACCTCCAAGGGTGGAGGAGAAACAACATCGCAAGCAAAATTTGATTTTGAATTTGAATCATTCTCAATATTTTTACCAATCTCAGTGAGCACGTTGGAGGACCGATTAGTAGCCGTACATTGAATAGAGGGAGTGGTAGGAGTTGCAGGCTTTGTAGGAGGAGAAATAACGTAGTGGCGATATTCAGCCCCTTCCCACCATGAGGGTTTGTAAAAAGGAGCACCATTGGCTTGCACCCCCACCCGTCTTCTTCTACACTAAGCGGTACCATGGTCTGTGGAAAAACAAATTCTACATCTAAATGCAATATTTTCATAATCTATTGGTTGGCACCATCATCTCTTTCCAACTTTGAGAAATATTTATGTTAGAAGACCTTTTGAGACATCCATCTCAACACATAAGCGAGCAAAGGTTGAGTTTTCATAGTTGATTGTCTCTTTTGAGATGTTGTGATATTTCCCTAGGCCATTGTCGATTGCTTTTAGGCAACCAATTTCCTAGAATTGTAAGGGAAGGTAGGGAAAACACACCCACATGAATGTTGTTGAAAAAGTATCTGTGTGTGGGTCAAAAGAGGGGAACTAGGGTTTCATGCATAAAAAATTACCATGGAAAAACCGCAGACCAGTGTTGAGCACCGTTTCTTTATCTTCCATTGATTAAAACTCTAAGATTAAAAACCCCTTTGCACAAGGATAGATACTGATTTCATCCTCTTGATAATCCTTCCAATTTTCATCAATCCATGAATGGAGATCACAAAGTTTAGGCCACACCTTTGTGAACTGACATATTAGAGCATGATCCACCAAAAATTCCTCTCTGTCATAGGCGAAGTTATCTAAACAGATTTTCGGAGAGGATGAAAGCCGAACAACAAAGGGAGAACTCATTGAAGCACCACCATAAGACAATTAAGGATCAGAAGTGTGCGTTGTGGGAGACAAACCAGAATCTTGCAAGCCAAAGTTACTCATCATCACATGGCGAACACTTCATGGAGAAAAAGGGGGTGCCGGACAAGGGCTTCCGCAAATTTTTTCTTTGAGTTACCCCCAACAATGCCCAGATTCTGAATGCCAGCCATTGCGGTGTGAGGAAGATAATCATCAGGTCTCTTTCCTCCATCATCTAGACGCGAATCGCCCCCACCCAAGCGTCGTGAGCCAACCAATGGAGAATAAGGAAAATGGAGAGGGCTTCCTCTTCCCTCCCACAAATTCCTACACACATATTGAGACACCTTTGAATCTGCATTAGGGAATGACAATGCCAACGTCACACATCTGAAACCCACCATGCCATGGTCTGTTACATTGTAGCACCCTTGGATATCCCGATTAGAGGTCACAGAAGCTACGACAATATTCAGAGCAAAGTGCGCCATTAATTAAATTCTTTAACATTGTAGGCCATTGTTTTAAACTTGTCAAACTCTACTAATTCATTTCCAACCGCATGTGTGCTATATGTTCACATATTAGCATACGTTGCAAGCCACTGCAATGACATGTTCCATCCAACCATAATTTCTTGTAGAATATTTGACCTTCCTCTCTTTCATATAAAATTGTTGATATGAAATCTCTTGAAGATGTTGGTGGGGCATGTATGTCACAATCTTGCAAAACATTATTAGTATGCAAATCTAAACATATAGACCGATAAACATCAAAATGGTTAGAAAATTTAATATGTAATCTACAACAAGTAGTGCGTGTGTGATTTATTTTGACACAGAAAGGTTTTAGAATTTCAAAATATCTTTCAAAAAATTTAATTTGAGGATACATCTCTAGAAATTTTCCAGAATACTATGTTTGAGTCGTATCCAAAAAATGCTTTGGATGTGGCTCACGGTTTCGACTACCAATTATCCTTCTTACCACATCCCTTTGATTCAGAGATACCCTTGTGTAATTCTTCCAAAAGTCTTCAATTAGTGATCTCAATGCTTCAACAATTGGTGTATATTTTCATGGTAGTCTCCCCGAGAATGCCAATAATTCATTGGCATCAATGTCCTTGATTCTTTAGTGCCTTCCAACGACTCTTGATAAAGTTTTTCTTTTAATTCTCAATGCTTGACTCATCTTTCTAATGAGACAAGATTTCCTCATTTGATGACTTTCTAATGTTGATGTAATGACACGTTGTGTGACATTACTATCTTTTGTGCGTGAGGTGTTACCCACCCACACTCTCATATGCACTTATTAGATTCTTGACAATAGATTTTTCACTTGAAGCCTCCAATGTTCTCAACCTAAGAGTATTCATGATGGACCTATACTTTATACTTCACATCATTTTAAAAAATAGTTGACATCTTTCGGTCTCATTTAACTTTTCAAAGAACACTTTCCAAATCTTATGAGCATATCTACTACAAGGGAATTTTGGAATCTTACCTTCCATTGGTTGCAAAATATTCTCATCAATATCGATAAAATACTTTGGACTTATATGCAAAATTCTAGCTTGTGTTTTCAAAGGTAAATTCATCTCAATATTAGGAATTTCATCAATATTTAAATGAGATGAGCTAGATGGCATACCTTCAATCATAGATGGAATAGATGGCATACCTTGAGGTTGAGGTGGGAATGATGGCATACTTCCTTCCTCACACGTGAGTGATGATGTAATATCAACTTGAGATGTGGTAGATGGTGTCCCTCCATCTTGACTTGAGGTAGAGGATGTGTCTCCAACTATGGTATTCAAATCTTTCATAGCACGAAGTTTTTGCATTCGTTCCCTTTGTGCCGCCAATACCATATCTCTTGTTGATGGTTGAGGTTCCTCTTCAATTGGCATGTCTTCAAAAATCGTGTCCAATTTCCTCTTCTCAAGAAGTTCCCTCATATTTGTTGCTTTCTTTGAATTCTTATCTTTTTGCTCTTCCTGTTCTGGTTTAATCCTTGATCGTTTCCGGGGCAAGACGAATAATTTTACCTATAGCATGATAAAGAGACAAATATTAGTTCCTAAAAAATGAATCCATACAAATAAATGAAATATATGTCATTCAAAACTTCATACAAAATACATACAATCATCATGTAGAAGAGTAAATTTCACTCAACCATGATGAATAAACAAGTGCACTAAGAGCACAAGGAAAATGCAAAGTAAATTTTTTTGAAGTATTTCTACCTTGCAATAATTTATCATGTGACTTTGCTCTAGCTATTTTCTATTGTATGGCCTACCAATATAATGTCCACAAATAGAAATGTATGCAAAATGTGGTAGCATAGACAAAGCACATGGATTTTTTTATGGAAAGCATAGATAAACTCTCAAGAAAATACAATCGGCTTAAGTATAAATCCAAATTTCACAACTTTTGTTAACATCCTACCTTTGGAACAAGGTATGGGCATCAATCAAATCATTGAAAGAAAGGGGGTTTTTTGTCAAATGTTATAATTGTAACTCCCTTCGTAGAAATGTATGAGAAATGTGGAAGCATGGACAAGGCATGTGAATTATTTGAAAAAATGCATCAAAGAGATATGTCATGGATTGCAATGATTACAGGATATGCACAAAATGGATTTTTTGAAAAGGTTTTGGAAACTTCCTAGCAAATGAAATTAGTGGGTGTGAAGCCAAATTCTACAACCTTTGTCAAGATCCTCCCTACCCATGCCAAGAAAGGATCTTTGGAATAGGATATGGGCATCCATCAAAGCATTAAGGATAGAGTCAAATTTTAAATTTATAGTCATAGCTTACCCTAGTAGATGTGTAAAAAAATGTGGAAGCATAGAAAAGATAGGTGGATTGTTTGGAAAAATGCCTCAAAGAGATATAGTCTCATGGATCATAATGATTGTAGAATATGCACAAAATGGATTTGTTAAAAATATTTTAGAATCTTTCAAGCTAATGCAATTGGAAATTGTAAAGCCAAAATCGACAACCTTTGATAGCATCTCCCTACATTTTCCAAAATGGGCTATTTCAAACAAGTTATGGGCATCCCTCAAAGCATAATGGAAGGGGAATTTTTGTCAAATGTTCTAGTTGCAAATTCCCTATTAGACATGTATGCAAAATGTGGAAGCATAGACAAGTCACATGAACTATTTGACATATAATTTCTCAAAGAAATGTGGTCTCATGGAATACCTTGATTTTATAATATGAACAAATAAATTTAATGCTGCTCCAATTTCAAGCAAATGCAATTTGTAGATGAAAAAACAAATTTCATGACTTTTTCCAACATCCTCCTTCTCTATGCAAAAATGGGAGCTTTGGAATAAGGTACGGGCATCCATCAAAGCATAATGGAAGGGGGAATTTTTTTAAATGTTATAGTTGCAAGTACCCTAATAGACATGTGGAACCTCTTAAAAAGGTATGTAGATTTTGGGAGGAATGATATGTATTCGCACCCAATTACCAAGGGGTTCCACTCAAGGGTAACCCTAGAGATCTAAATGCAAAGGAGATTGAGATCTTGCAATAGGGTTGTCTTAGAGGTTAAATGATATGCAATGAAGGGTTCACCACCAAGTGTAAACTTGGAAAAGACAATGAGTTGACAAACACAGTGTGATATGCAAAATGACCCAGAAAATGCCCTAGAGATGCAAGTAAAATAGAATGGGAAAGCAAAACATAAGTAGTGTGCACTTGGAAACCTTGAAGAGACTATAAAAAACTTTGAAATTTTGGAAATGTTGAATTTTTGACCAATTGGGACTCATTCACCAACCTGGGCGAATCAGTCTCAGATCTAGATTTCTGCACAAGAGTCTATTTCAAGAAAAAGGGTATCAAAATCTGCAAACTAATTTGGTAAACAACTGTAGTGCGACTCATTCACCGCTCTTGGAAAATCAGTCCCATTCAAATTTTTTGAGAATTAAAAACTCTAATCTACACTTCAACACCTGCTCTTTCCTTCCAAGTTGAGTTTTGGATCCGAATCTATGAAAAATACCTACAAAAAAAATTCAACTTGATTTGGTAATGGG
>CM021106.1:603657384-603840943 GCA_007115665.2 Sequoiadendron giganteum | reverse complement strand
CCAGACCTACCAACTTCCCATTTTTGATAGCCTTGGGGTATCCTTGGGCCTTCAACTATCCTCTACGACGGTTTTGGAAATATGGCAATTTACACTTTTGGAGGGTGAGATCCATTGGAGACCTTATTAGCTTGTGCTTCAGTGGCCAAATCACACCTGATAGATGAGGAGATTGTAGCTTGACAGATTTTTGATTGGCAAACATGATTACATAGTGCATCCTTTTTATTACAATCAGGTCATGTGACAGTTTGGACAAATTCAGATAGCACCCAAGGCAGACCCTTCTTCAAGAGATCAACATGGAGTGCTCAGAGACCTGGTGATTATGTATGGTTCACTGCAGAGGATGTTGTCCATAGTGACTCTGAGTACTCAGATCACAATATTCCTCCGATCTCTGACGCAGATGACGTCGGTGCCATAGATGACTATAAGGAGTGGTGAATAGTATCACGACCAACTCTCGTGTTTCCTATGGAGGAGCCAATAGGTGATGCAGGACCACTCCCAAATGAGGGAGATGATGTAGAGGACAAGGCTAAGGAGACACACTACAAGGCTGTAGACATATTTATAGATGTCATAGATGAGGATTATGATGAGGATGCAGATCTTGACTATGACGGCCAGGACAGAGGAGATGAGGAGGAGGAGGAGGAGGAGGAGGAGCAGTCCATGAGCGAGGGTTATGAGGTAGTAGATGAAGATCCAACAGGGCACGAGCGGGGAGAGCCCTCTCCCATTTGTATGAATAGATCATGAGCAACAACTACAGTAGGAACCAGTACCTATAGTCATGGAGAGGCTAGCACATCCTCCATGCCCCCTACATAGGACAAGGTTGATTTCCCATACCCTACCAGAGATATAGGTGATGATGCTTTATTTATTATTATACTTTATGCTTATGCTTATGTCTTATATATCATGATGTGTACTGATTATTGATTGTTTCTATCTTGCAGGATCTGTGAGAGATTTTTAGGATCTCTATCGATAAGTGGCTATAGAGATAGTGCCTCCATCAGTCGACGAGGAGACCACAAACTCAGACTATGTGTCCCCACCCATTGTGGATCAGGACCTAGAGTCATTTAGACCATATGTCAGACTTTGGGAAGCATATGAGAGTTTGAGGAGGTGAGTCCACCCAACCGATGCTTCCCTAGAGGCATAGTCATTCCAGACCCCAGCTGAGTTTGAGAGACTAGAGGCAAAGGTAGCCAGGCTACAGGTAAAGAGAGATCAGATAGTGAGAGCACATCGGGAGGCCCTTGGATAGATACAAGGCTTAGAGTTTTCTCTTGGTATACTCAGTAGATCATGAACATGATCGCACTCCACCATCTCTCAATAGACCACTACTAGATAGAGGAGAGCACCAGATCCCGAGGGATCTAGTAGTCACAGGCCTCAATAGTATTGTATATATTGATGACATGTACTCAAAACTTTGATATATATATGAGTATCTATTATTTTATTGCTGTATTTATGTATTGGATGTTAAATGGCAATGTGATTAATTAAATAACCTTTGTAAGATTATTTAATGAATGTCTTCAAGATTTAACATGCCCTTTGTGATCTAATAAAACTTATTTCAGTTTCTCTTAGATTCAACATTGTGATTAAGTATGTTATGCTAAATTAAATTTACCTATGATCTAATTGAAGAAATTAAATGCATATAAGGATCTAATCTAACACAACATACAAGATGAGCTTGAATAATATGAAGAACCTAAAGTAATCATTTAAAAATGAATTAAATAATCACTTTAGCATTCAAAACACCAAAATAATTGTTTTTCAAGAATGAAGCAATGAGAGAGTATTTGGAATATTATCCTCTAACTCTAACATCATTGCTTTATCATTCCTACTATTCAAGAAGATTAGACATAATACCGAAGCAGATGCGTGACAATGATAGGTTCTTTGAGGGGTGTGCCATCTAATTCGGTTAACATGTATGCATCAAACAAAAAAATTATCGATTATGTAAGGTCCTAACCAATTAGGACTAAACTTCCCTTTTTCATTTGAGTTGGCATTGACGTTACACTGATTTTTGGATAAGACTAGGTCACCTTTGTTGAATGTGCGAGGGATAAAATTTTTATTGTAAATACGTTGTCTTCTTTTATGATAAGGTTGAAGGTGTTCAAGAGCATTAATGCATTGTTCATCGATCGTTTCAAGCTGATGCAATCATTGTTCTTTATAATTTTTGTCATCAATAAGCCCTTGAAGAGAAATTCTTAATGTAGGAATCTCTAACTCCAAGGGAATTATTGGCTCGCTCCCATAGACAAGATTATAAGGTGTAGTTCCTGTAGATGATTTAACACTTGTGCGATAGGCCCATAGCATGTATTGTAATTGTGTGTGACAATCCTTATGATGCTTGGTAATGGTTTTCTTTAGAACTTGTTCAATGATCTTATTAGTTGATTCGGCTTGACCATTAGATTGCGGATAATAAGGTGTTGAGAAGCGATATTGTATGTTAAATGTTTCTAAGAACTTCTTCACGTCATTATTCTTAAATGGTGTACCATTATCAGAGACTAATGCGGAAGGAAGTCCAAAGCAGGCAATAATGTGCTCCAATATGAAATGACATATCACATGAGCTATTGTTGATCGAAGGGGAATGACTTCTACCCATTTTGTGAAGTAATTTTTTGTGGTTATTATGAATGTATGTCCAACGTAAGAGGGGGGATATTTTTCCTATAATTTCCAAACCCCAAACCGCAAAGGGCCATATCGGGACTTGAGCTCGGAATTCATAAGCAAGAGCGTGGATTAGATTGCTATGCTCTTGAAATTTGTGGCATTTTCTTACATAATCAAAACAATCTTATTCCATGCGTCTCCAATAGTATCCAATGCAGATGAGTTTTTGAACTAATGTTTCTCCTCCCAAATGACTTCCACAAGCACCTGCATGAGCTTGTTCAAGTACTGGGGGGATTATTCATATTTTTTAAGGCATCTACATTGATTAATGATCTCTGATACAACACATCAGCGAGAATTATGTACTTAGATGCGAGTGTTCGTAAGTGAGCCCAAATGTTATTTTTTGTTGGCTCGAGAAAGGTACCATCTTTCAAATAATTAAATATTGTATCATATCATTCACTTGAGTCTTCCTTGGTTGTTGCTAATATTTCCTTTGTTTTATCGTCAATTGATGGTTTCATGATTGAGTGAAGAGTAAAAGTAAATTCCTTTGAAGGATCTTGAGGTGATATAAGTGAGGCTACACTTGTCATTGCATCCACATGTCGATTATCTTTTCGAGGGATGTTTTCAATGGTAAATGATTCAAACTTCTCTAAAACATTCATTGTGAGATCCTTGTATTTGGATAATTTGTCATGTTTTTCTTGATATGTCCCATTTATTTGCTTGATTACTAATTGTGAATCAACAAAGATCTTAATGTTTTTCATGCTCATGATTAAAGCAACATGCAATCCAACAAGAAATGCTTCATACTTAGTAGTGAAACATAGGAAATTTAACTGATACGACAAGGGAATAGGCTTTCCTACAAGAGAAATTATTATAACCCCAGTGTTGGAGCCAGTTCGACACTTAGATCCATCAAAGTATAATACCCATGTATTATATTCGATTGTCAACACATTATCGTCGAGGAAAGATTCTTCGCTAGGAAATGCCAGAGGAGAAGGGGCTATGAAATAAACTTAAGGTAAAACTCAAATAAAAACGTAACCCATTTAGCTAGACGTCGTGATAGTTCTATTTTATTGAAAATATGTTTGAGAGGGTCACATTTTGTCATCACATGTATTTCAACACTCAATAAGTAATGTCTCAACTTATTGGTAGCGAATACAAAAGATAATCATTATTTTTTGGTTGTTGTATATCGTTTCACATAATCAATTAAAGTGCGGTTGATGTAATAAACATGATGTTCTTTACCATTTTCATTGTGTTGAACTAGCAATGCTACGAGAGCATGGGCTGATGCGGCTGTGTAGAGGATGAATGGATTTTTTTGTATAGCAGGTTGTAAAACAGGTGGAGTTGCAAGATATTCATTCAAACTCTCAAAATATCGTTTAAAATCCTCACTCCAATCAAATTTCACATCCTTTTTTAGGAGATGTGTAAATGATAACACTCGATCAGCTAGAAAGGCCACAAAATGACGGATCGCTTGAATTCTTCCTAGTAATGTGTGTAATTGAGAGATGTTCCTAAGAGGTGGCATGTTGATTATAGCATCAATATTTTTTGTGTCCACCTCAATGCCTCTATGAGATATGATAAAACCTAGAAGTTTCCCACTATCTACACCAAAGACACACTTTTTCAGATTCAGTTTCATGTTGTATTTTTGCATGCACTCAAAGATTTTCCTAAGGACATTCACATTGTCTTGTCTTGTTAAATATTTTGCTAGAATGTCATCAACATAGTCTTCCAAAATATTATGTATGTAATCATGAAATATTTATGTCATTTCTCATTGATACATGGCACCTGCATTCTTTAATCCAAAAGGCATCATAACCTAGCAAAATGTCCCCCAAGCTATTGTAAATGCTATTTTGTACTGATCTTGAGGGTTGATGAAGATTTGGTTGTATCCAAAAAATCCATCCATGAATGACAACAAAGCATGTCCTGCAGTTGAGTCTACTATCATGCCAATATTAGGAAGGGGAAAGTCATCTTTTAAAGATGCTCTATTAAGATCATGAAAATTCGTGCACATGCTAATAAGATTATCTGGTTTGCAACTACGAAAATGTTTGAGATCCATGGAGAATAATCTATGGGTCTTATGAAACCAACCTCAAGAATTTTTTCAATTTATCCTTTAACGAGCAAGGCTATCTTAGGATTCATATTTCGTATCTTTTTTCGAACATGCTTGGCATTTTCAACAAGGACAATGTTGTGTGTCACTATCTTTGGGTTGATTCCTGGCATATCTAAATATTTCCAAGCAAAAAGGTCTAGAAAGTCATGGAGTAACATCGTGTGATCTTATTCTTCATCATCAAGGCGTTTCCCTATCTTAATGAAATTCTCCTTATCATTGATGTCCATTGGTATATCGATTATATCTCCTAGAGGGAGTGAATTTGGCTTTGGAAATTTAGGGTTGTATTCTTCTTTCTCATTATTTTCATCTTGTGCATCTTGCTGCTTGGTGTTGATCATGGAACATGTAACCTTTTTCTTTTGAGGAGTAGAAGGTGACTTGTCATAAACTCCTAATATTTGCTTCAATACCTCATCACTTTCAACATACTCCCATGATGGTGGTAAATCCATATCAAGCAATTCAGGATGCTTTATAGTGAGATTGATTTTTGGTTTGCACATGATAGTGTTGATGTTTAATGATGGTCTTTTGTTGTTGTAGCAGGGTGATATCCCAAACCATTTTTTTTCTTGTGTGTTAGGTTCCACAGGGACACAAATTCCTTATTCTTTCTTTCCACATGCCTTTCCACTGTAACCCAATTGCTTCATAAGTTCATAACCTCTCCCATAAAGTTTTTCCATTATTTTAGGTTTGGTGGCTTTTGATAGTCTATCTCATCAAATTTTTTTGTATAACTTGTATCTTCTTCAGGGGTGAATGAGGTAGTTAGTTGTAAATTTTCTTCCAAATTTTGGGTTGACATCACCATTGGTTTTTTTTTGTTTTTCATCTTCTTTTCTTATGAATATGTATTCTCCCATAAATGAGGGTGTGAAGTCCAAGGAACCCCCATCATCATCTAATAATTTTGACACTTTTTCCACTTCTTTCTTGTCAACCTCTATAGGTTCTATCTTGGATGTTGGAATCAATGTGCTTAGAGGACTTGTAGTTACTTTTTCAGCTTGTAAGCAACTTTCAGGCTCGGGGTCTATTTCAACTTGGTATACTTTGTTGTTATAGAAATATTTCATGATACAATGAAGGGTCGAAGGCACCACATGCATCTCATGAATCCATGGTTTTCTGAAAAGAAGATTGTATGAAAGGTCATGAGGCATGACATGAATAGGAGTTTGTAAGGTAGCCTTTCCGGCTATAATAGGTAAAGTAATTACACCGAGTTGTTGCTTTCTATATTGTCAAATCCTCTAATCGATACAGAGTCATGTTTGATGTTTGATTTGTCTACACACAACCTATCTAAGAGTTTCACACTACACACGTTAAGGGTTGAGCCATTATCAACAAGGTTCCTCTTAATGCCCAGTCTATTAAATTGGGATATTATCATAAAGGCCACATTTTTATTTCTGACCTCCAAAGGAGGGAGCTCATGTTGGTGGAAAGTAATGTCTACATTAACTATATTCATTCCTTATATTAGACCTTCCACATCGTTTGCATTTGTACTAGGAGGGACCACTACTTTTTGTAAGGTTGTTTGAAGCATAGTGTGATAGTTAGGTGAATTTTGAATGAGGTCCCATAAGGATATCTTTACAGGAGTATTCTTAAGTTTTTCAACAAGATCGTACTCCTTCTCACTATGTGAAGGTAAACGAGGAGCACTAGGCAATATGGGATTAGGCAAAGGTAAGGTTGTCGGTGTTGGTTGTTGAGGTTTCAGATTATTCCTAGAATTATATGTATGAGAAACAGTATTATGAATCAATTCCTACAAGACATTATTCTTAGGTGGATAAAGGATAATCTCAGGTTTGTTTTTAGATTGTGGTTTGTGCGAAGGTGGGTAAAGGATGAGTTGAGGTTGAATCATGTTAACTTCTCTTTTTTTTGGTTTCTCATAACAATCCTTAGTGGATGGGATTTGTGAGATGATTTCCTCAAGGGATTCATCTAACATATCAAATTCATCACTACTAAAAGTCTTGAGGGTTAAGTTAGCTTCGCTTGGTTTGTGTGATTCATAACAAGCCTTAGTGGATGATCCTAGTGAGAGGAAGTCCTCGAGGGCTTCATCTAACATGTCTAAGTCATCACTACTAAAGGGCTTGGATGATATGTTTTTTCTAAATTGAAGTATTTTGTGAATTGTTTCTTTTGATGTTTTTAGTCTTTTGTTTTCATTTTGTAATGAATTTCATCTAAGTGAACTAGGAACTAATGCTGAAATTGAAAATTGCAAAAATCTAATGCTATCCATAATTGCCATGAATGTAAATAATGTTATTTCTAATGACTTCAATGTAATAGAAAGAAACTGAACTCAAACAAAAAAGTAATAGAGGCAAACAAAATATTAAAAATTGGAAATTTAACTCTGTAAACAACAGTGCAAATTTTGCATTGGGATTGATTCGTCCAAGGTGGCGAATGAGTCCTAGTAGGGTTTTTTTTTCCCAGAGTTTATAGATTTTTTTGGTTGATTTTTATGTTTTCTATGCTAATGACCTAGATCTAGGATGCCAATGCAATTTTTCAATAAATTTTAGTGAAATTAAGTGCAAAAATGAAAGCTAAATGAACCTTCACTAATGCAAAAATTGAAACCCTAGAATTCAAATTAACTAATACAAAACCTAATGCAATGTTAATTGAAGCTAAATATAGGATGTAAATGCACTGCAAATCAGAATAATGATGTCCTAAATGCGGGTTCACCAAAATGGAATCTCTTAAAAAGGTATGTAGATTTTGGGAGGAATGATATGTATTCGCACCCAATTACCAAGGGATTCCACTCAAGGGTAACCCTAGAGATCTAAATGCAAAGGATATTGAGATCTTGCAATAGGGTTATCCTAGAGGTTGAAGGATATGCAATGAAGGGTTCACCACCAAGTTTAAACTTGGAAAAGATAATGAATTGCAAAACACAGTGTGATATGCAAAATGACCTAGAAAATGCTCTAGAGATGCAAATAAAACAAAATGGGAAAGCAAAATATAAGTAGTGTGCACTTGGAAACCTTGAAGAGACTAGAAATAGCTCTAAAATTTTGGAAATTTTGACTTTTTGACCAACTGGGACTCATTCACCAACCTGGGCGAATCAACCCCAGATCCAAATTTCTGCACGAGTGTCTGTTTCGAGAAAAAGGGTACCAGAATCTACAAATTGATTTGGTAAACAACTGCAGTGGGACTAATTCGCTACTCTTGGAAAATTAGTCTTGTTCAACTTTTTCGAGAATTGAAAACTTTGATTTTCACTTCAACACGTGTGCTTTCCTTCCAACTTGAGTTTCAGATCTGGATCTGCTAAAAATGCCTACAAAAAAAATTCAACTTGATTTGATAATGGGGGGTTTGCCTTGGTCAAACCCCTAGTTTGGTAATTAAACCTTGATAAAGATAATGATATATGTATCAAAACCCTAGCCTCAAGTGTGTCTAAGACTAAGAAATTTGAATCATGATGCAATCCTATTCTAGCATGAAAGAATATGATGCAAGAATGGAAATGTAGAGATGAATGATTCACTTGTGATGATCTCTAATCACCCCAAATGAATCCAAATGATGCTTGTACCTTCCTTAGGTTGAATGTAGAGTGATAATGGATGATGGAATCACTTAGAAAACAAGTCTTTAGGCTTGGCTTGATGGCTAGTTGCATCTCCCCAACCTAGAATCCATCATGATTCACCACAGACAACCATGATCAACCCTTGAAAATGTTGGGAATAGGATGCCATTTAATTTCATTCTAAACATATTTCATGTATCTCCTAAGTCCTTGGAATGTGTTGCACAACAATAGGATTAGGAAGAGATTAATTTGGAATGAAATAAATATTTAATTTGATATTTTTAATTATTTATAAGTGTGAGGAGCATGTGGGGACGCCTTGGAATGAGCTCCTACAAAATAGGAGCACATGGGCACACACATGGTAGGTGGGATCCAACTTGGTTCAGTTAACTAGTTGGTGAATTGAGTACACTTTAGAAATGCATCTCAGGTTCCTACAAAATAGGGATTTTGATCATGCATGTTGAGTACCTATAAAATAGGGATTGAAGTTCAGTTCAGTTTAGTTCAGTTTCAATTATCTTCAGTTGCATGTTAATTAATCTCAGTTGACTTGAGTTGCATGGATAGATAACAGGTTGATACATTCAGTTAACAGATGGAGGATCATGCATGCACATTTTTTTGCATGAATCGGTGATAGATGTGTTTCAGTTAACAAAGATTAACTTGGGCCCACCTTGGGCGCCCAAGTTGGCATCTTTGAGTTACAACTATTGCGTGGAAAATATATTTATAATGCTTAGTTAAGTGGGACCCATTTTGGACGCCTTCTTTGAGGATGAGCTTGTAGAAGATATTTTTGAAAACTACGAGGTTAACACTTCAGTGTTGGGTGCCAACTTTGAGGGAGACTCATGTTTGAATTATGCATGCATGTTTGAACTCAACTTGGCAATCCTAGGCATGGATTTTCTCAAGAGGCTTTGTGATATTATATATGTTAACTCTTATGAGTTTGTAAGCAAGAATATTATCTATTATTGCAACAATTGTATGAGAGAGTTGTGTGAGAAAATATTGTAGGTTGTGAAGAAGATTTGTTGAAGAACAAAGAAGCACATCAAGGAGAATTGAATCAATATTATTGTAACTCATTCAAAGGTTAAATAATACAAGAAAGAACAATTATAGTGGAGTTTTTTACCTGAAAGGGTTTTCTCCATGTACATGCGGTGTCCTTTCCATTTTGTCTTATATTTCTTCTATCAATCTTCTGTCTACTTTTTACAACATTAAAATTGATCTAATTTAAGATTAATCATACACAAGAGATTGTGACAAAGAATACTAAAATTGAATCTACAGTTACACAGGATTTAGAAATTTTAAGCTACATTTTTACTACAATTTTACTTTCATATTCAACATTTGGTATTAGAGCTATTGGTTGGGTAGAGTTTGGGACGCCTTTCTCTTAAAAGTTTGAAGTCTTTTGGTTGTAGTGTGAGCTTTCAATATCATGTCAATTGCTGATTTGAAAAATTAGTGTGTTGCAATGGGTTATACTTCTCGTTTAGATATTGAAAGGTTCAATGGATCTAGGAATAAGATGTGGAAACTAAAAATGGAAGATCTCTTTGAAGAGAGAGATCAGTGGTCAGTTGTAGGTAATAAGACAAGGACACCTTCATCTATGTCAGATGAGGATTGGGCTAAGTTAGATAAGAAGGCAAGAGGAACCATAAGATTATGTCTTGCTGATGTTGTTCTCTTGAATGTTTCAGATGAAAAGACTGCATTTGATCTGTGGAAGAGAATAGGTGATATTTATCAAACCAAAATTCTTACTAATAAACTGTATCTAAAAAGACAGTTATATTCTTTAAAGATGAAAGATGGTGATTTTATTGCACATCTTAATTTGATTCTAAGTTAGTTAGCATCTGTAGATGTAAAGCTAGAGGATGAAGATAAATGCATTTTGTTACTTTGTTCTTTACCAGAGTCTTGGGAAAATCTAATTGTTTCTATTAGTGGTAGTGGTGCTGATCCGAAGATAGAAAATATAATTCCTACTCTCCTATCAGAGGAGATGAGGAGGAATTCTAAAGAGGAAATTCCAAGATGCCTTGTTTGTAAGAGGAAGACCTGAGAAAAAGGAACCTAAGCGAGACAAGGAAGGAAAGGGTAAGTCCAAAGGATGGTCTAAAACCCTTGGTAAGAGTAAGGTAAAGTGTTGGAACTGTGGGAAACTGGGACATGTGAATAAGGATTGTAAGAACAAGAAAAAGATTTTTGATTCTTCTACAGAGGAATCCTCATATGACAGTAATGATGCATTGGTTATTTCAGCTAATATTGTTTGTGATAACTCTTTGCTTGATGTTTCAGAGTGATCTTCATGGAGAGGATGGTAGTCACGATGCCATGTGTGACTCGATACCATGGTTCAGTGGGAGTTGTTGGCAGTGATGTGGATGCATCATTGGTATAGTTATCTTCATGTGATTGGGGATATATTTTCTTCGTTTAGAGTGGTTATGTCATGATTTACTCTTGCTGCATTTAGAGTTTGGCATGGTACTTGTTCTCTTGAGACTAGGATGTTTATGTATGTTATGATGTATGTAATCTCCTTGGAGGAGATGGTTAGATCATGGATGTCATGTTTATGTTTCTAATTCATGATTGGAGCTTTGACATTGATCGTAGTAGTTCTCTTTGTATTGGATACTTGGAGAAATAGGTGAGGCTTGAGTTCTCTTATGGTAAGAGATATATGTTGGAATGGTTACTTGTAAGAAAAGATTTTTTCAACAATAAAGACCGAGAAGCCTACACCTTGGTTGGACGACAGTTCAACACACTCGATAGGTCTTTATTTGAGAGGTATTTTCCCATTATATCTTTCAAGATGTGTTATGTTTCATGCTTTGATTTCTCATTGGATTGATTTGATTCATGGTTGATTATGGAGACTCATTTAAGGATGGTTTAGCATGAGTTTATATGTTTTATCTTTCATAGATATGGATCTTGATCTATGGATAATTAGTTTTGGAGGATTCATTTTGAGGGATGTTATGACATGGTTTATGGGTTGTTTTCCAATCATGGGGATAGTTACCTTGAGTTTTATCTTCTTGGTTTAAAGATTATGGTTTTACTTGACCTTTTGGGAGCTATATAGTTAACATCAAATTCTTTGATTGTGTTGAGGCCATGGTTGATCTTCATTTAGGAAATGGTTATCACGATGTCATGGATAGCTTGGTTACATGTTTCAGTGGGAGTTTTTGACAGTGATGGTTTTGATGTTTATCTTGTTGCCATGTATAGCTCGGTATTATAGTTCTATGGGAGCTTTGGTAGGATATGGCTATCTTCATGAAATTTGGAGAGGTTGTAGTTTTTTGGGTTTTGAGTATTAATCATTTGCTTGGAGCTTCATGATTATGCAGGTTGAATTTGAAGTTGGCATGGATTGATTGGTGGGTGCTCATGGATACTATAGAGACTTGGGAAAGGTATTGATTGAGAAAGTTGACACTTTGATCAATGCTGCAGAAAATTTCTCGTGGTGCAGGAAGGCCATTGGCCTTGAGTCCTGTACTTGATTTATATTAAATGATTCCTAGTTTAGAATAATTGCAATGATAATGTCAAGTGGGAGAATGTTGGGAATATGATACCATTTAATTGCATTCTAAACATATTTCATGAATCTCCTAAGTCCTTGGAATGTGTTGCACAACACTAGGATTAGGAAGAGATTAATTTGGAATGAAATAAATATTTAATTTGACATTTGTAATTATTTCTAAGTGTTAGGAGCATGTGGGGACACCTTGGAATGAGCTCCTACAAAATAGGAGCACATGGGATCATACATGGGAGGTTGGATCCACCTTGGTTTAGTTAACTGGTTGGTGAATTGAGTACACTTCATAAATGCATCTCAGGTTCTTACAAAATAGGGATTTTGATCATGCATGTTGAGTACCTATAAAATAGGGATTGAAGTTCAGTTCAGTTTTAGTTATCTTCAGTTGCATGTTAGTTAATCTTAGTTGACTTGAGTTGCATGGATGGATAACAGGTTGATACATTCAGTTAACAGATGGAGGATCATGCATGCACATTGTTTTGTATGAATCAGTGATAGATGTGTTTTAGTTAACAAAGATTAACTTGGGCCCACCTTGGGTGCCCAAGTTGGAATCTTTGAGTTACAACTATTGCATGGAAAAGATATTTATAATTCTCAGTTAAGTGGGACCCATTTTGGATGCCTTCTTTAAGGATGAGCTTGTAGAAGATAGTTTTGATAACTATGAGGTTAACACTTTAGTGTTGGACGCCAACTTTGAGGGAGACTCATGTTTGAATTATGCATGCATGTTTGAACTCAACTTGGAAACCCTAGGTATGGATTTTCTCAAGAGGTTTTGTGATATTATATATGTTAACTCTTATGGGTTTGTAAGCAAGAATATTGTCTGTTATTGCAGCAAGTGTATGAGAGAGTTGTGTGAGAAAATATTGCAGGTTGTAAAGAAGATTTGTTGAAGAACAAAGAAGCACATCAAGGAGAATTGAATCAGTATTATTGTAACTCATTCAAAGATTAGATAATACAAGCAAGAACCATTCTGGTGGAGCTTTTTACCCAGAAGGGTTTTCTCCATGTACATGTGGTGTCCTTTCTATTCTATCTTATATTTCTTCTATCAATCTTCTGTCTACTTTCTACAACATTAAAATTGATCTAATTTAAGATTAATCATACACAAGAGATTGTGACAAAGAATACTAAAATTGAATCTATAGTTACATAGGATTTACAAATTTTAAGCTACATTTTTACTGCAGTTTTACCTTCATTTTCAACAGACAATGCTAGATATTGAATGAAAGTGAGCTTGAAGACCTGCAATTTTTTTTTCATGCTGCTCCAAAGCATCAACCATACTTGATCTTGAACTTGAAGGCTCTTGTAATAGATTCTCAACACTTGACTCTTGAAGATGCTTGCTCAAAAATGCTTAGAGATTGATAAAAATGACTTAGAAGCTTGCTTTTATAGGCATCACTACCTAATTGATTGTTATTTCTACCCCAAAGGCCTACATTCATCAAAAACTTGAATTAAATTGATGAATTCCCGCTCAAATTTGAAAAAGACCCCAAATGGGACTCATTCGCCACCCTTGGCAAATGGGTCCCACCTAAGGGGCCTTATTCGCCTAAGGTGGCGAATGAGTCCCACCTTAGGTTTTTGAGGTGGGTTTTTGGATTTTCAAGGATTTGACTGATTTTATAGGATTTTTGAGTGAAATGGGCCCTGGGATTTGAAATAATGGGTCCTAGGGGCCTATAAATGATGATTTAAAGGATAATTAATGCAAGGGTGCCCAAGATAGGTCCAAATTATACCAAGGATTTTACTATCTCCAAGAAGGGAGTACAATTTTGGTGGTCACAACATGTATGCAAAATGTGGAACCACATACAAGGCACACAAACTATATGACATAATTCCTTAGAGAAGGGAAGAAAGGAAGAGTCTATGTGGTATCGCTGCAATGTAAGCCATGATTTGTTTGGTTGCACAAGAGCCAAATGATACTATAAGAGCAGCCAAACCACTACAAAGAGTAAAAAATTGTGTAGTTTGAAATGTGCCAATAGGGGTTAAGGATATAATGATAATTTTTAAAGGAAGCCCCCTTGAATGCTCATATATGTCAAAAATTAAAAACAAACAATGATGAACATGGAATATGCATTTTAACAAAATCTAATCTAATCCCTTAATAAAATCTAATGCATTTGATTAAGGCTATGTATGTTGAGCACTCATAATTTATCATAATTAGCAAAATATAATCTCAAAATCAAAGCATTGTATTAAGCATGTATGATAAGGGATGATAAAGAAACATAATAGAATGAAGGAAAATATAAATAACATGTATAAAGACTTGGCACACCTTTGAAATGGAGATTCGAATGGAGAAACTACCCAATTATGTGTAGATTTTTTTTTCTTGCATCAAACTCCTCAACAATTTGAGCTTTTCACAAACTTGCTTCCTTTTCAACGGTCAATTGTATATAACTCTAATAGAATTACTAGAAACTATGCAATTAACCAATGTATAATGTTAAATTCCTACAATTCAATCATAATTAACATTTCAACACTACAAAAATTGAAACTTGAATTGATATATATAAAATTTGATGTGAAAAATATGTTATTTCCTCCTTCGTAAGTTGGAAAACCAGAAAAAGGTGGTGGAAAGTTGATGCAAAGGTGGTAAATGTGTAAAACTTGCCTATGCACTTCCCAACAACATCAAAAATCATTTTTTATCAGATCACATGCTTAACCAAGAGAATAACAGAGCATGTGGACCTGGATTACAAGTGTCCTTTCTATTTTATTATTTTTGGAGAAAGCCAAGTTGCACTCACGTTAGAATGCGAATGTGTTTTATCTTTCTCTACAAAACAACCATATTTCAACTTCTCCAAAATACGCTCACATTATGGAAAATTTGATTTTATAAAGTTTTCCTAATTCTTATCATGTGTCAATATGGGATTGGGTTGGTGTACATCAATGAGACCTTTCTTTGACCAATTATGACATCTACTAAGTGTTATGTATGTCTCGTTTTGTGTGTGATATGTAGTTTCACCAAAATTCCCTATACGCTCAAGCATGTACATTAACCTTCAACCCTATCCCTTAAACCCTCAATCCTTAAACCCTAATCCCTTAAACTATCAACCCATAAACCATAATCCATTAAACCCTCAACCCTTAAACCTTTAATCCTAAACCCTCAACCCTCAACACTATACCTTAAACCCTACTCCCTTAACCCTAAACCCTAAACCCTATCCCTAAACCCTCAACCCTCAACCCTTAAACCTTAAATCCTAAACCCTTAACCCTTAACAATATACCTTAAACCCTAATCCCTCAACCCTCAACCCTTATCCACCGTCTCTTCCCCTCTCTCCCTCACCCCCATCTCTCCCCTATCTCTCTCACCCCTCTCTCCCTAGGTTGTAAGTCTCTCACTTGTATATCTCTTCGGGCTCTCTAGATATTTCCCTCCCTCTCCACCTCTCTCCCTCCTCCTTACCCCTCTTTCCCTCAAGCTATGAACTTCTCTATCTTATTTTTTCTATCTCTCCCCTCACCTCTCCATCTCTCACCTCTCTACCCCTCACCTCTCTACCTCTCCCCTCTCTAGGTCTCTCAATCACTCCTTTTCTACCTCTCCATCCATCCTTAGCCATCTAGGTCTCTCACTCCTTGTCTCATTACCCACCCCTCTCCCCCCTCTATATCTCTCACTCTTATATCTCCCCCTATGTCTCTCACCCCTCTCTCCCTACGGTCTCTCACCTCTATATCTCTCAGGGCTCTCTAGCTATTTCCCTCCCTCTACACCTCTCTCCCTCCTCCTTACCCCTCTTTCTCTAAAGTTGTGAACTTATCTTTCCAATTTTCTTCTATCTCTCCCCTCACCTCTCTATCTCTCACCTCTCTCTCCCCCTCACCTCTCTACCTCTTCCCTCTCTAGGTCTCTCAGTCACTCCTTTTTTCTATCTCTCCATCCCTCCTTAGCCATCTCGTTTTCTTTTTATCTCTCCCCTCACCTCTCTACCCTCAACCTTTAAACCCTTAAACCCTCAATCCTCAACCCTCTACCCTACACATTAAACCGACAACCCTAATACCTTGAACCTATACCTTAAACCCTTAATCCCTTAATCCCTTGAACCCTCTACCCTCTATCCTTTACATTAAACCATCAACCCTAATCCCTCGAACCTATACCTTAAACCCTTAATCCCCGAACCATCTACCTTCTACCCTATACATTATACATTCAACCCTAATCCCTGAACCCTCAACCCTTAAACCCTAAACCCTCAACCTTATACATTAAACCCTCAACCCTCAACCCTCAACCCTAATCCCTAATCCTTCAACCCTTAACCCTTAAACTCTCAACCCTTAAACCCTCAACCCTCAACCCCTCTACCCTATACATTAAACCCGTAATCCTAATACATCAACCCTATACCTTAAACCCTAATCTCTTAACACTCAACCCTTGAGCCCTAATCCCTTAAGCCCTCAACCCTTAAACCATAAACCCTTGACCCTTTAACCTCAAAGCCTTAAACCCTCAAACCTTAAACCCTAATACCTTAACCCTCAACCCTAAACCCTATCCCTAAAGCCTTAAGCCTTAAACCCTAATCCCTATCCCTAAACCCTCTACCCTCAACACTATACCTTAAACCCTAATGTCATGTCCCTGAAATTGTAGTGCATTGAGATAAAAAGCATCGAAAATAAGATAAACAAAATACATATTAAAAGCATGGACTATTTAATATTATTATTTTAATTATCAAAATTATAACTATAAATATAATATAGTGAATAACAAATATAGATACATATTATAAAAGGATAATATTGTAAAAATAAATAAATATATATTGAATAGAATGTAAATAAAAAATATTGAATAGCATATAAAATATAAGTATATTGAATAACATACAAAACCAATATAAATAATAATAATTAAAATACATTAAAACAAGAAACATTCAAAAGTTTACTAAATGTTGCAAGCATAGGTAGTGTTCCATCAAAAGGGTAATCGATGTTTGGAGGGTAGCAATCAAAAGTCACATCCCTTCAACAAATGAAAAAGCACAACCCCTCCCACAAAATCGTACCTCTTCTCCAATATATAAGGTAAGGTGGGGTAAGAGGGAGAGGCAGAATAAGGTGAAGAATTTAGGAATATGTTCTGAGCATAGAATCTACAGAATCAAACAACAGTAAGGAGCAATTATTGAGCCTTATAAGTAATTACGATCTTAATATAAAAATGAATAGATTAATATTTATGATTAATCAAATGTAAGATTGAAGGAAGGCGACTAAGGAATAAAGAGTCATGGGAAGACACAACATTTCAGGTGATGTACTCACTTAGCAATAATATTTAGCATATTTTGAATATAAGAAACAAATATTACTAATCTGATTATTGGTGTAATTCTTTCTTTAATATTATTATGATGATAATGATGTTGATATTGAATTAAAGATTAAGTAATAAATGCAAATGTATTTGACTGCTAAAATATTGTCTTCTCCATGTTTGTAGGCCTACTAGGGAGGAAGGGCCTAAGAAAAGTGGTGCCTAAAAACCCCATTTAAGGTTTCGCTAGTCCCAAGGAAAGGGTTGGGCCATGGAGGGGTGGAGGTACCACCTAAGATTTTGTTGCGACCATGGAGGGGTGGTAGGCATAGGCCACTTATAAGCTCCACTGGCTTCCCCCAATAGGTCATGTGTTTTCCGAGGAGATGTCATGGGTGGAGAATGCAATTACAATTCCCCTAGAGTGGAGGGTTGTAGGTTACAACCCCTTGAACTTAGCCAAGGACTTTAGGTGGATCTATCCACATGGATAGAGAATTCAATTACAAGTTGCTAAGAAGGTAGGGTTGTAGGTTACCACCTTTGTACTAGGGATCATGGCTTCGAGTGGATCCATCCATGTCACTCCTCATCTGTCTTCATTATTGCTGTTGTTATTATGATTATATTTTGGATATCTAAATATTAATGCTAACAGACATATGTATATGTGGAAATGTTGTTAACATGGTGAATGCATATTTCAATCCAGGATTACTTCATTAGGAAAACAATTCCTTTGAAAAGAATAAACCCTAACCCTAATCAATAAGAGAATTCTAGGGCAAGGTCAGGTATGGGACATTACACCTAATCCATCAACCCTTAAACCCTCAACCCTTAAACCCTTAATCCCTCAAACCTTAAACCCTAAACTCTCAACCCCTAGATACCCTTAAACCCTTAAACCCTATACCATATACAATTAACCTTGGACACTCAACCTTGACCATTATCCCTCAACCTTAAAACCTCTAACCTATACCCTATACCCCCAGCCCTATACTTATGCCCTAAACCCTCAACACTCATTCATATGCCTTATACCCTCAACCTTAAACCTTGAACCCTATATCTTAGACACTTACCCTTGAACATTATCCCTCAAATATAAACTCTCAACCCTCTACCCTAATCCCTCAACCCTATACATTAAACCCTCAACCCCTAACCATCAACCCTAATCCTTAAACCCTCAACCCTTAAACTCTCAACCCTTAAACCCTCTACCCTTAAACCCTCTACCCTCAACACCTCTACCATATACATTAAACCCTTAACCCTAATACATTAACCCTAGACCTTAAACCCTAATCTCTTAATGCTCAACCCTTAAACCCTAATCCCTTGATCCCTCAACCCCTAAACCCTAAACCCTTGACCATTACACCTTATTAAATACTTAAACCATCAACCCTTCAATAAAGACTTAAACCCTCAACCCTTAAACCCTAATCCTTTAACCTTCAACCCTAAAGCCTCAATCCTTAACCCTTAAACCTTAAACCCTAAACCCTCTACCCTTGACACTATACCTTAAACCTTAATACCTCAACCCTTAAACCCTTAATCCCTAAAACCTTAAACCCTATACCCTATACACTTAACCTTGGACACTCAACCTTGAACATTATCCCTCAACCTTCAAACCTCTACCCTATACCCTATACCCTATACCCTATACTTATGCCCTAAAACCTCAACCCTCATCCATATGCCTTATATCCTCAACCTTAAACCCTGAACCCTATATCTTAGACACTCAACCTTATCCCTCAACTATAAACTCTCAACCCTCTACCCTAATCCCTCAACCCTCAACCCTAATCCTTCAACCTGTAACCCTTAAACTCTCAACCCTTAAACCATCAGCCCTTAAACCCTAATCCCTTAACCCTCAACCCTAAAGCCTCAACCCTAAAGCCTCAACCCTCAAGCCTTAAACCTTCAACCCTAAACCCTCTACCCTCGACATTATGTCTTAAACCCTAATCCCTCAACCCTTAAACCCTAAACTCTCAACCCTTAGATACCCTTAAACCCTAAACTCTCAACCCTTAGATACCCTTAAACCCTTAAACCTTAAACCCTATACCCTATAAACTTAACCTTGGACACTCAACCTTGAACATTTTTCCTCAACCTTCAAACCTCTACCCTATACCCTATACCCTCAACCCTATAATTATGCCCTAAACACTCAACCCTCATCCATATGTCTTATACCCTCAACCTTAAACCTTGAACCCTATATCTTAGACACTCAATCTTGAACATTATCCTTCAACTATAAACTCTCAACCCTCTACTCTAATCCATTAACCTTATACCTTAAATCCTTGACCCTCGACCCTTAACCCTAATCCATCAACCCTATATGTTAAACCCTCAACCCTCAACCCCTCTACCATATACATTAAACCCTTAACCTTAATACCTCAAACCCTAATCTCTTAATGCTCAACCCTTAAACCATAATCCCTTAAGCCCTCAACCCTTAAACCCTAAAATCTTGACCCTTTAAGCTTAAAGCCTTAAACCCTCAACCCTTAAACCCTAATCCCTTAACCATCAACCCTAAACCCTATCCCTAAAGCCTCAACCCTCAACCCTTAAACCCTAAACCCTATCCCTAAACCATCTACCCTCGACACTATACCTTAAACCCTAATCCCTCAACCCTTAAACCCTTAACTCCTCAAACCTTAAACCCTATACCCTTAAACATTATCCCTCAAACTTCAAACCTCTACCCTATACCCTATATCCTCAACCATATACTTATGCCCTAAACCCTCAACCCTCATCCATATTCCTTATACCCTCAACCTTAATCCCTAAACCCTATATCTTAGACACTCAACCTTGAACGTTATCCCTCAACTGTAAACTCTCAACCCTCTACCCTATACCCTCAACCATATACTTAAGCCCTAATCCCTCAATCCTCAACCCTATACCTTGAACCCTGAAACCTACACCCACAAACCCTCATCCCTATACCCTATAACCTCACCCTTATACCCTAAACCATGAATATTGTGCCTCAACCCTATAATTAAAACCTAAACCATACACTCTCAACTCAAGTCACCCTATGCCTTATATACCCTCAATCCATATAGTAAACCCTAAACCCGATATCCTAAACCGTAATCCCTCTACCTTACACACTTAATCTTATACACTCAACAAGCTGAATATTATCCCTCAACTCTAACCCTCAACCCTCTAACCTCAACCTATTACTTAAGCCCTAATCTCTCAACCCTCAACCGTATACCTTAAACCATAAACCCAAAAAACCCCAACCCTCAACCCTAAAAGCTATACCCTCGGATCCTTATATGCCCTAAACCCAAAACCCTTCCATATATACATACAAGCATACATATATACATGCATACGTACATACATACATATAAGCATGCATGCATCCATACATACATACATACATACATATAGGCATACATACATACATGCATGCATACATACATACATACATACATACATACAAACATGCATACATATATGCATACATCCAAGCATGCATACATACATACATACATACATACATACATACATATATAAGCATACATACATATAGGAATACATACAAGCATGCATGCATACATACATACATACATACATACATACATATAGGCATACATACATATATACATACAATCAAGCATACACACATAAATACAAATATATATACAAACATACATACATCAAACATTCTAAGCGAGTCATAACGCGAGCGCGTTATAACGTGCTCACATTATGTCAAACTTGACAAACATGCAACAAACTTTTGCAAAAAAGAAAAAAATGTAAAGCAAAACATAACGTGAGCGTGTTATAACGCGCTCATGTTATATGTTGCTTTGGGATTCCCAAGCCTTAGGCTTGGGATTTTCTTTGGATTTCCAACCCAAAGGCTCGGAGTTCCTTCCCAACATCCAAAGACATGTTTTTGAATATTCTACAAGATTTCGCATAATCTTGTTCATGTTAATCGTCATGTTTACACGTGTTTCAAGGTCGAACAAATCAAACACCTGGGTAATGTTAGGCTTTCTCTTAGCTATTTAACGATGTAATTTTTTCACATTTTGACAATGTTAAGCCTTTCATCTTTAATTTCTTTTGTTTGTGTCCATTTTTTGGCAAAAACCAATGTTTGGTATTTTTTACTTTATAAATTAACTATTCATTGAAATTTCAAATAAATTACATTTTTATAAACTAGACTCCATTCTACACATATTTAAAAAAATGATTCTCAATTAGTTTTCAAAATTTATAGAGGTAGCATGGCCAAAATTTTATTTTTCAGGATGTGTCCACTTTGAAAATTAGTAAAAAATGAAATATTCATTAAACAATTATTAGAAAAATCAGGCATAAACTACATGCTATTAGCTAATTTCTCACTGAAGTGACTATAAAAACACCAAAAAAAGTTAACCTTTTGAGGGAGACACAAAACACACTATGTTATGTTTTTTTGCCAGAAACAACACCAATTTTTGTGGCTCCATTTTTTGAACCCCTTAATCTATACCATTTTTAAAAAAATAGTAATTTAGAAAGTAGACTCAAATCACTACGAACATTGTTTTTGTTGCATCTTAAACTTTTGAGTATAACTATGCTCAATTTCTCATCCAAGGTCAATATTTCTTGGTTTCAAAAAAAAAAGTGGCCACTTAAGACCCCCTTTTGGCCCGCCATCTTCCTACACTTACCCATGGAAGCATTGGGAAATACATTTACCATGCCATCTTTTGAGGTTTTTTGTGAATTTTTGACTCCTAAACATGCAAAGTTGACTCATTTTGATTCTCTTTTTAGTTCCAAAACCCAAAAATTAGTAGCACAGACATCCAAAGTTAAAGAAAAGAATAAACAAAAGACCAAGATAAATACTTCATCAGGTAGTGAGCATTCCTCCAAACCATCTCAAAAGTCAGAATAGAAACCTCAAACCACTCATCAGAATGATTAGTCTTCTAATTCTAGTCAGTCTTCCTCCAAGATGAAGAAGAAATCAAGTGAACCTTATAGTTTTTGTGGTAAATAAGGACATCTAGTCACTAGATGTTGGAAGAGATTAGAGGCTTTAGAGCCAATCCATGCAGCAACATAAAATCTCAACCCCTAAGTCTTTTTCTTTATATTTACGTAAAGGTCATGTTCTTTTTGCATGGGCCTTACCTTCTATAGATCCATGGATACTTGATTCTGGCGTGACACATCACATGACTCACTGTTAGGGTTTGGTCTCACCTCTTTCAAATTACAACACTACTCAAATTGTAGTAGTGGATTCTATACAACTTTTAGTTTGGGGCTCGGGTACTATTCCACTTGAGGGTGGTTTTCTTCAGGATATTCTTGTTGTTCATGATATTTCCACCAACCTTCTTTCAATGTATCAAATTTTCTAATCTGGCACTAGTAGGACTATCGATTTTATCCCACATGATGTATTTATTCGTGACCTTCATGATCCTGATATTATTCTGGTTACTAGGAGTGTCGATTCTTCCTCTCATTTATACCTATTTGATGATTTTTAGAGTTCAATTGGTTCAGTTTCATCTTTCATAACACATGTAGACATTGTGAGTAAGCTTTGGTATAAACATTTTGGTCATGTCAATTACAAATATCTCCAGTAGATGAGTACACATGTATTAGTGTAAGGCCTCCCTAAGATTTCTTATACCAATGGTGTTTACCGCGGAAGTGCTCTTGGAAAACATTACCAAGATTCTTTTCCTATGAGTAGAGACACAAGTGCTAAGGGACCCTTAGAGTTGGTACATAGTGACCTCATGTCATCTCTAACTTCTTGATTCTCAGGAGCCAAATATGTGCTCACATTTATTGATTACTTCTCTAGATGTACATGGGTGTACTTTATTAAGTAAAAGAGTGATGTCTTTGATTTATTCAAGATATTTAAAGTATTCGTGGAGAAGTAATATGGTCCTTCTATTCAGAGGATACACACAAACAATAGGGAGGAGTATGCCAAGTAGGATTTCAGGGACTTATGTACTGAGCATGGTCTACAATATTAGATTATAGTTCCATACACCCCTCAATATAATGGTGTTGTTGAGAAAGAACATAAATTTATGAGAGATGGCTAATTTTATGATTCAATCATGAGATATGGATTCTTCTTTTTGGGTTAAAGCAATTAATTGTGCCAATTATATTCAAAATCTTATATCTCATAAGATATTGTGATATATGACTCCTGAGGAGGCTTGGTCCCATATCAACCTTGATGTATCTTCATTCAAAATCTTTAGTAGCGGGGCTTTGGAATTCATCCCTAAAGCTTAGGAAAAATCAATGGAGAGGAAAATCCAACCACTCATATTTTTTGGCCATTGTGAAGATGTTAAGGCATATAGGTTGTTTGATCTTGATTCCAAAGATGTCTTGTTTAGGCGAGATATCTAGTTTGATGAGCGCTTTCCTTGGGTGGATTCTTCATCATCGACTTCTCCCTCACTATCTACTACTCTCATTTCATCTCTTGAGGATGAGAATGATGCTCTATCTTCCCTCCACCTCTAAATATTCAAACTTTACCAAAGTGGTCCTACAATGCTATTGATGCAGCTAGATCTTTCACAACTGATCCTTTAGACTCTTGTCCTACTTGTGCATAAACATTAGGTGTTAGTCTTTTGATTCATACCATTTCAAATGATCATTAGAAGTTTTCAAATGCATCTAGTATTCCTGAGTGGGATAGTTCTATGGAAGATGAGTATTCTTCATTGATAAACAATAATCCTTGGGATCTTGTTCCTCTTCATAAGGGAAGAATTTTAGTTTGGTACAAGTGGGTGTACCATACCAAATATGTTGTATATGGATCTATTAATAAGTTCAATGCTCGTCTTGTTGCAAGGGATTCTCTCAGGTCAAAGGTATTGACTATTCCAAGACCTTTGCCCCTATTTCCAAAATGAATTATATGAACCCCTTGTACTTTCACTTGCAGCTTCACAAGGATGGACAATATACTAGATTGATGTGAAGAGTGCTTTCCTTCATGGTGATCTTCGTGAGGATATTTATATGGAGCATCCATAGGATTTTTTTTAGGATTCTTCACTAGTTTCTAGGCTTCATTGTTCATTATATGGTCTCAAACAAGCCCCTCGAGCTTGGTATGAGAAGATAAACACTTTTCTTCTTCTTTTTGGCTTCACATGATGCCAACTTGATCCCACAACGTACATTCAGCGATAAGAGGGTGATCTCTTGATCCTTGTGCTATATATGGATGATTTGATCATTACAAGTGGTTCATCCTCCGTGATCCAAAGTTTTTAATGAGCTTTGATGGAGCGTTTTGAGATGATAGATCTTAGCCTTCTACACTACTTTCTTGGTTTACAAGTTATTCAGTCTTCAGATGGGATTTCCATTTTTTAGCAGAAGCATTCTCTTGATATGATTTAGATATTTGACATGCTTGATTGCAAGCCTATCCCCACACCATTTCAATTAGGTAATGTATTTTCTTCCACTTGTACTACTCCTTCAATAGATGCTACATTATATAGGCAGCTGGTTGGCAATATTTTGTACCTGATATATTCACGTCTTGATCTTTCTTTTGTGGTTGGTCTTGTCTCTTGGTTCTCACACGATCCACATGGGAGTCATTGGCAATTTTTCAAATGTATTTTGAGATATATTCAGGGAACCTCACGTTAAGATATTCACTATACATTAGAAGATTCTTGTATAGTTGGCTTCACTAACTCAAATTGGGTTGGTGATGTACACGATAGGAACTCCAATTTTGGCTTTTTTTTGCCTTACTTCTAGCCCGATCACATGGTCTTTCAAGAAGCAATCTACAATTGAATTATCATCCATGAGGGCTAAGTATAATGCAATGGTTTTGGCTAGCCAGGAGGTTTTGTGACTTCGTTAGTCATTGACTAAGTTTAATTTTCCTCCTGATAGTCCCTCTATTCTTGGTGTGACAATAGAGTGTCATTCACAATTCTCGCAACCCAATGGAGCATCAACATACTAAGTACAAAGAGATCCACATGCACTCCATTCGATGGTTGATTCAAGATAGTTGTCTCACATTGGAGTACATGCCTACAATGGAACAGGTTCCAGACAACTTCATGAAACCTTTAGCATCGCCTCATTACCTTGAGTTGTGATCAATTCTTGGTGTGAAGTACGTTGTAATTGGGGTGTCTTCATGAGGGCTCCATGTTTTTTATACATGAGCTTTCATCTCTCTTTAGGAGATGAGTTTTTCCCATGAGGTTTTCTCCTTTTCTCTAGCTATGAGAGATTTATTTAATTATATACATGGGCACCTCACTGGGCCTTGTTGTTGGGACCCATTCATGCTTTCTTTGCTTTTGCATTGGTTTTTTAGAGTTTTTAGCTACTCCTAAGTTACACTTGAGGGGGAGTGTTGGAGTAATCATTTTTTAGCTAATAATTAATTAATCTTTAATTGATTATTAGGCTAATTTCACTTCATACATTTGAGCTAAACTTAGGAGTGCTTTTTTTTATTAGAGTGAGATATTATTAGATCATTTTGGCTAATCACATAGGATGACAACACTTGTCATTATCTAATTCCTTTATAATCTAGGGTTCGCTCTTAGAAGCACTCTCCTTCATTGTATTATTTCATTTTGTAATTTTTTTTCTTTTTGAGGAAATAGCAAATCATTATTTGAAACTCTCATGCGTTGAAGATGTTCTTTCTTATTGTTTGATCTTGCTTTGTGTGTGTTTTTCACAATTTTAACACCATTGTTGTAAATAATGTTGCTCACTATAACAATTGTAACCAAGACATTGCATATACCTACAACCAATATCTCAAATGCATAATAACAAAAAATTATCAGAACAAATTGTAGCCTTAAAAAAGACATGTTCAATAAATTGCTTCCACGCCTTCAAAAAATAACATGAAGAATATTTGAAAAACAAGTTAGAAATCTTATTTACTCTACGAGAGTTTCAAGTTCAAGAACATTTCACATTGGACCGGAACAAAATCATTTTAGGTTTGCAACAAAATGAATAGAACAATTTAGATTCAAAGTTTTAAAAATCTTATTGCTTATCGGATAGCTAAACAATTCAACTTCAAACTTTTGAAAAACTTATTATTAGTCTCTAATAATTGTCAAATATTTTATTATTATAGACGTAACTTTCTTACAATTATGAATAGATATATATAGATTCTACCCTACAAGAATTACATATACTATTGCATAGACATATTTTCTACTCTTTCGTGGATTTTAGCACTAGGTGCTGCTACAATAGATTACATTATATCATATTGTTGATGTTATAGTAGCTTCGGGCTCATCCTTCCAGCCACGAGTGAAGACATAAATTCATATAGCCTATCGGCTATTCATTTATTTGTGATAATTAATGTGAAGGGGCGCTTCACATGGCAACAATGTAATTTCCATCTTGGCCGACCTTCCTTGAAATTAGCATTTATTATTTATAATTATATTTTGTATAATGGTCAACCTATCTCTTGAAGAGGTGTGACCTCTCTATCTATATGTATATATAGAACATCATTTTCTCCAATTGATAAGAAGGAAAGTTTGATTGCCAAGGGTTCTCTCAAGTGCGAATTTCTTCAAGAGGCTAATTGTGAGTTCCTCAAGTGCTGATCTGAGTTTCAAGAAGGGCAGATTGCTATCTGTTTTGTCACCATTGTTGGTGCTAAATATAGGCCTTGAGATTGGCCTCATTGAAAAGGAGACAATTCATATTTTCTCAAATATATAAGTGATATATTTGCTGGGTTTTTCTCCCTCAATTTGGAGGGTTTTACTAGGGTATCTTGCGGTGTTCATTGTCTCATGTGTTGCATTTTCTGAGTGCTTTATGTCTTGATATATCTGATCATGTAAAACTAACATTGTATCAGAGCAGGTTCAAGAGATCCGATCAAATTTAATTTAAGCCGATTCTCCTTGAAGTGTTTTATGGAAGGCATTGAATCTTCGTAGTGGCACTCAAGAGGAATCGCCTGTATTGGAGGCAAATCAAGCATCTAGGGCCTGAGCATTCGCGTCTAGCCTGAAAAATCCATCAATAAACTTCACAATCGTCTCCCAGGCTTGTGAATTCTACATCATCAGACATTGGATCTAAGTATGGTGACCATTGGAATATCTCCCTATTTGCTCATGGTTGCGTAGCCTTTGGCTCTCACTACTCACCAATTGGGTCATGCTATCAAGTCTGCATCTGCAATTGGAGCTTGAGGGATAAATTCTCTTAAGGAAGCGATGAATGCGTATTTTGTAGTCGTTTGAATGCTCGCCTTACGTTGGACTGTTCTTTGTATACTTTTGTATATCTCTTGAGGAGCATGGATTGATGTCATTTGTGCCATATGTCTGGTGCACGGAGTCGAGGAGACCGGCAAAATCTATATACTAGTCGTCATTAAGAATTGACACTTCATTTATGCATGGAAGTGGATATTTTATATTCCCATGAAGTTCAATGTTATAAGATAAATTCAAATATTGGTGGAAGTGTATTTTCTAAGTCTTAGCTGGGTGCACATGGAGTAAAATGCAAGTGTGGACTATCATTGGGGTGAACACCGTAACAGATTGTCATTTGCAAGAAGTGACTTACCTTTCATTGATGTCATTGGTAAACCCGTTAAACGTCTATGGCATGTCGATTGCCTTCTTTGGTGACTTGAAAAATACACACTCTTCTATGATAGGAATCAAGTAAATTCAATAGTGTATATCGATCGACTTCATCTTGGCAAAGCTCCTCTATCGCCATCTTGATAAGTCACCCAAGCTTAAAGTCTCAGAAAAGTATGAAGTTGTCACTGGGATAATTGTGTATCTCCTAGTTGATGCGATCTCCAGTTGGTATTCACTGTGCATGAGATCTACCTTACGCTAGCTCAACATCCTTGTTCTCACTAAGTGGATGACATCCTGGGGGTGGATAGACCTTGTCAGAGATCGAAACCACTGATACATTTATCAAGTTATCCAAGATTCGATATTGTTGGTATTTACCATATGGGTTGTCTAAATATTGATGACGACAGATCTTTCATACTAAATGATGATGGTGGAGTTGACGCGGATCTGTGATCGTTGGTTTTCTGAAGTCGTCTCCTTGTTGGTGTTGGCCAAAGCCTATGGCTCTACCTGGACGACGGATGTAATCGCCACCTCCCGATGTGTACATGTATGCTAGGGTTGGCTGAGTTAATTACCAAGAATTTCGGCTCTACATGAAGAGATAAGTCTTCCATGCTTAATGTTCATGAAATTTTTTTGTTATTAATTCATGCTATAACATTGAGATAGTTCCAGCATTGGTATTTCTCTTTGGAATAGTTGAGTTATATGAACTATTAGTAATCTCTCCTTAATGTGCATTAGGATGAACCAAGAGATTTATTTCAAGACAAGAAGGGAATGAAGACACTACTTGTAGCCATGAGACTGAGTAGATGGTTGAAGACATCTCTTCGAAGAGGAAGAATTAACCTTCAGAGGGAGTTCTATGTCTCACTGAGAATAAGTAAGGGTTGCAGTGTTGCAAGGCCAGATGCTAAATCCTTGAAGTACCTCTTCAGCAGTTGAGATTAGAATTGCTCAAGTCAATCAACCTAGATTTAACATTAGTAGCTCCGCAAACCTATTTAGAATAGAGTGATTTGTGATGAGGTCGAAGAAGATAATCCTAAACTCTCTACAATTTCAAAGGTGTGCACTGAAAAATATTCTCTAAGGCAAGTGTTGCAAGCAATATTGGACAAAGAGGTCAGAAGGTTGTTGCAAGTTCTTGAAGATTCAAAGGGAGCCTACTAAACCTGAAGAAGATGGTTGGGGTCTACGATAATATCTTGGTGTAGCAGGAAGCAGCCTTCAGTGGCATTGAGCACCGCATAGACCAAGTATATTATAGCTTGTGTGGCAGCTCGAGAAGCAGTGTGGCTTTAGAAGCTCCTTGTAGGATTGTTTGGACAATTGTTGGAGCTGACTGTCATCAATTGGGATAATCAAAGCTTTGAGAAGCTTTCTGTCATTCCAGTGTTTCATGACAGAACTAAGCATACCACTATATCAGAGATATGGTATTGAGGAAAGAAATTCAGTTGAGGTATATCAGCACTAATGAGTAGATGGTAGACATTCTCACCAAGCATCTCTTCAGGATAAATTTTGTGCACCTTCGAGACAAGCTTGGTATGGTGGAGAATCAAGCCCTAGCTGAGAAGGAATCTCAGTATCAGTGATCCTCTTTAATGCATTTCTCTTTGAGATTTGAGGTGAAAGCCCTTGTTTCCACCCTCTAGGAGAGCCATGGTGGATGTCATATGTGTGACTCCATGACAACATCACATGAGAGAGTCTATGATGACTTTCTTGTACTTGTGTTTTTCACCCTCTAGGAGTAGCCATGGTGAATGTCACGATGAGGTGACAACATCACGTTGAGTGATGGGCACTTATGTACATTTTCCATACATGGGAGAGCCATGATGGTTAATATAATGATGAGGTGATATGTTCCTTTTCCATACATGGGAGAGCCATGATCATTGATATTACGATGAGGTGATATTCTTCTTTTCACACATGGGTGTAGCCATGATGGTTGATATCACGATGAGGTGATATGCTTTGCTCTACACATGGGTGTAGCTATGTTGATTGACATCACGATGAGGTGATATGTCTTATACAGTGTTGTACCCCAAACTAAAAAAATTGCTACACTTAGCCATTTTGAAGAAATGAGTCCAAATACTGTTAAATTTGTCAAAAAGGTCAAAATTGGGGTTTGTATGTCTTGCATGGGGGTCAAAACCTTGAAATTTTCAAAATCTGACAATCTAGGTTGTTAGAGTAATAAGTTATTCCACTTAATTAATTATATCATACTGATTAATTAATTAAGTCACTTATTCCCTTAGTTGCTTAAGCTAAACTTAGGTACATTAATAATTGATTAATTATTAAGTGTGCACACTAGGGTTTCTTGATCTCCTTCATAAGGATTGATCTCTTTGTAATAATTGATTCTCAATAATGCATTTTTACTTTGAGGTTTACAGAACATCTTCTTTGGTTCTGCATGTCTTTTGCATGTGACAGGTGATTGCATGCAGGTGATCTTGGTTTCTAACATGGTATCAGAGCTCTAGACCTGCAGCTGCTTGTTCATGATCTGAAGATATGGCCCTTCAGTGAGTTTCAAGTGCAAGGGTTTCCACAGGCTTCCTTTTTGCAAGATCTGGGGGTAGTCGATTTTTCGGGCCACTTTGGGCTCAAATGGAGGTCACTATCGTGTTCGCAGCAACCAAAAACCCTAAGGACGCCTGTCATTTGGTCGATTTCTAAGCAGTTGGTCTGGAAGGCAAAAAAAATTGCCAGGGAGGTCGTATAGCCTACCCGCACACTCCTCGAGGCACGAAAATCAAAAACGTGGTCTTTGGGATTGCCGTCGACACCTCCAATTCACACATTGGGCGCCACCGTCGCGCCACCAGGAGCTGCAGCCACCTGGCGGCACCACCAAATCACGCCGCCCTCCTTCGACAGCTCCCACGGGCTCGGCCAGCATTCGTCGCGGTCCTATGGGGGACCAGGAGCTCCGCGCCTGGCCCCCGGTCGACCCTAGCCCCCACCACGGTTCTATGGAGAACCAGGGGCTCCGCCAATTTTTTTTTGCAGGGGGTCCTTTTTTTGTGGCAATGGCCAGATGGCCATCAAATTTTTTCCAGTGAATTACTGACATCATCAGACATACGACCTCTTTGCCCCCTCCTAACCTTGATTTTCCCTAAAGGAGGAGGTTTTTTCTTTTTGGCATAACTTGGGCATACGGTATCGAAATTGAGCAAACGAGATATCATCAAAAAGCTGGTTCCAAGCACTTTCCTGTGGTGTAGTTTATTTTACAATATTTTTTTGTTTTACTACATTTATTGCTGTTTGAAGTCAGATGTTTATTTTATGCTTCTGAGCTCATAACTTTTTGCCACGATCTCCGATTTTCACTATCTTTGCGACGTTGGAAAGGTATTGAGGAGATCTATGTTGCTGTCCATGCACTTTTTTTTGTATCTATCCCAGGTTTATCGTTAATCCAGATTTGTCCCGATGGGTGTTTTGGAGATTACTTGGATGTTTTGGCAATTGGGAGAGTGCAACTTGCATCTTTGCACTTCATTTTAGTATCACATTCTTTCAATAATCGACTGCTGCTTCATAGATTCTAGGGTTGTTCCTGTTTGGAGTTTTCGAGTGTTCCGTGGCATCGGGTCTGCTATTGCATCATTATGATTCTGATATCTGTTTCTTGTAGACAAAAGTATCTTTCCTTGCTTGCCAGATTGTGGTTCTAGTGTTACTCTACAGTGCTCTTCCAGTGCTTCTTTGCAGCATGTCATCTCATTGTAGGGGGTTTTTCCCACTAGGTTTTCTTTCTCTACCTCTTTCTTGCATTTGTAAATGGGTACCTGATCAAGCCTTTGTTGTCGGGACCCATCCTTGCTTGCATGCATCTTCTTCTAGTGTTTTAGCTTCTTCCTAAGTTCATCTTAAAGGGGGGTGTTAAAGTAATAAGTTATTCCACTTAATTAATTATATCATACTGGTTAATTAATTAAGTCACTTATTCCTTTAGTTGCTTAAGCTAAACTTGGGCACATTAATAATTGATTAATTATTAAGTGTGCACACTATGGTTTCATTTAGGGTTTCTTGATCTCCTTCATAAGGATTGATTTCTTTGTAATAATTTATTCTCCATAATGCATTTTTACTTTGAGGTTTACAAAACATCTTCTTTGGTTCTGCATGTCTTTTGCATGTGACAGGTGATTGCATGCAGGTGATCTTGGTTTTTAACATGGGTCGGCTCAGAGCGACCAAATCAACAATACCCAAATTTCAGTTTTTAATCCCTAAATTTTAGGAAAATTTCTATTTTTAGCAGTTTTCTAAAAATATAAACTTTTTCTAGGTTTTTCTAGGTTTCGCAAGAAATGGATACTTGTAAAATTTTCTAAAAATAGAAAGTTTGGTTTCTAGGCTTAAGATTGATTTTGATTGGCTCAAAATACTTCCTCATTAGGCTGGTGCAGTCAAAATCTCAAAAAGATCGGTTTTACCCTATTGGGTCTATTCTGCTTTTTCAGAAGCCTGTTCGGAGATCCAAGGTCATCAATGGAGGTCAGTCAGTTGATAGGTGTTAGAATCAGATGTTCAAGCATCAAACAGAAGCTATCAACGATGAACGTGCGCAAAAAATAGAGAAAGGAGAGAATAATTTGAAAAAGTTGAAAAAATGTTAAAATTTGGCTAACTCTGGTGAATCCAGGCGCCTCCAGTCAAGAAGGGCGCCCATACTCCCATGCCTTAGAAAATTTTTGCATCCGATAGTCAAGGCCAAGGAAACACATCAAACGAGGTTGAAAAGTTTGAAAGTTCAGAAATTTTCTTAGTCTACCAGCCATGGGCGCCCCTGAAGAGAATAAGCGCCCAATTTTTCAAGGAATCAGAGTCGGAGCTCCCAGGCAATGTTGGTCAGATCTAGCTCAGCTCCGCAAAGAGCCTGACAATGCAGTCATCTGATCATTTAGCTTCCGAAAAACTCAGATCAAATAGGGGCCAAAATGAGAGGTGTTTAGAACTTTGAAGGTAAAAATGATGAAAATATTCTAACACTGGTGAGTCTGGGCGCCCCTGGAGAAGAAGGGCGCCCAAGTTTTTGAGAACTCAAATGATAAAATTTGCAGAAGGCAACTCCAACGTGACTTCGTCAAACTTGATCAAGTTGTCCAACGCAATCATCACCACGTCCGTCGGAGCAGGCAATCATCAGATGTCGCAGGCTGAATAGAGGAGAAAAAGTGAATGAGATGACAAACGTCAAAAGCAACAGTGAAAAACTCTAATAAAAACTCTCTGGAAGAGATGGGCGCCCCTGAAGGAGAAGGGTGCCTAGATTTTAAAGCCTCTAGATGTTATTTTTCAAAGATGAAGTATCGAGGGGACGCCTTCCAGAATCTTCTCATCTATCTGGTGAATCTGTCAACCAGTCAATTTGACAAGTACAATGCCCAGAATCATGAATTCATCTGAAGGTCAGAAGACAAGTATAAACTCAAAGATCATGAAAATGGCTAACACTGGAGAAAGTGGGCACCCCTGGAGGAGAGAGGCACCTGAATTTTTGAAGGATCAAATGAAGTTTTCATCAGAAGTCTCCTCCAAACAAACTTTGTCAGATTCGATCAGGCTCTATGATGAAACATTCAACACATTTGTTAGATCAATCTATGAGGTTGGAAATCAAAATCAAACTAGGGTGGAAAATTGAGGAGAAGTTGAAAATGATGAAAAAATGGTTAAGTCTGAGTGAAATAGTCGCCTCCAGTCAAGAAGGGCGCCCAACCTCACTTGCCTTAGTCAAATTTTTGAAGATTTTAAATTTTTGAATCAAGAGGAAACATTCACATTCATTGCATAAACTCAAATTAGGGTTTGAAGAATTAGGGTTAAAGAGAAGGTTGTTTCACTTGAGACGAAGCTTTTTTAAGGCACCTTTGTGTTTTATTTTTCATATTTTCTTGCAGGTGGCTTCAAGGAAACATAGAGCAGCAACTTCAAAATTCAAGAACGTAAACTTCCTGGTTTTTTATAAATTTTCAAATCAGCACTCAAGAAGGCTTTCTTTTTTACACTTTTTTCATCCAGAACATCAAATCTTTGAAGGAGGCCATTGTTTTCAATTTTCAGCGAGCTCGTTTATATTGGTTCTATCTTCTGGATAATTCTTGGAGAATTTTTTCAAGGTTGCAGCAGCTGCTTTTTATTTTGCATGTCAGAGAAAACTTCAAATTTACAACTTCCAATCTTCTAAGTCTATCTTAAATGTTCTTCTAGACAAAACCCATATCACAGCTTTTTCAGAGAAACTTAAAGTGGTTTCTTTTTTAGTTAGAAGCCAGGGTTTTCAAGATCTGATCAACTGGGTTCATCCAAAATATGCTCATGAACAATACCCAGATGCTAGCGTTTTCTGCTTTTTCGAAGAAAATTAGGGTTTGCTGCTTTTTCAATCTTCACTCCAAATTTTCAAAAATGGATGATCTAGGTTTGCTTGTAACGAAATTCTAAACAAAACCCATATCTCAAAAAATTTCCAAAAAAAATCATCCATTTGGCTAAGAAAATCAGCAAGCTAAAAATAGAAAGTTGTGCAAAACTTGTCAAAACCTAGGCGAGTTTACAGTCAATCTTCGAGTTTTGCAATATGAAGTACATTCCCACTAAGTTCAGGACCATATCAACATTATATCATGATTTCATCGAGACAACTAAGATTGACTTACACCACATAAAGTCAGTGTTCAATTTGTGTGCTTTGAAGGACGTAGGCTATGTTGCAGTCGAACAACTTGGTCATTTTGGGTTGTTTGTAGCTTCAAGCAATGTTGGGAAGTACTTTGAAGAAAAGGAAAAGTGTCGAAAAAAGTTGTGCAATACTCTTCCATGGGAGAATCAAGAGAAGTGTCAGAAGCACAAAGTTGCAGAGCCGCCAAGTTATCAATGAGTGAGTCATCTTTTGAGGCAGCGATGATTTTCAAGAATAGAACTCATAAAGAAATTGAAGATGTCAAAGATTATCTAAGTTTGATTGCAAAAAGGGAGAAGATCTTAGAAAAGCGGAATATGGCTATAGATAGTATCAATGCTCTTGATAGAGAGGCAATTTCCCACTTTTTGGTGGATGTGATAGAGATTTAAAGCAACAATCTTCTAGAAGCTTTCTCCAAGCTTTCTTTCCATTCTTATCTCACGCTTTATTTCTATTCTTGTCACAATTCTTATCCATTCTTTGAAGAAGAAGGAAAACAAATGTAATGAGTTGGCGTTTCCTATTTTACATGCTTTCTTAGGTGTTAGATATTATCTTCTTTAGGTTTAGAAATAAAGCTTGCATGATTGGCAAGTAGTAGTTGTAAAAGCAAGGATATTTTAGGGTTCCCTACTCCTCTGCTTGTCTATAAATAAGAGCATTGTTTTCTCATTTTAGTTTAGCCATGCTAGTGATAACAAGACACAAGTGCCTTTAGTACCTTCTTTTTGTTATTCAGTGTTGTTCAGAACCGTGCTTGTGATAACAAAATCGTTGAGTTTATGCCTTCATGTTTGTTATCGATTAGTGTCAGTTCACTTTGTGTAAAAAGCAAGTTTGCATGCCTCCTTAGCTGCAAATCCTTGTTTAGTGCATGTGTTTTGTGTCAATCATAATTTGGTTTGATCGCATGTTGCTTATATTTTGCCACAACTTGTTGTCCCGAAATTGTAACTTTGTGTCAGAAATTTGAGTAAATAAAGTCCTAAGCGTGCTTTGCTGCCCCGATATAAAAATCTCATATTTTCGTTTATTGTTTTGTGCCTAGAAGTGTGAGGAAATAAAGTCTTGAAGCTTGCTTTGCTGCCCCTGATATAAAGTCTCATATTTTTGTTATTGTGTAATACTTTTATGATTTCTTTTTTCAACTTGCATTGAAATTCAGTAGATGTATGTTGAGGAAAGTTTATTTAAGTATCTTTGTCAGAAAATCAATCTCATCCATTTCTAAACTCTCTTGCTCTGCATTTACTTGAGAAGATAGAAATGTTTTAGCGTAAGTTAAGACATAATTGTCAAGTTTCATTAAAGGAAAACCTCAAGTGCAACATCTAGAGTTCTATAACCTTGTGTTCTCGCAACTGAACCAAAAAGATAGGAAAATTTAGTTTAGTTTACTTTCTTTATGCAACTCAGCAAAAGAGGGAGCTTCCCCTCCTAATTCGAAGAGTAGTTTAGTACACATAGCTCTTCGTTTCCAAAACGCATTCCAGAGGTGCGATTTAAAATGCCAACATACAGCTGGGAGTATTTATCCCTAGCTGAGAGGGAGTGTTGATGTTATAGCAGCTTCAGGCTCATCCTTCCAGCCACGAGTGAAGACATAAATTCATATAGCCTACCGGCTATTCATTTATTTGTGATAATTAATGTGAAGGGGCGCTTCACATGGCAACAATGTAATTTCCATCTTGGTCGACCTTCCTTGAAATTAGCATTTATTATTTTTAATTATACTTTGTATAATGGCCGACCTATCTCTTGAAGAGGTGTGACCTCTCTATCTATATATATATAGAAGATCATTTTCTCCAGTTGATAAGAAGGCAAGTTCGATTGTCAAGGGTTCTCTCAAGTGTGAATTTCTTCAAGAGGTCGATTGTGAATTCCTCAAGTGTTGATCTAAGTTTCAGGAAGGGCAGATTGCTATCTGTTTTGTCACCATTGTTGGTGCTAAATATAGGCCTTGAGATTGGCTTCATTGTAAAGGAGACAATTCATATTTTCTCAAATGTATAAGTGATATATTTGCTGGGTTTTTCTCCCTTGAGTTGGAGGGTTTTCCCAGGGTATCTTGTGGTGTTCATTGTCTCATGTGTTGTATTTTTTGAGTTCTTTATGTTTTGATATATTTGATCATGTAAAACTAATACATACTACACAAGAAATTGATTTACAAATATGACTCATGTCTTTATATTCATTTTTTGATTCATGCATTGCTAACTCTAGTGTACATCTTCATAGTAAATTTGAACAATATATGTATTGATTACTGTAATTGATTATGTTTAGTAAAAATAATAATTTTTATATTTTTGATGTCTTTCAAACTTAATAATAGGGCCTATTTTGTTCTAAAGTGCTCCAAAATATGTGCGAAAAATGTAAAAACTAAAATTGAGCCGTACAAACAAAATTGCAAGTTCAAGCTCATTATAATCCTACAAATAAAATTAGACAATGAATCCATGTCCCACCAACCATGTGAAAACATAACTAGTAAATTTAAAAAAATCCAAAAATCCAAATAAATATTCAACTACTATTCTAAAAATAATGCCAACTTTTGATTAAGTGTATTATCTTTTGAGAACAAGATTTGCCCATGATTATGAATGTGGTTTCTCAAATAATTATGCAAGATTTTGCAATGTATACTTGTCGTTGATTCATGATTTGATGATTTGAACTAATTTCCAGAGATGATTATGATTTTTGAAAATTCAATCAAGATTTCCAAAGATTTAAAAAAAATGTAATTTGTGAGAGAAATAATTGATTTATATGTTTTTAGATGAAAAAGTGAATGGTTGTGATTAATTGACTTCATTAGAAACTTGAATTTGCTTTCACTTTACTTCATTTAGAAATGTGCAAGCTCATAAATCAAAGAATTAATAATTTGCATGAAGATGAGCAAAAGAGATTGATTTTGATAATGAATTAATTGTGGAATTATGAAAGGATAAGTAATTACTTAGTTATGTATAGTCAATTAATTATGCATGCATGGAGTTAATAATGGAAAGACAAAGATACAATTAATTAATTATGTGTTCATGGATTTAGTTGGAAGTTGATTAATTAATTAATAATGATACATAAATAAATTAATTATTACATTATTTTAGTGGGTTGAAATAGAAATCAATTCATTCTTGTAATTAATTAATTAGTATGAATTTAATTAATAATTAGGTTGAAATCTCCCCTAATAGTCTCAAATTAGCATATTTGTTATTATTATTGCTTAAGTTATTTTTTATATTATACGACATTACTACAATGATTGACCAAATTTCTTATATAGTAACAAATCCAAACCATCGAAACAAACAATGATAAAAAACAATAACAAGAATAAAACATATTATATTATATATTAATAATAACAATAATAATTATAAACCTCATCAACTATTCATAGCTCATCATAAATCCTAATAACATTCTTGTTCATCTCTAAAGTGTTATAAAAAAATTGAAACACACTTTAGAATCATAAATTATCAAAAGTTATGAATAATTTAACAACCAAAATGAAATTTCAATATTTTAATCCAACTTTCGAATCACTTTTTTGGATTTTAAAGAAATCACATACTTTTATAATCAATAATTAAATGCTAATAGTAATAAAAAATTATTTCAAGATTATTTTATTCCAATTCTATTTATATACAAATAAATTTATAATAAATAATTATTGATTTTATATAATATAATATAATATAGTATAACATAGATATATATTATTACTATTGTTATTAAAGCTATTGCTATTATTATAGCTATTGTTATCATATTGTTATTATCAACTAGACCGATTAATTGTTCATCTTTTTTATTTCTATGAGTGTCATTGAATTTGAATCTCAAACCATTAACAATGAAAAAAAATTGAAATTCACTATTATTATTGCTAATGCTATTATTATTTAATTGCTCTTGAGGCAATACTCACCACTATGTAGCCTTTGTTTAATTTTAACATCCCAAATTTTTATTCTTCTTTCATATGTACCTTGCACATGTTGAAATTATTGTGAATATAGCAACAAAATCTATACCAATATATCTCAAAAATTGTACTTCAACTCAATTGTTTGGAGGTTGTGTACTTCCCTCCCATTTTAAACACTCATATCTAGATTTAAGGAAACTTAGGTTTCAAACTAATTTTTACTTCCACCTCATTTTAAACACTTGTATCTAGATTCAGGAAAACTTGGGTTTCAAACTAATTTTTCATTTTAATGTATTAGACACAATTTTATTTTGTTCAATTCTTAAAATTAAAAATAAAAATATCCAAACAAAATATTATTTTATTTTAGATATCCAACTTACTTAGGAATAATATTCAATTAAATTTATTGTTAAACATTAAGAATATCAAATTTTGAAAGTTTATATTCATTGTTCGTTAACTTTCAAAATTATTTATCTAACCCCTACTTTCACCTTAAAAATTGCAGTGGTCTAAGTGGGAGGAATATGCATAATGAAAAAGCCTACTTAATTAAGGGGAAACTGTGGGAAGAATATGTATAATGAAAAACAGCATGTGTACATGCACTATGCCCACACACCACAACTATAATCAATTTATACTTCAATTTAGATGTACTTTGTATACCCCTTCTCCATCGGCATAGCCTATTATACCACCACCTTTCTTAAGTTATCACGATAGATAAGTAGGAGGAATTTTCCACATGTCAAATCATGTGATATTGCTATCAGAATTCAACCATGTAGTTTTACGAGTCAAACTCACTGACCCATGTTTCATGAGTAGTGGTTCACAAGAACCCATCTCTCATGATAATGAATGGCCCACTTAGCACTCATTGCATCTAGGTGATGCTCATAGAGGTGAAGCATTGGGCCTCCCGAATTTCCCTACAAATTTCATGATAACCTACCGAATTTCGCTCACATGTTAATAAAATTACCCAAGAGTGACATCCATCGCATTCATTCATAACATAATACATTTTATGCCTTTTACAAAGAGTTCTTTTAAATCCAATTATTTACAAGCAACTTATGAATCACACGTACTCATATGAACTTGGAAAAAAAGTCCCGATCACAATGCCCCATTTCTAACCAGCCAACACTTGGACAAGGAACTTCTTATGAATTATGAAAAAATCCCATAACAACGCCCCATCTTACCAACCAACACTTGAATAAAGCCAAGCAGGAAAACAATTTTTCTGCTAATACTTTAGATCCTTTAGTCAGTTTGGATCTTGAACCCAAATTCTTATAGTTTTGTCATTATCTAAAGAACAAGATGCTATTTTGTTTTCAGTAGGATGGCAAGAGACACTTATTACCGTGTCTGTATGGCCTTCCAACTTCTGGAGAATGTTTTTAGATTGAAGATCCCATATATAGACACAATGGTCTTCTGAACCACTAACAATGTATATGCCATTAGTCACAGAAAATGTGGAAAAAATACAGAATTTGTTATTTAAATGACCGCTGTATGTCTTCAAAAACTTTCCTGTCTGGTGATTCCAAAGCCTCTGCACAGGCCAAAAAAATTTGAAGTTAAGACATTGGCATTTCCATCACAGGAAGAAATTTGAGACAAGACGATATAAAATGCAAATTGAAAAAAGTTGATTTCTGTGCATCCAATTATCTAGGGACATTCTATTAAAAAATGACCAAATGGCATATGCGTACACAAAGGCCTTGTAATCCATATCTGAAAACACCTAGAAAGTATGAAAGAGTTAAAATAATATAAAAGCATTTCTGAGCTAGAAATACCATTCTGACTTGGAATTTCAAACACTTTGATAGAGTTTGACCATGAAAAGCTGTTCTCTCATGTGTTGCTAGACACATAAAAAATGTTACCTAGATTTACAGGACATAGAAGTCCAAGAATTGTCTTGAGATGTCATTTAACAATCCCTTGAAGAATCCTGGTCAGTTAAGAGGCATTTATCGCCCTAAAACTGTAATAAGTATTGAAGGTAATCTTCCAAGTGTTACTTCAAGAAAGAATTGATCTCAATTATTCCAACAGGTTTAGCTCCAGCAAATTGGTCTACCAAGTTAAAGTTTTGTGCAAAAGATGGAGCAAGATGGTAAATTCCATAGTTACAAAACTTGTCGAGTACTCTAAATTTAGAGGTTGAACTCAGTTTTTGGTCTATGATATGTATTAAACTCTAAATTTGATGTATATATGATGGAAATCAGTAATCTCTACAAAGTAATATGTGTTTTTGAAGAATATTTTTAAAAAACTGTATTTTAAAATGTCCGATTAAATTGTCAAGTTATTGCCAAGTTTTCCCTTGAGTTTTTGCCGGGTCCCAAGTTATTGAAAAATTTGGGCCTTCTGAGTTATTGCCGAGTCTGAGTTTTTCAACTATGGTAAATTCTAATCAAAATTTACAATGTGAAAAGTAGCACATAGGAATTTCTTGAAACAACTCAGCTGAACATTCTTCTAGGAGTAATCATACAAGTTAAGCTCTTTACTGATTGCTCTCACATGGGTAGATGTACTGGGGCCAAAACAGGCCCAATAAGGTATGCATTTATGCATAGAAAGGTTAAAAAGTTGTCATTGCCATACACGATCTAAACAAACTTGACAACATCGATACGTGCCAAAATCGTCTCCAATGTAGCAAATAGAAAAATGGTATGGTAAACATGGAAGCCATAGTGGGTAAAAGCTAGAGCAGTTCCAGTAAGGGTTTCCCAAAGTGGGCTGTTTACCACATTGTAAAATCTGGCTTGACTGATACAGCTTTATGTGATTTAGACCATCATATTGTAGTTGTTCACGATAATAACCCATGTCAAAAGAAGTCTCTCTAGTGGAGATTGTCAAATGTGGACACATTAATTGCAAGGTATGCAGAGTGCAGGCAATCGCTCAATCTAACCTCTGTTACAGAGTTTGCACAGAACCTATTCCACAACCAAACTTGTTTAGACCAGGTATTGATCTCAGTGCAGGTTCAGCCAGGGTTCTTCCTGGGCTTGTGGATTCGGCCTTTAAAAGCAGACATTATTTACAAATTATAGAGACAATCATTCATTTTAACCTCTGTCACTAGGTTCACTCCTCTTGCACAGGTTTGGACCAGATACAGATGCTGATCCAGGTTTGGCCTGGGTTCTGCTGGGCTTGTGAGTTCAGCATGAGTAAATCTGACATACCCAGGCCAAACTCACAGGCCCAGGCAGACCACCAGACAAATCTGAAACGAAACTGAGGAGAATGCAAACCCCCAAGAAAAAATAAAATAATAAGTGAATATTTTATTTTATTTTAATAAATAAAGACCTTAATTAGCCCTAAAAAGTGACTTTTAAGTCACTATAAGTACACAAGATAAGGACAAACATACATTCCGACCTCACATTCCTCACCCAAAACTCCATTTCTACTCATTGTAGGAGTGGATAAAGTATGTGGCATCAAGTGTGAAAATATTTTCATACCCCAGTGCACTGCAACTTCTTGCCAGACCAATGATTTGTATTGATTGTCCAAATGCAATTGCACTATTATAAACTGTTGCATTAGTCTTTCACATTTGACATTAAAATATCAATGATCAGCTGTATTCTTTATTTAATTTTGTATAGTTTATGCAAACTATAGCTATTTTTGAATATTTTATATATATTGTACAGCCATACCAGCCATACCAAATCCCAGGTTTAAAATAAATGGCAAATCACCATACCCAAACCCTAAACCACAAACCACAACCTAGATTCTAACCATTTATCTCTTTAATTATTATATTTAGGTTTGATAAACTTGTGAAATAGACAATGGTTTTTTCAAGATTTAACTCCCCTGAAAGTATAAGCAAGAAAGGCTTACATGGGGGCCAGCATCCTAGGCCATCCACCAATACTTCCCTTGCTTTGTGTTAGATCACTTGTATTTCTATTATTGGATGGATTGCAATGAGCCTCTCTTTGAGCATGATGACACTTTTAAACAAGAAATATTAAAAGTAACTCTGGTGTACCTTGAATCACCCTAAACTGCAATTAATTAAGATATCCATTAAGTCATTTTGGCATCAACAAAACAATAGATTGTTAGATGCAAACTTAAACAAAAAATAGCTCAACTGTAATGTACTTTGACCCAAAACTTTTAATTAAATGCTTTACAAGCGTTATCTTTGATGGTGTTGCTTTGTTATGCAAATCAATTTCTATGGACTTCATAGTATCATACAAGTTTCAACTGCCGCCCATTAGAGAAAATCTGGACAAAAAAAGCATATGTAAAATATTTTCTGGAATGTCAGTGCAAATGGCTTGTAACAAGATCATTACTAGTTCCCATGTCCTCTCAATTATTCTTCTCTTGCATAAAAATCCACCTTTTTTATCACAAGGCAGCAAGAGTAACCAAAGCAACTTTCCATAAATGAATATCTCCAGAATTTTGAACCACGATCAGTTTATTTTATTTTTGTCTGGAATTCACTGTGTTATTTTCTTTTTATGGCTTATGTTTTAGGTCTTATTTTATTTTGTCTGTAATTCACTGTGTTATAACTTATTTTCTTTTCATTACTTATGTATAGGATGTTTGCCAATTAAATTTTCTCTAAACCTTTGTAGCAAGGCATGGTCTAACAATAAGGTGGAGCCACTGCTATTCTTCTCTCGCATCTTGACATTTAGATCTGCTTCAGATTGTTATTACACACCAATAGTGATGAAAATTCAAAATAGTAATCATATACAACTATTTCAATAATTTTGAACTAAACTTTCCAAAAAGCCAGAAATGAACTATTATCATCTTAATCGCTTAGGTTGAAAACCCATCAAGCATACATCGCATGTTAATGTGGTTGTGAATCTGTGATAATGAGGAATCAGGATATTGCATTTTAACATAAATACACCATTTCTTAAGAGCCTTCCATTTTGCATTCAGTACATACAACCTTTGCACCATGGCATGGAAGGGTTTTCATTCAAACTCTTTCACTTAGTCGTTTGCATATTCACATAATTAGAAGCTTGCAAGATGAACATATGCTCAATAGGTTCTGCATTCTCTCTTTTCTTACTTTGGCTCAAGGAGTCTGGAATCCTGATATGAACTAGGGCTTAGTTATATTGAAGCGTAATTCAAAAACTTAATGAGATCTTGTTAAACTTGGAAGAAAATTTGCTGGCCGAGTAATTCTTAAACAACTCTTGCATGTTGAATCCTGCATTGAGAAAAACTTGTGAGATTTTGTAAGTTATTTGACACGTTATTACCTGCAACTCAATTGGACTGGGCTAGTTTTCTATTCAGACACACCCACGGGCCAAAACTTGATAAAAACCTTTCTTTTTTATTCAAATTTGCATAGATATGGATATGGCTATTTTTCAAGACCCCGATATGTATACGGCTAGATACAGAAAATTCTATATATAATATATATAAACAATTTTATATATATAAATTTAATACATATGTCTAACTATTATATATTATTAATATTTAAATTTAAATATATTTTAAAATTATATTTAGTTTATTTAACTTTAATGTTTTATTTAGATTTAAATGTGAAAGTCTTTAACTATTGTTTATTATCAATATTTAAAGCATATTTAGTTTATTTTATTTAAATTTAAAAGTTAATTTATTTAACTAATTTTTAAAATATTGGAATTTAAATAAATTTTAATATTAAAATCAACTTAAATATATTAAATATTATTCTTCATCGGATAGTTGCTTATGCTCAAAGTGGCTGTCTTTGGGCGAGTCATCTCTGAAGGAATCATTATCACTCACAAGGTTATTCACTCCATTTCTAACAGAAACAGCAAAGGCATGCTTGTGAAGCATGACAACAACAAAGCCTACAACAAGATCAATTGGAGATTTCTTGTGAGAGTTCTAGAACAGTTTGGCTTCAATTTGCAATGGAGAGTGTTCATTTTTTAGTGTATTTCCACCCCTCACTTTTTCAAGTTTGGTGAACAAGAGTTTAAAAGGTTTCTTTGCTTCTTCCCACAGTTTTCGTCAAGGGGATCCACTCTCTCTGTTTCTCTTTGTTATCATGGCAGAGGCTTTGGGAAGGTGTATCACTGCTGCTAAGTTTGATGGAGCTTGGAAAGGCATTGTTGGTACTAAGGATTTTGAGGCTCTCTCACCTTCAATTTGTGGATGACACAATTTTGTTTGGGGAGGCTAATCTTCGAGAAGCTACTACCATCAAGGGGATCCTCAACTCCTACTCTACCACTTCGGCCAAAAGGCAAATGAACTCAAATTGAAGTTTTCTTCTTCAAAGTTTCCCCTAGAGCCCAACAAAGGATTGCTAGCACATTGGGGTTTCAACAAGGCTCTCTTCCTTCCCATTATCTAGGTGTCCCATTGTTTGTTGGCACTTGTAAAGCAGCTCTTTGGGATTCTCTTGTTGCTGCTTTTCGGACTCAACTTGCCCTATGGAGTGGTAAGTGGTTGGACTTGGTAGGAAAAATCACCCTGCTAAAGTTTGTTTTGGTTGCTCTACCAATTATTTTCTTCAGTCCTAAAGGCTCCCAAGGCATTCTAGATGTTATCAATAAAATCATGAAATAATTTCTTTGGCAAGGCTCCAAGGAAAGGAAAAATTAACCTTTAATCTCCTGGGACAAGGTCTGCCTCCCTCTGGCTTTTGAGGGTGTTGATCTTTGAAAATTAAATCTTAATAATTTGGCCTTGGGCGGCAAGCTGTCTTAGAACAATTATGCTAAGAAGGACTCTTTATGGAGCAGATTCATGAGGAAGAAATATCTTGATTCCATGGATGACACACACTTTTACTACTCCTAATCTCCCTTTAATGCAAGCACATCATTACTGCTCACCTTTCTTGGGAAGTGAACAATGTGCAGAGAGCAGACTTCTGGGCAGATTCTAGGAATGGTCAATGAGCTCTTTTGGAGTAGGAGAACGTGTCAATGATTAGACTCTCTTATTCATTCCTAGGGTTCCAAAGTTGCAAACTATGTGGAAACTTCTAGTTCAGATAGCATTACCTTTTACAATTGGAAAGATATCCCTTCGGATGTAGGCCCTTCAAACTAGGTCACAAACAGTCAATCCTTTCATAATTCTACAAAAATTCACATTAATGAGAAGGAAGATGAACTTAGATGGACATGCTCAAAAAGTGGATCATTCAGGGTGTGTTGTGAAAACATGTTAGCACAACAATTGTTGACCCAAGACAGGTGCCTTTACTTGAACAATAATCAATAGAAAAGTTGTAACAGGTGACAAGCTGCAAAAAATTGGGTTCTCCAGCCCCTTCCACTACCCTTTGTGTTGTCAAGAGGAAGAAACCAATGATCATTTGTTCATCAATCGCTCCTTATCGCATAAATATTAGGAGTGGTCAATCAACAAGCTCATAGGTGCTTTCTCCATCCCTAGCTCCTTGCTTCAGTTGGCCTAATAGCATCTCCAAATCCTTTACTTAAGTTTGTGGAACTCTAGCCCCTCCCTGCTGATTTGGACTACTTGGAAGGAACACAAATGAAGAATCTTTTAAGGGGTGGAGCGGAGATGGGACACAATGATTGCAAAGCTGGAAACTGTGAGTAGAGTGTTGTCCAAGCCTCGTCATCAGTGCTTTTTCTCTTCTTGGGTCAAAGATGTGGTGCTCAATTGGAATACTTTCTTTTTTCCTCCCATTCATGGGCTTTCCACTTCCTCCCATCCTTAGTCTGATCATTCTCCACCTTTTACCAAGTTCATGGAAATTAAATTTTGATAAGGCCTCCCGTGGGAACACAAGACCAACGAGTGCCAATTGTGTTATAAAGGATTCCTCTAGTAAGATGTTAAAAGCAGGAACAAAGAAACTTCACTACTGGACAAATAACAAAGCAGAGGCCAAAGCTCTACTTCTTGGCCTACAAATGGTCAAAGCCTATAATTTGGACAACGTTGTAATCAAAGGCAACTCTATGGTTGTCACTTTGTGCTTAAGAAATTGGCATTCTTCAAACTACAAAATAAAGAATATTTTGAGTGAGGCTTGGTACATTTTGGATTCCATTCTAAATTATTCCATTCAACATTGTTTTAGAAAAGGAAATGTGGTGACAATTTTTTTACCCAAGGTGGTCGAGGATTCATCAAGGTGACTAGAATTGCCAACCTTAATTGGCAATGATTTCCCCAAGCTTATCATTAATTTCATTTGTGGCGACAACAAATTTTGTGTTATAATAATGTCTTGGCATTTCCGTTCATTGATTACTACTCAAGTGATCACTACTTTTATGTGATATTGACCTTTCATTTCTCATTTCTTCAAGGTTTGCTGCAGATGTGTGTGACATGTCATGGAGCCCTCCTTACAATTCCTTGTTTTTGTTAGACAAATGGCCTTTTATTAGGAGATTATTGTTTTGAGGCTAAGGAAGGTCTTCCTTTTTCATGAAGACAAGGTTATGGAGGCTATTTTGGAAATTCTAGGGTGTGATTTTGTGGAGGGCATCGTCTAGCACCAAGTTAGCACCGAGATTTCATAATGTTGAAAATGTGCTTCTGCTTACGAGTGATAAGGAGCTCAGCTCTAGATTGTTGTTTTATTTGGGATAAACTCAAGGTTGTAATGGATGATAAGGTTGATAAAGCCTCAATAGAGTATTTGGCATCTCTTCTTGGGATTCAAATTTTGCAGCCTTGCTTTTGTCAATGTGGTCCAAATCATTGAAAGGAGACTAGAGGTGCTTGTTCAGGAGGTAGCTTCCATTCATAAATTTCTTAGTGCAAACGTTGGGAATTCTTTCTTCATGTTGAGTATGAATATGTTGGAGCTCTTGAGGGTTGAGAAGTCCTCTCCAAAGCAAAAGAGATACAATGTTGAGAAGGCCGAGAAAGCTATAAAGTTCCTTGCCAAACATGTTGCTCTACTTAAAATGGAAGATGGGTCTTATGGTCCTAATTGTGGCTGTCTTATCTACTATCCTTGGGTGTAAGGGTGGTTTCTATTTTGTTGTTTCTAATTCCATTCTAAGCCACTGATACTGGTTTTTTGCAGGGTTCTTGGTTGGGGTGGGCACTCTGTTTGCTGCCCGTTTTTGTGTAGTTATGTTTTGGTTTATATCTTGACTCTTGGTGACAATTGCCTCCTTTGGTATATAAAAATCACCACCATGTGGTTAATCTATGTAATCTTTTGCCTTTTATTTTAATATATATGGGAGAGGGCCCTACTCTCACTTGATCGAGTCAAAATATATATATAATATAAATTAATTATTAATTAAAACCTAAAAGCTAAAACTCTATTATATGTCAGCATGCCTTTCTCATGGTATCAAGCAACTCTAAATATGGTCAGTAATTCCCCATCAGGGAATGATTCCCATCAATGAGAACCTCATCTAACTCTAGGAATACCATTTTCTCCAAGTCATCTTTTATAGTGCTACAATTGATAAATTCCTTGCAAGATCACAACAAATGGCACAATTGTCTATTGAACTATACAATCATAAAAGAGAAGAATTTCCAAATGTGACAAATTCAACACAAAGCTCAATGTGCATGTACATTCATATTAAATAAGTCAATATTTTAAAAATATTAAACATAAAAGGAAATCCTTTTATGGAGATTTTACCTAGATAAGACAATTTTTTAAAACACCAAATCTAGGCATATCCAACATGGCTCTAAAATTGACCTAATTCTAGGTCCATGTAGGCACAATTGCTAGGTCCTAATGTACTTGTATCCATATAGGCAAGGATGTAAAACTCCGTGAGTACTCGCGTGCCAAAATTGAAAATGAGTTATATAAAAACTCGTTGCCAACTTTTTCCCAAATTCACCACAATTCTACACTAAAAGCTCACCAAAACTCACACTTTTTCCACAAAAAATCAGCAAAATCTCACCCAAAATTCATATAAAACCCGCTCTTTGCCAAACATTAAAATTTTTAAAGGTTTTGTTTGCATTTTCAAGACACAATTTATGGAACTTTGACGCAACTTATGGCCCGATGATACACACAACTAGTGTTAGTATTTTGTAGCTTCGGGAGCTATTTTCTTAAATAAAATGTAATCAAGGCAGGTCGGCCTCTTGTTTCATAAACAAAATTATATTTATTTCTAGGTTGGCCCTAGAAAGGAGGGTGCCTAGCTTGGTATATAAAGAGGATAGAGTCCTCTCATTTATTCAATCAATTCATTCCAATTCATATTTCTTCAGCAGCAAATTCGCCCTTAAAGAGCAGTAGATTTGACTCAAGGAGAAGAGTTAAATATTTTTGTGTATTCAAGAAATTGCACCATATATAAGTGCAAATCCATTGTATTGTATTCAGCCTTTCTAGGGCCTAATATTTTTCTGATTTATAAGAGAATATCTTGCCGGGATTTTAAACCCTCAAGTAGGAGGGTTTTCCTAGGGTAAAATAATGTGTTCATTGTTCTATGTGTTGTGTTTTTCTGCTTATTGCATTTCTGATCTAAAAACTAACATGGTATCAGAGTGGGTCGATTTGGGATGAATTGAGGGATCACCAGATTGGTAAAGGTTCATCAGTGAGCCACTGCAAAGAGGAGAATACTTGTACAAATCGAAGCTTCCAGATATCAAGATCCTTCATCATCTTCCTCAGCATAACTACCTGTCGGAAAGATTATCAGCATAACTGTGTTGTGCAGCTTTGTGCCATTTCCAGCAACCCCTTCTTGAGCATCATGAAGGGCATTGAAGAAGGCACTACAATAAATAGTGAGTGTTGGAACAAGGTTTTGTCTGGCAGATGGCAGTCAAGGTTGTCTGATAGATTTGGCTAGACTTGGCATTTCGATTCTTTGAGCAATAGCCGCAAGGCCGGATTGGATTCTGGGAGTATAGGCTATCATGGCACTGAGTCTGATTGCATGGGTAGCTGGACCAGAACCCAAGTTAGCACAGGGCAGAATAGCTACGATGAAAGGGATAGATAGATCTGAAGTTCGTGCTGACATTATTAAGAGTGAGATGGTTGCTCTTGGCAACTCAGTCACAAGGCAGTTGTCACCTGTTATGGATCATACTGAAAGTAAGTATGGTGGCAGCCACCTCAAAGAGAGAGTCGTGCGTAGTGAAAATGGTTTTGAGGTTTCTGAGCCTTATCATAATACAAGAAGTGCACAGAGTCTGGGTAATTCTAAGGACTCTTTAATATCTGTGGGTTCAAAGAGCAATTTTTTATTCAGACTATAAAGTTAGTGGTAATGTTGTTCAGAGTTTGGACAATGGGGCTAGTAGAAATAGGTTTGGAGTAGAAGATGCATGTTTGTCTAGTCCACATGGTGGCAGTAGGCCACGTTCAACAGAAAGTAACCATTCCCCTGCAATTGGGTCTTCAATTCATGTGCAATCTGATTCTTCAGTGCGTCTGAAACCATTGGAATCTGCATCTGAGACTGCAGCATTGGAACACTTGGAGAATTCTCTTAGTGGGTTGATGAATCTAAAGTGAAGATTTGAGCAAATTAAAGGAACATTAATGCATTCATAGGAGCAAATCTAAAGGAAAGAGAAGAGTAGACCTGAAGAGGATTTAAGTGCAGCATTTAAGATAAGTTCTATTATTACTTCAAATTGTTCTATCTAATGATATTTCATATGACTACATGCTTCATTTGTATCGGGGGTAGTTTTATTTTATGAACTATTATTAATCTCCTTAAAATGCAGGATGAATTGAGGAGCAAAAGGATGATGGTTTAATTATCAGAGATTGCATAAAGAATTCAAAGGAGGAAGAGCTTGAGGCATCCGGTGAGAAAGTCATGTCGGCTGGAGAAATGAACAAACATATAAACTTAGCTTGCAGCCACAAGACTGAATTGGTGGCACATAACTTCACTGGAGACATCTCTCGAGGGCACAAGGTTGGGTCAGCCTTGGATGGAGAGTTTGCATCAACAAAGATGATTGAGAAGGATGAAGACACTAAACATTGGTATAACTGAAATCCTGTCCTCCTGATTTGGAACAGCAATCTATGGTTCTTACATGGTCAACTATTGGCAGCCCTAGAAAGAATTGTGGAAATCAGTGAGGCTCCTATCGAAGATCATTGGAGAAGACATGCTAATGGCTATTGGATTGAGAGTTGTGAAAGCAAAACAATTTTCGATTCTTTGCAAGTTGGGTAAATCAATGACATGTCTGGGAAGAGGACTAAGGTTCTGAGATCAGTCAATGGAGGGGAGTTCACTTCCAGAGGATTTATTTGCAATCTCTGAGGCAAGGATCAAGAGGAAGTTCTATGACTCACTGAGAAGAAGTGAAGGTGTCAACTAAGCGGGTTGCAATGTTGCAAGGCCAAGTGCTAAAGTCCTTGGAAGACCTCTTCAACTGTAGAGAACAAAATTGCACAAGACAGTCAATCTAAATTTTACATTGGTAGCTCCACAAACCTATTCAGAATAGGGTGATCTGGGATGAGGTCATGAAGGACAGTCCTGAACTCTCGCAAGTCAGTAGTGTCGGAGGTGTGCATTGGAAACCGTTCCTCTAAGGCAAGCATTGCAAGCAATCTTGGACGAGGAGGTCAGGAGGTTGATGCAAGTACTTGGAGCTTTAGAGGGAGTCACATCATCATGAAGATTTGTTGTAATTTCTCTGAGACAAAGAAATATGAGGTGATAGCCCTTGTAGTTTATATTTCTCTAAGACGGAGAAATATGAGGTGAAAGCCCTTGTAGTGTATATTTCTTTGAGACAGAGAAATATGAGGTGCAAGCCCTTGTTCATCTCTGAGATTGAGATGAGACGTCATGTTGAAAGACTCCATGACAACATCATGTTGAGAGACTCTGTGATGAACCCTTGTACATCTCTAAGACTAAGATGTGTTTCTTTCCACCCATGGGAGTAGCCATTGTGGACATCATGTTGAGAGACTCCATGATGACATCACGTTGAGAGACTCTGTGATGAACTTGTACATCTCTAAGACTAAGATGTGTTTCTTTCCACACATGGGAGTAACCATTGTGGACGTCATGTTGAGAGACTCCATGACGACATCACGTTGAGAGACTTCGTGATGAACCCTTGTACATCTTTGAGACTGAGATGTGTTTTCCACAAATGGGTGTAGCCATTGTGGACATCATGTTGAGAAACTCCATGATGAACTCTTGTACATCTCTGAGACTGAGATGTGTTTTTCCACATATGAGTGTAGCCATTGTGGGCATCATGTTGAGAGACTCGATGACGAGGATATTTGAAAATACCTCCCTAGCTAAGAGGGAGTGCTAGTGTTTTGTAGCTTCGGGAGCTATTCTCTTAAATAGAATGTAATCAAGGCAGGTTGGCCTCTTGTTTCATAAACAAAATTATATTTATTTCTAGGTTGGCCCTAGAAAGGAGGGTGCCTAATTTGGTATATAAAGAGGATAGAGTCCTCTCATTTATTCAATCAATTCATTCCAATTCGTATTTCTTCAGTAGCAAGTTCGCCCTTCAAGAGCAGCAGATTTGACTCAAGGAGAAGAGTTAAATATTTTTGTGTATTCAAGAAATTGCACCATATATAAGTGCAGATCCATTGTATTGTATTCAGCCTTTATAGAGCCTGATATTTTTCTGATTTATAAGAGAATATCTTGCTAGGTTTTTTCTCCCTCGAGTAGGAGGGTTTTCCCAAGGTAAAATACTGTGTTCATTGTTCTATGTGTTAAGTTTTTCTGCTTATTGCATTTCTGATCTAAAAACTAACAACTAGAAGCGTGATTACAAAGGTTTTTTAAACGTTTACCTGCTATTAAACGCAAAAAATTGAAAAACCATGGATTGCTAGTGTTAGCTGTTAGGGTTTTTGGGTATAAAAAGAATAAATGAAAAATTGCAAGTCGTTCCAAGCATGAATAATTGGATAAGCCAAAAAATAAATCAGCAGAACTCAAAACACTCAAAATCTAGATTTGACAATTAATAGTTAAAAGTTAAAATTTACAATAAGATTTGGTAGCAAAAAACAATACAAGTATCTAAATGGTAATAACATTTTATACAAAAAGAAAAGAGTTTTAACCACCAAAATGTCATTTGATCAGATAACATTAAAAAGTAATAGGTAATAGGTAACAGTATGATTCTATCCCTCAAACTGGTATTTCTTGTAGAGAATTAAAATGCAGATTCATGCTATTTTCTAATTTTCAAAGGATTTTTTTTGTAAAACAGTATACACCAAATTTGTTCTCTATTCAAATGATCAAGCCAATGCCTTGGCTAGTGAACTGTACCATTCCAAGATGTCAACCTGACCTACCATCATTGGAGAGAGTCAATCTAGCGTAGCAAAGTTCATGCCAAATCATATGTTTTTAGTGGAGCTTAGTGTGAACATGAGTATTTTTCAACACCTTACAATGTTGTTAAAGACATATGTATCAAGAGCATTTAAGCTATTTCAAATTTGTTTTAGAGATCTTACTATGGTAGTAGTAACTATATAATCATTGCTTGTATGCAAGTGATAACCATCACACAACACACATCAAACAAATTCCAAAATAACTATAAGTTGTATCAAATGTGTTCTATGCTACATTGCAAAATCAAATTAACTTGTTTCTATTATATTTTTATTCAATCCACAATGCAGAAGCAATAGACAAGAATCAAGACATATGATTCAAAACTTAATTTACTACATTCCTAATGGTTGTGACTATTGTAGTTATCTCTTTATGAAAATCCTTTATAATAAAAGGTTTAAAATTTAAATGGATGACCTTGTTATTAATTTTTTATGTTGTCTCCTTTTTGCTACGTCTCATTTGTATTTTTCTAAAAGAATATGGCTTTTGCACGTAGAAGAACTGGTGGCAAACCAAGGGATCCTTGTTGGAAACATGGGACACCAAGTGCAAGACAAGGAGAGGTTACTTGTATCCATTGCACTAACCTATGAATAGTGGCATAAATCGACTCAAATATCACCTTTCACGGATCCCTTGTCGAGATGTTACGCAATGTATAGTAGCTATTCTAGAAGCTAAGAGGGAGGTGAAGAACTCCTTGTAGCATATGAGCAAAGGAAAGCAAAAAAAAAAAAGAACGATAGAGGCAATGGCAGCCGCAATCCTAAATTTCAGTTCTACAGGCTCACAAGGAAATATGAGGAGCTCTTCTTTCATTGGGCCACGGATACGAAAATTAAGAAGTGTGGACAACCATAGTTCTAGTTTTTTTGTTCCCTGTAACACTCCTAGTGCACAACCTTCTTTGGAAAGTACTACATGGAATAGAGAATTGCAACATGAGGCAAAGTTGGCATATTCGAGACTTGGGTATTATAATAATATTTCATTCAATGTTGCTTCTAGTTCTTATTGGGAACAATTGGCCAATGCATTGACCATGGTAGGTAAGGGGTTCAAAGCCCCAAGTCATCATGAGTTGAGTGGTCCATTATTGCAAGATGAGGTCCAAAACACACTAGTAGAACAAAAAAAAAATTGGGAAAAAAAAGACACTCATCAACTTTTTAGTGGCTTCAAGCAGATAGCTAATATTTTTAAAATCAATTGATGACTCCAATGAAATAAAAAATGCAAAGACCTTGGGCAACATGTTGGATAAGGTGGTGGTGGAGGTGGGAGAGAAAAATGTCATTCAGATTGTGACCGACAATGCAGCTACATATGTGGCAACCAATAAACTTCTAAAGGTGAGAAACCCAACATTATTTTGGAGCCCTTGTGTTGCTTGATATCTTGACTTACTCCTTGGGGACATAAGGAAACTAAGCTAGGTGAATAATGTGGTTGAAGATGCAAGGAATATCACAAAGTACATCCACAACCACACATGGGTCCTAGATCTTATGAGAGAGCACATTGATGGGAAGAATCTCGTGCAATCAAGAGTCGCACGCTTTGCTACTAATTTCATTGCCTTGCAAAGTATATTAGCTACAATGCCCAACCTTAAGCGTATGTTTGTGAGTGAAAGATGGTTGGAGAATCCTTATCGTAAGAAGGTTGAAGCAGAGAAGGTCGTGAAGATCATTTTTTATGATAGATTTGCTAAAGTAATGGAATAGATCATCAATGTAAGTTTTCAAACTTTGATTTCTAATTTTTTTTAATTTTCTAATACTACAATTCGCTATTTTTGTTAAATTTTAATATTTAGGTGTCAAAACCATTGGTTAGGGTTCTACAATTGGTGGATGCGGATCAAAACCCCATGGGGTATCTATATGAGGCCATGGATAAGGCTCAAGAGGAGATTCCGCATTTGTATGGGTCAAACAAGACCAAATATGAACCTCTATGTCACATAATTGATTGGAAGTGGAATCAACAACTCCACCAACATATTCATGCTATTGCCTACTAGTTGAACCCCAAGTTTTATTTCTCCCCTATTTTCAAAGTAGATCCAATGATTCTTCTTGGCCTCAACACATGTATTGAAAAATTGGTTGATGATGAGGACCTTTGGAACCTCGTACTTGATGAGATACAAAGCTATACGAAAGTCGAGGGGTAATTGTTTTCTTTGAGTTTTTGCATTCATAAGAAAGCCACTCTGCAACCACATTAAAAATGTGTTTAATTTTAAACTTATTTTACTAATTATTTTAATTGTTAACTTTATTAAAATCCTTACTAAGATATAAATGGCAATTGTTATCCTTGAAGATTTGTGGTGGGAAGATTATGGTGCCACAACACCTAATCTTCAAAAGTTTGCCATCCACATTTTATCCCAGCCTTGTAATGCTTCTAGTTGTGTGTGTAACTGGAGTGTTTTTAAGGCCATTCACACAAAGAAGCGCAACAAGTTGAATCAAAAGCGCTTGAATGACCTTGTCTATGCACAATACAACTTTCGATTGCATGAAAAAAAGGTACAATGGCAAAGTTCACATGAAGCACTTGACCTTGATGACATTGATTCATATTCAAATTGGATTGTTCGACCTGATGATGTTGATCCATTATTCATGATGAGTTAGCTCGTTTGGAGAGGGGGGCAATTGAATGGGAAGTGGATGTGGCAACATATGAGGAGGCAAAAAGCGAGATTGGTCAAACATCATGGGTGGATTCCTCATATACACAGCTTGATCCTATCGCTATGGATGAAGCACGTGTTGAGGCTCCTATTGAGGATATTGCAACTATACCATCTACTTCAACAACACCCACACAACGGCAACAAACCTTTTTGAGCTTTAGTCGTAGACAAAACTTATGATTTAAAATTTTCAATTTTTCATTAACAATGAAACTTTAAGTTCATAGGTATTCAAAAGTCGAACATGTTTTTTGGTCTATGATATGTATTAAACTCAAATTTTGATTTATATATGATGGAAATCAATAATATGTTCTACAAATTCAATATATATGTGTGTTTTTCAAAAATACTTTTAAAAATATGTATTTTCAAATGTTCGATAAATTTGCCAAGTTATTGCTGAGTTTTTCCTAAGTTATTTGATAGATTATTTTTGGCCTCAACACATGTATTGAGAGATTGGTTGATGATGAGGACTTTTGGGACCTCATACTTGATGAGATACAAAGTTATAAGAAAGTCGAGGGGTAATTGTTTTCTTCGAGTTTTTGCATTCGTAAGAGAGCCACTCTGCAACCACATAAAAAAATGTGTTTAATTTTAAATTTATTTTACTAATTATTTTAATTGTTAAGTTTATTATAATCCTTACTAAGATATAAATGACAATTGTTATCCTTGTAGATTTGTGGTGGAAAGATTATGGTGCCACAACACCTAATCTTCAAAAATTTGCCATCTGCATTTTATCCCAGCCTTGTAATGCTTCTAGTTGTGTGCGTAACTGGAGTGTTTTTGAGTCCATTCACACAAAGAAGCGCAATAGGTTGAATCAAAAGTGCTTGAATGACCTTGTTTATGTGCAATACAACTTTTGATTGCATGAAAAGAAGGTACAATGGCAAGGTTCACATGAAGCACTTGACTTTGATGACATTGATTCATATTCAAATTGGATTGGTGGGCATGATGATGTTAATGTTGATCCATTATTAACTGATGATGAGTTAGCTAATTTGGAGAGGGAGATAGTTGAATGGAAAGTGGATGTGGCAACATATGAGGAGGTAGAAAGCGAGATTGATCAAACATCATGGGTCGATTCCTTACATACACAACTTGATCCTATTGCTATGGATGAGGCACATGCTGAGGCTCCTATTGAGGATATTGCAGCTATACCATCTACTTCAACAACACACACACAATAACAACAAACATTTTTGAGCTTTAGTCGTAGACAAAACTTATGATTTATAATTTTCATTGACAATGAAACTTTAAGTTCATAAGTATTCAAAATTTGAACTTGTTTTTTGGTCTATGATATGAATTAAACTCAAATATTGATTTATGTATGATAGAAATCAATAATGTGTTCTAAAAATTCAATATATATGTGTGCTTTTCAAAAATAATTTTAAAAAATATGTATTTTCAAATGTTTGATAAATATGCCAAGTTATTGCTGAGTTTTTCGCGAAGATTTTGTTGAGTCCCAATTTGAGTTTTACAACTATGCATAGAGGGTATGCCAATATGCATGCTAGGAGGTTTGCCATATCCTACAACCTTTGTTTTTGGTCCTTTTCATTTCAAATTCAAGCACATTAAAACCTTGTTGTCATGTTGCTGAAATTTTTTTGAATTGCTAGAATCTATATAGTGTGCAATGCAAAGTGCCAATGGAAAGGACCCTACATGGAAAAGGTAAGCATGGCATAGCAAGTATGATCAAGGGTACAATGACCTACAATTATTGCAAGATTAATAGAAGAGAGGATATTGATCAATTGAAATACTACCTTGGTCAAATTGTTGACCAAGATGTCCAATTGTGTAGCCAAGTGGAGGAAGAAGTGAAAAAAGAAATTTATGCCCTACTTTCTCGTTGTGAGAAGAAAAAAGTTGAAAGGAAAAAGGACAAAGGAAGTGTTTCTATTGGTGATGAATTCCAATAGTAGCCCTAATTCATGTAGAGATTTCATTTGGACAAAGAATTTGATGTTCCAGCAATTGTACTAAGTTCAACCATCTATAATTTATAATGAAACAAGATTTATTCATTCCTCACAATGTTCCAAGTGCACAACTTTTGCTTGAAGGTATGGCCTAGAATTGAAAGAAGCGTTGCAAGGCAAGGATGACAGCTGCAATTTTTTGATACTAAAATAATATACCATTTAATCTAGTCGGCAATCCATATTGTGAGGCATTGGTAATTGCATTAACTGTTGCAAGTGTGGGGTTTACAACACCAGCTTTCATGATTTTGGTGGCTCATTGTTAGAGGAAGCCGTTAAAAATACACAACTAATAGTAGAAAATCAAAGAAGAATATGGAGGAAAAAAGGTTGTAGCATTTTATCGAATGGAAGGGCAAGAACTAAAAATGTGATAAGCTTTTTTGTGGCTTCAAGTGGCACATTGGTGTTCTTTAAGTCAGACGATTCACATGGTTGTAGTATTAAATTTTGTTTTGCTCTTTTTGTTTTCTTCATATATTTAATGATCAAGGTTTTTTTAACCCCCCTCCAAACAACACTATAAGCACAACAAAAACTTACCAGAGTGTTGTCAAGTGTTCCAGCCAGGATGAATTTCCCGTTGGGCGAAAACTTGGCAAACGACATTGGCGTATTCTGCTCATCTCCAAGCATCCCGGAGCACTGCCACGTGGCAGTGTCCCAAACCCTACAAACTCCATCGTAGCCACAGGTGGCCAGCAGCGAACCGTCACGATTGAAATTGACGGCCGTGACGGGCTCCTGATGGTCCGTCAAAACCCTGACGCACTTGCCGCTGTTGACGTCCCAGATTCTGGCAGTGTCATCAAAGCCCCCAGAGACAAGGAGACTTGAACGCGGATGAAAATCCACGCAAAAGACGTGGCCGGCGTGGGCCTTCAGGGTTTGAACGCTGAGGGTTTCCTTGGCGGGCTTCCATGCGTGAAGTGTTTGGAGGGAGGAGGTGTCGTAGAGGCGGATGGTGGCGTCGTCGGAAGCAGAGGCGAGGCGGAGCGAATCGGGCGCCCAGGCGAGATCCGAGACTCCATGGGTGTGCCCCAACAGCGAGGTTTTATTAGAGAAGGAAGCAGCGGAGTAGAGGCGGAGGGTTTTGTCGCCAGAGGCGCTGCCCAAAAGCTGTCCCGAGGGGGAGAATTTTACGGCTGATACGGCAGCGCTATGGCCTTTCAGGACGTGCCGTTGCTTGTAGGGTTTGAAGGAGGCGGATGAAGACGACGACATGGCGTCGACAGTGGTGGCGGCGGCGGCGGCGGCGGCGGCGGTTGGGTGTAATTGTTATGTTGCCATAGATTGGCCGAGCTGCAGTTTGTTGCACTGACAGCGAGGGAGTGCAAATTAATTTGACGCGAATTTCAAATTTTTCTTACGAATTCGGAAATGGCGGCAGAAATTTGGTTATCCTTTAAAATTGTTGAACGCATCCACCAAAGCCTTCAATTATGAGACAATTTATAGTTCGAAAGAAATTAAATTTAAAACCTTCTGTCACAAGGTAGGATGGAGGTGAACGTTACCAAAAATCAAAATCATGATCATTGAGAAGAAAAAGAGGACTAATTAATTTTCCTTTTTAAGGTTTTCGGTGGAAGTAGTGGATGTGTACAAATATCTTAGGCTTGATATTCACAAGAAGTGTAGTTGGGAAACATGCATAACAAAAAGAATTCAAAGAGGTTGGAAAATGTTATATTATTTGCAAAATAGATGTAGGAATGTGGAATTATGAGATTGGAAAATCAAGAGAATAATCCAAAAACATCTAATCATAAGCAATCTCAAAATCGAGGCTATTAATTCATAGATATTTTATTGGTTGAAATGGGTACTTCCCCCTTTGGAAGCATCAATGTTGGTTCACTTGTTAAGTTATCTAAATATAAAATTCAAATTATGGAGAACCATCATTGGCCTAAACTAATTATGGAGGAAGAGAAGAAAGAACACATGGATGAAACATAATGACAAATGGATGAAAAAATGGGATGTTAATATGCAAGAATGTCCAAATACTAATGAAAAAAAAAGGTATGTAAAAGAAAAATTTAGGAATGTCACATGAACAAAACAAACAGGGCAAAGAAAACTTATTATATCAAAGAATATAACCCCATACAGGACCATGAGGATAAAGTCTACGTACAAGTGGATATTAAGTGGAAATAAAAATGATGATAGCTCAATTAAGGACTAGTTTGCATCATCTTAGATTTGAAATTGGCATATGGTTGATACCTACATAGAAGTGGGGAAGAGAATATGTCTATTTTGCAACAAGGGAGTGGTGGAGACAAAATGGCACTTCATCATGGAGTGCTCGATGAATAGCAACATTCTTACCAACAATGAAGACATCTTGAAATTTGACAACTTAAGTAGCTCGTTTGAGGAGGCAAGGCTAAGCAAAATTGCAAACTTCTTGATCAAAATTCACTGTCAAAGGACTATTCTTGAGAGGAGATTACAAACTTTATAAGACTTTGGTGCCCTATTTCTAAGAGGACCATGTGTTGCTCTTAGGTCCCATGGGTTGATTTGGCCTTATTATTAAAAATCTTTCATTTTATATCATTTCAAAGGGGATTACATTACTTAGATTCAAAATTTGGAGCTATAATTGGTAGGTTTGATCTTTAAGTGACTTTGACGGATTGGTTCTCTATGCTTGTGGCAAAATAACCAAATGACTGCTTCTAGTTTAGATCTATGCTTACTCAAAGTGTTGTAATTTGCATATTGTAATGGTAGAGAATTAGATATTTATGTAATCTAAGCTCTCTAAAATGACTCTACACCTTACATGTATAAAAATATGTGCCACTTTAAGCAATTATATATGTATTCCCTTGAATTAGTCCAAGTATAATTTTGAACTTGTCTTGTAAGGGATATTTTTTCTTTAAAATTTGTTTGTAGCTTAGCATCTCTTCATAAGAAAGTGGTACAAAGGAGCATGTACTCTTGTCAAATTTGTCTAGGCACAATTTAAGACTTATTTTATAATGTATATTCATTTTTCTAGATTTAGTTTATAAGGGGTATGCATTTCACAAATTCATCTAGGCATAACCATGGCTTCGTCTCATAAGAGGTAGTATACATTCACATCCCAACTCTGGTAGTATGTATTCCATCAAATTCAACTAGGCATAATCATGGCCTCATCGCATAAGGCATATGCATTTTCACCCCAACCCTAACTTATAAGGGATATGAATTCCACCAAATTCATCTAGGCATAGTCATGACCTCATCCCATACGAGATAGTATACATCCACACCATGTCATTAGCTTATAAGGGGTATGCACTCCACCAAATTCATCTAATGACACAATCCTCTATTCAATTTATAAGGGATATAAATCTATCAAAATTGTCCAAGGTATGCATTATACTAAATTCATCCAAATACATTGGAGTGCAATCTTATCCTCATTCTTAATAGTGTTGAGCATATAACTCAATAAGAAGCATCCAACAAAACTTGATCATTGATAAGATTTTCTATAAATTGTTTAGCTTAACACTAAACTAATGCCTTGACTATTTCAAAACAATGTGAAACAACTAATACTTTTTGTATCATTTCGCTCTATTTTCACCCCCTTTGACCTTTCTCTAATAACTCAACTTTTTTTTTACATTATGAACTTTACATATGTATTTTGGCATTTGTACTCTTATTATATTATCTAAATTTTCTCTCATAATAAACCACATTGTGATCAAAACTAAACCAAAATGTCATTAAAATTTAATATAATTTTTTAAAATATTTAATAAATCACTAATATATAAATTGTGAAAACTAATTCTCTTAATAAGTTACACGCTAATTATAATAAAATAAATAAAAGCTCACAATTATATCATCTCCCTCAATAATCACTAGAAAAGCCTTTGCATATTTATTAAGCTTGTTCATATTTATAAGGCAAGTACTTAAACTCATATTGACACAATTTGAACTTCTCCAACCTATTTAACAAAATAAAAATAAAATTATAATCGAACAAGTTAAATCCTACTATAAAAACATTTGGTATCATCTTAATATAATTTATAATCTATTATATATATAACTACTCTAAGAGCATAAGTTTTTTAAATTTACCTATTAACTATAACTATTTATTAATTGTTAAAAGTAATAACAAACAAGGGTAATGTAGTGGTCAATATTTATAATGTAGTATAGGCAAGGGTATTTAATGAAGAATGACCTAAATCTAGCAACCTAACACTTGCCAAAAGTTATACACAAAAAAATGAACAATAATTACATTGAATTAGGAATTGTAGCTTATACAAGCTTACAAACATGTTCCTTTGAGCCTTATATCATCATAATACATGAATGAATCAAAATGAACTACTATTTTCCTACATGGATGATTCTTTTTTTAGATTGCAAGAATCGGGTAGCCCCCTATAAACTACAATGCACCTGGTAAACTTTTTTCACGTGATCGATGACACTAGCGTAACACACCCTCTGATACAACGGGGATAGGCGGAGACTAGACCTCATGACCTCTTGCCTACAACAAGATGCTTTAGTAGATCAAGCTAGGCCACCCGCCCTGTACATAGATGATTCTCTATCATATATCATCCCCTCTATTTTCTCATGTCTCTGCTCTACTTTTTCCCCCACTTTCCACTATAGCACAACCTCTCTCTTTTTCCCCAAATATTCCACTTTTTTATTTATACTCTTACTCAATTGTGCATTCCTTTCTTGAACCATAACGTCCACTTCACAATGTCAAAGAAGCTCCTTGTGTTGGGCACAAAAAAACTAAACAAGAAACATTATCTAGCTACCCAAGATTATGCCCCAATTACTACCAATAGACTGTTCTCCAAGAAAAATGTTAGCCTAAAGAATAAGAATAGCTACCAAAATAAAGGAAGGTGAATATTCATAGTTGTGATTATGGATAAATACCAAAATATGGTGTTTTGATGACCTGGCATTGCTAGAACAAAAAAAGGTGATATGTGGTCCCATTTGGGGAAGTTTAACAATTGCCAAAAAGATATAAAACTACATACACTGAATTCCATAATCCATGTCATGTTGTGAGCACTCAAAATGTTCAAAAGCAAGTGAAGAAATAACTTACAACTCTACAAAGCATATATATAATCACATTGTATTCATTTTATTATTTATCATATAGTTGTAAAGAATGAAAAATCATTCTAAAACTAATCCTCAAAGAAGAATGTCACCCAAAACCAAAATAAGTTGGGAAATTTTTGTTAGAATTGTGAAACAAGCACAATACCACGAGCCACAGGATCAAACAACAAACAAGTACACCTTCCACGCAAGAGATCTACAAACAATATGTGCAATATTCATCAACAAGGAAAAGCTACAGAAAAGACTTTCAAGAAGATATAAAAGCTTCAGATAATATCCAAAAGATATTTACAAAGAGGGTTGAATGATTATAAGAGCAAAGCCCTAAATGAGAAAGGGATTAGATCATGACAAGTGTCTACATCACATGATATGAGACATAATGATCTAATATTAACTCAATTAATAAAGCATAAAAGCACTCCTAAGTTTAGCTTAAGTGCAAAGAATAAATTAGACTAATAATCAATTAGATTAATTAATTATTAGCTAATGTATGATAACTCTAAACCCCCCCACCCCTTAAGATGAACTTAGGGAGTAGCTAAAAACCCTAAAAATAATGCATGATGGGTCTCGACAAACAAGGCCAAAAAGGTACCCATGTACAAATAGAAGATCTCTATAATGCGAAGAAATAGAGAAAACCTCATGGGAAAAATTCTACTCCAAAAAGAGATGAAAGCCAAGTGAAGGACTGAAAGAGCCTCTAAACAAAACAATGTTGTCCCAAAAGATAAGAACAAAGGAACATCCAGAAGCATGAAGAAGCTGCAAACACTGTCGTAGAATGACTGTTGAAATGTTGAAAGAAGAACCTTCGCTAAAACATATGATTATCAGGATCAAGAAGACAAGAATCTACATGAGTGCCCTCAATGACACTACTTGAATTAGATGGAAAACAAAGGCAAAACATCTAGAACTCGAAGATACAAATGGCACAAGTACCAATAGTCTAAAGAACTAATCATGTGAAAATGGAAGGTCGCCTCCAAAAATAAGAATGCAAGCATGTCCATATGGTAAGTGCTCCATCTCACCTAAATGCATGGGTAACCAACCACTGCATTTTCCTAGTACATAGGAACAAATGTTGTATACATAGCTCACTCCAACATGAAATTAAGGAAGCATTAGCACCAACAGTAGAAACCCCCCCCCCATAATGTTGATAAGGGAGAGGTATGACAGGTACACTGAAACTGAATGTCATAATGTAGTGCATGAAGAAGAACCAAGAACATCTGAATGTGCAAACATGAAAGTACAAGCAAATATAAAGGTACGTAAACCAAGGCACACACGCATGAGAAAGGTATGAAGGCAAAACAAAGGCAAACATCAACCCCCATGGCACTTTATATCATAGTGTGAGTACAATAGGGCACAATATGATGTGCAAGGTCCCATAATATAGGTGTAATATAGAGGCACTTTATCTCAATGCGTTTACATAATGAAAAAATCATACAATGGGAGCCCATAATGTCCAAAAAAGGACTACATGTTGATAATACAATTCTCTGATAGAAAAAAGAGGAAACTAATAGCACCATGATGAAGTACACGAAATAAATATGTACTTTCAAAAAAAATGGCACCCAAAAATTTGTCCGGATGCAGAAGATATGGCCCATCGAACTCTCCAAAACGAGAACTGATCAACAACAACACTGAGAAAACAAAATTCAGGGAAAAACAAAAGTCAAAACTAGAAAATACCTACACCACTATGAAGAGCGTGAAATATCACCCCATTTTAAAAATAATCGCACGTGAAAAGACCATTGTATGGCCAAGATATGGCCTCTGGAAGTTGAGGTGCAAAATTGAAAAGCCCAACAGAAAGGGGCTGAGTAGAGTAAAAAGTGATCTCCACAAAATTTGTCAAAAAACCTCCAGAAATAGAGGCTCGCCAAATATAGGGATACTAGAAAAAAATCTTCCAATACAATGCATTATTTTGCAAAAAAAGAGAGCAAAATTTGACTATTTTTTTTAAGTGAAAAAATGCCAAAAAACTATTATATCTTTTTTTAAATAAAAAAAACGTAAAAAAAAAAATTGCTTAATTTTTTAATTTTTTAAAGTTTTAAAAAAGCTTAAAAAGAATACTATATATATATATATATATATTTTAAGAAAAAATAATAAAAAACTATTTTTTGTTTTTGTTTTAAAAAAACATATTAAAAAATGGTGGGTCTGCATGGGGGGGGCCGCTTGCCAAAGTGGTAGGGTTGCACCCCACGCGGTACCCTGCCCACAAGGGTGGTGGGGTCTGAGGGGTTGCCAACCTGTCAATATGGCAAGCGATGGTACCCCTTAGGTATCCTGCCCCATAATGGTGGGTCAAATTTTTTTTTTAATAAATTTTGTTTTAAAAAAACAATAAAAAACTACGCTCCATGCCCAAAAAAGGGCTTTTAATATTTTTTTAATTTGATTTTTTTTTGAAATTTTGCAAGAAAAAAATATTTTACCTTGATCTGCATGTTGGGAAGGTCATACGGCCTTCCTAGCAAATTTTTTTTGCCTCAAATGCCAACTTCACCAAATTTGACAATATGACAGACGTTCTTAAGGTTTTTGGACCTTCTGAGCGCGATGGTGATGTTCGTTTCATGCCAAAATGCACCAAAATACAGCTACCATATGGATCTGGAAAAAGAGCAACCGCTTCAAAACCTTGTAGATTTGGCGTCAGTAATCGAAATCAAGCAAAACAAAAGCCAAATTTGACTTTCTCGACAGCTTTGGATCCAACGATGAGGTCCTTTTCATGCCAAAATGCACCAATCCCACCTCCAAAATTTGCAAAAAGAGAAAAGGGGATTCAGATCTGAAGCCTATAACTCTCGTTGAAGAAAGAAAATCTCACAAATTGAGAAGGGGTTCATTGAATCCACACTCTGATACCATGTTAGAATTGTGAAACAAGCACAAAACCATGACCAACTAGATCAAACAACAAACAATTACACCTTCCACGCAAGAGATCTGCAAACAATATGTGCAATATTCATCAACAAGGAAAAGCTACAAAAGAGACTTTCAAGAGGATATGAAAGCTCCAAATAATATCCGAAAGATATTTACAAAGAGGGTTGAATGCTTATAAGAGAAAAGCCCTAAATGAGAAAGGGATCAGATCATGACAAGTGTCTACGTCACATGAGATGAGGCAATGATCTAATATTAACTCAATTTATAAAGCATAAAAGCACTCCTAAGTTTAGTTTAAGTTCAAAGAACAAATTAGACTAATAATCAGTTAAAGATTAATTAATTATTAGCTAATGTACGATAACTAACAAATTTCCTTGTGAGACATTTACCATTTAGGCACAAGAATTCAAGACTATTGCATCATGTAGCTCACTTGTAGGTAACTTACAACTAATTTGTACCAAAGTTATGAGTAGGTATGTAGACTAAGAGAAGATCTACAGATAAATTTTACCCAATCTATAACATGTATCCAATCTATAATGACTTGCACCTAATTAGTGGTAACCTATACCAATTTTCTAAATATACAAAATTGATGAAAAGCCAAACAAGCAAAAGCAGCCAAAACTAAAGAAAGTTAAAATTATATTCAAATATAACCTATGATGTTTTTAGTGATGTGAGATCACTTGTGGATTCAAATGCTCCTAAATCACACATAAAATAAAAAGATGAACCATGAGTTCATGTTGATGGATATTTCATGAAATATTAAACTGATTCCAAGCTTAGTAGCTTTAAAATTATTCAACCATGTTACTTCTTTGGGTGTCTTGTTATTCAATTTCACTAAATATTTGTTGTACTCCTTCCCTCTTGTTCTCTCAATTACTCTAGATCCAATCATTGATTCTATACTTCATCCATTTTCTTTTCAGGCAACTATTGTACCCAATCCTCCATTGAAAACTATAAAGTTGTAATTGCATCCCCACTTGTTTGTCCTTCATAATAAGGATACAAATTGCCGATGTTGAAGATTTCCAGTATATTTATTCCTTCCAAAATCTTCATCTTGTAGCCATTTCTTGCAAGCTTCTTAAAAAACTTAAAAGTTTAATAAAATTATTTACTTCATCACTTATTCCCAAGTCAATTGCATAGATATTTTTGTGGTGTTTTTTTCCAAATGGAAAATAGTTTAAATTGAGGTCTCCATTTTTGGCTAATACAACAAGTTATAAGGAAAACTAAATCACCACATTTTTATCAAAATTTAGTTCAATATTATTTAAATTACCCAAATGTTATTTATTTAAATTTTAAATTGAACTGTTTCACCATAGTAAATGATGCATGATTGGAGCCTAATCACCTAAATTTTATAATTACATAAAAAATATAAAGTGTATGCACCATTAATATTAGAGTAAACCCACAAAAGTGGTTTACAATTCGAGTGAGGAAGGAAAAGTTGCAAAAAATAACCCCATGCCAAATTTTTTGGTTTTTGGGGTTCGAACAAACTTATTGGTTCGAGCAAACCAAAAGAGAGTTCGCTAGAACCCTGGTTTGAGCGAATCCATTAAATGCCCCGGGCCCACCATTCCCGTAAAAAAAAGGAAAACCATTTTTTGAAAGGAAGTTTGCTCCCCTGGTTCGAGCCAACCCCCCTTTTCCCACCTTCTCACCCTCTAGCCCAAAAAAACTCCAAAATTTTTCCCTTTGAAGCTCGGTTGAGGATGAAAATGGAGGAGACTTCACAGACCCAAGTGGATGATGGTAGTCATTGGAATAAGCTATCCAATGAATATAATTTTAATATGTTTTGGTTTTATTATGTATTTGTTTTTTTAGTTTTATTAAACATAGGGTTTTCACTGAAAAATCAAGCTCTCTATTTTGCACATGTGGAAAAATAGTAGATTATAAAAAAAATTAAAAAAATGAGTGCACCAAATACTGAAGTCCTTGATCCAACAAAACAAAACAAAACAAAATTCGATACATACAAAAAAAATTACGTTGTATACGGTCCGCTTATGTCTAAATTGCAATTGGTTTGACTTTGAAACTTGATTAAGGAAAAAGTATTCAATAAAATAATATGAAACCAATTGGAAGCACTAGATATCATAGTTGCAAATCTAAATTCGAAAAAATTAGAATTTTATCCTTCATGGAAAAAAAGTTATATTGTATACAGTGAGCGTCACTTCTTAAAAATGTTGTTTACTGAAAAAAACTAGTTTTCGAAAAATATGGAAAAAGAAGTGCAATCTGATTCCAAAATTTTTGAAAAAAATATATTTATAATCTACAAACAAAATGTCACAAATCACTAGTTTGCATCATCTTCAAATTCCTCACGGTTTAGTTGCTATAGGTGCCCGAAAGTGAAGATTTAGTTATAAAAAATTATTTCAGTGCCCAGTTTGGCCAAAAATTGTAAACCAGTATTGTGGGATCACCCATTACATACTAACATATTTTGGGGGTCATATTTTCTTTGAAATTAAAATTTGATATGATTTACCACTTAGAAATTATGTATAATTAGATTTTCAAGGGTTGTGTTTTAGTCACCAATGTAGGCTAAGTTAGAGATAAACTTCATATTTCTACGATAAAAATAAGACCATCAAACATGACTTAACAATATTGTATTGTGATGTACACCACTTGTATCCTCCTTTCTCTCCTTTATTTTCATTTCCACTAAAACCTAGTGCATACTGAACATCAAATTCAATGGTTACAAAGAATATAGGTAGCAAAGAGTTCATGTACCATTTGTTTATGTTTACATGGATAATAAATTGAGATATTGTCTATAATTTATAAAAAAGATTCTTTATAAACCTTTATGATGTCTCTTCTGATGTTGCATACCATGGTGTTTGTACAAAGAGGGAAAATGAATGTTTATTTGGAAAGGAATAATCCACTACTTCTTTTATTGATTTAATTTGTAGCCTTGAAAGGAAATCAACTACTACATTTTCTTTCCCTGGTTTATTCATAATGGTGATATCAATTTCTTGCATTAGCAATAACCATATAACAATCATACCTCCAACCACTGGTTTGTTCATTATCTTATTGTTGTACGGTTTGTATGAAAAAAAAAAAGTATCTAGTGATATAATGTCTAAACGTCTTAATGGCATATACTACTGCAAGCATTTGTTTCTTAGTAACTATGTAGTTGAGTTATGTAGCATGAATATTTTTACTGCCATACTAGATTGCATATTCTAAATTCCCTTATTTTTGTTGTAGGACATCACTTATGACAAAATTAGAAGCATTTGTATGTATATGGAAATGGATTATCCAGGTAGACCCTTTCAAAATAGGTGTCCTTGTGAGAGCTATTTTGAGGGCTTCAAAGGATTCTTGACATGCAAAGTTCTATTTGAATTCAATATCTTTAGATAACATAATAGACATGGGGGTTTCTATTTTACTAAAGTCTTTGATAAACCTTCTATAATATCCTGCATGTCCAAGGAAACTCCTTACATCTTTTTGCTTCTGGGGAATAGGAAGAGTGGAAATTACTTCAATTTTATTTGGATCTACCTGAATTCTCCTATTGGACACAAAGTGACCTAAGACCGCCTCTTCATTCATCATCATGAAACATTTTTCATGACTTAAAGAGAGGTTGTGATCCTGAAACCTTTGAAGGACTTTCTCCAAACTATTTAATGCTTCCTCATAAGAGTTCTCATAAGTGGTGAAATCAACCATGTAAATCTCCATGGAATCATGTGCAAAATCTGATAATATGCCTAAGACTGCTTGTTGAAATGTTGTAGGTGCATTACACAATCCAAATGGAAAAATTGAATAGGCATATGTGCCCCATGGGCAGGTAAAATTGGTCTTGTATTTTGATCTTATAGAGCTATCTTTATCTGGTTATACCCAATAAACCCATCTAAGAAGGAGAAATATTACTTACCTACTAGTGAATCCAACACAATCAATAAAAGGAAGAGGAAAATGATCCTTGTTGTTTCATTCAACCCCCTATAGTCTATGCATACCCTCCATTTACCTCCTTTATTCGGTACAATCACCAATGGGGAAACCCATTGACTATCTGATATGGGATAATGAATCATGCATCCAACATTTTTTACAACTTGTCTTGACTATATCACACATAGCTAGATTTATTCTCCTTTGTGGTTGTCTAACTAGCTTGTAACCTTCATTAATATAAATTATATGCATGCATAGGCTAGGATATATGCCCTTCATGTCATGATAATCCCATGTAGATGCTACTATATGAGCTTGTAGCATTGTAAGTAATAAAGATTGTAGGGAGTGTATCAATTGGTTATTGACATTTAATGTTTTGCCTAGTGTGATTTCCATGGTTAAGGAAAAAGTCATGACAAAATCAAAACTAAGTAAAAAAAAATTGAGATTGCAAGTATGGGGAATTATTGTATGGAATTTAGCTGAGAAAGTAGACTTAGAGGCATTTATAGGTAATATATTGTGTAAAGGGTAGTGTAAGCATGTGAGATAGTAGTGTTGTTGTGGGTCACTACCATACGAGTTTTGCATAATTTGAACTAGTACTTCATCTTCATCTTGAATTACAATCATTGGGATACACTCTACAGTCATGAATGCTTGTAGAGGGTATTGGTCATCTTCTTCTAGGGCAGGCCATACAGTTTGTTCCAAGTCTGTATATGGTTGTGTAGGTGGATAAAGGACCAATTTTTTGGTCACATTCCCATTGGATATTATCATGTTTCTAGACCTACATCCTATGAATGCATCTGTAGTGGCTAACCATAGTCTTCCTAGGATTAAGGGGTATCTTGGAAGAGTTGTTTTAGGTTGTAGAACCATAAATTTAGCTGGATATTCCCATGAATCCAAAGTGATAATCAAATCTTCAATAATACCTTATGGCTTTACAATTGACCTATCTGCTTTAATTGTAAAATAATAGGTATAGGTCAAAGATCCATCAACTGAATTTGTCGAATGGTTTCACTGTTCATTACATTGATAGCTACTCTTAAGTCAATTGAAGTATTTTTTATAAGACTTCCATTCATTTTTACATCAATAATCGAGCTCCCAAGGTTTGTATATTTTGGGACAAAGATATTTCCTAACATGATGTCAACTGGTTTTCCTAAGACATGAACAATCTAGGGGTCTTTCCTTTTTCTTCATGGATTTTTAAGGCATATCTCTCTCATAATCTTGCGTATATAGGTACTTCTTTAATTGCTTGAATTAGGGGTATCTTTATAAAAACATTCCTAAACTGGCTCAACAGATCAGATTCGGGTTTAGGATGGGGTTTTTGTGTTGTTAATCTTTCTCGAAATAGTGGTTCTAGACTTTTGATATTTTGTTTTGTCTTACCTTGTTCATGTTGCTTTGTTTGATTATCAATATTCTCCATTGTTGGCTCCCATTAGTAATCTTTGTAATGTGAGGAGATGATGGCCCATCAAGCATCCTTCCTAAATGAAGCTAGACATCAACCTCAACCCCATAGATTGGGTATTGAATGGTCTCATTAGTATAAGCTTGTTGAATAGGTTTGGTGCAGGTTGAGTTGGAAAACGAGGTGCTCTAAGTTGTGTTGGGTTGCAATGACTAGGTTTGGCTTTATGATTGGGTTTTTTGGATGCAAATAATTCCATGGTTGCAGGTAACTAACATTTGGTTATGTTATTATTGGTTCCCATGCCACTATGGTGGCCATTGGTTTTGTTGGGGTGACCACTAAGAATAGTAATTTTAGGTTTGGTAAGGTTGTTCCCTTGCTATGTAGCCCAATTAGGTGATTGGGTAATTGGCCAAGATTTATTTTTCAGATTAATCCAAGGTTGATTATTCCAATTAGAGAAGTTGGTATTACCCCGAGAAAGGACACATTATAAGATAAGGGATCTTGAGGCGTATCTTTTCTTAATTGCCATGGATTTTGCTAGGCAACATAAAATACTTTTCCTTCCTCATCCTCCAATGTTTGAACATTTGGTCTCCCTTGCTTCTCTTCTTTAATGCTAGCAATCTTTGCATTTGAGATAGAGACCATGCATAATCCTCATGAAAATATTATTGTCAGCCATCCTTTCACCACCACTTTCGTCTATATCATTACCCTTCACCTCCAACATCTTGAACTTGTTGATTGAGAACAACAAGATCATGAGTCATATGAAGCAAAGAATTAAAATGAAGTAAAAAATCAAAATCAAGCAAAAGATCAAAATTAATCCAAAAGACAACATGAATTGAAAATAAAGAAGCAAAAACTCAATATGGATCCTGAAGCAAAAAGAAGCAAAAAATTCAAGTGGGTGAAACATCAAAATTAAATAATTAATCAAAATGTAGAGTAAAATTGAAAGAAACATTTTTCATACAAACGGTGTGAAACTCTACAACTAGTATTGATCCTAACACATGAAGCTTAACAATCCTAATCCAAATCCCAAATACAAATCCACATCTCCAAAATCTTACTCCACCTTCAAATCCAAAACCCCCCATCCCAATCCAATATCTAAATCTAAAAATCCTAAATCAAGTCTCATGACCCTAAATTTGAAATCTCAAATCAGCATCTTTAATCAAGACTAAAATCCAAATCCAATCTCAAATCGGCATCCTAAAACAAGACTTAAATCCATAAAATAAAAAATAAAAAATCCACTTTATCTTGGTAGAAACACTCTACCATAGAGGTTATGATAGTACCTTATCGAGATTTTCACATTTGGATAAATTCAACTCAATTATCAAATGGATCACAACAAAATTTATGGATTGTACATCAAAGCAATGCATTTAGCAAAATAATTACTCAAGACAAGTTACTATTGGCATGTCATGATCAAATCATCTAAGTCAATCACATCAAATAGAAAGGAACTTGAATAACACACATCACAAGCAATTTTATACTTGAAGCTATCAATATCATTCAAAATAAATAAATAGGTAAATTTAAAATCAAAATAGTAAAGAAAAAATTGTCCAGTAGTGGAAACCATCCTTATGGTGCCTTGGTTAAGTACTATGATGAAAACTTGTTTGTGGGGGTTATGTGTAAATTTGCAATCTATGTAAACATTACACTTGGAAACAAGCTTCTTACATCCTTTTTCATCACTAGCCTACCATTTGTACCATCCCAACATATCCATCTATATCATATTTGCATACCTATTATATTATACCCATCCAATCTCTTCCCTGTTTTGACATTGATAAGGACAACGATAAAGTGTTGAAGCATGATTTGGAAATATCTTAATATATCATATCTTTACCAAGTTCTCTAGGTTTCCATCACAATTTACATTCTTGTATATTATCAAATTTTATGAAACAATTTTAACAAGAAATTCAACATCGTTGTGATGTATCAAATTTTTGTCAATAAAATTTTTAGCATAACACCATGAACAATATATTTAGAGTGGGGCATGTTATCCTTATGGGAATATTCCTTAGAAATAACATCTTGGAATTCTTTGGTCATCCATTCCATCCTATATCCTAAAATTCCTTGATCATTCCATCCATCCAATCTACCATTCATTCTTAACAATAAACTGTGTTTTCTATCATCATTAGTTACAACATTGAAGCAACAATCCCATCTAGTTGAAAAAATAAAGCAAGACTACTCAAAATAAATTCAATACAATAATTTGTAGCTTCCATGGTAATGCAATCCAAACAAATCTAGTTAAGCAACCCAACACACATCCTAAAGTGTTCATAGGTTTTTGCCTCAATCTTTCTAAAACCCTTGTTCAATTTTAAAGAAATCATTGTGGCTTCATAGTGATATGTTGTTCTCAACCCAACTATAGATTTGTTGGGATAAGTCATTCAAAATTTGACCCCTAGCACATGTTGTTAGTTAAGAGTATAACAAAGCTATCTGTTGATGGTGAAAATGACACAAACAACGTTAAACAAAATATCTCTACTCTACTTCTCTTGAAAAAAAAAAGACAACATATAGTAGCCTAACTCCCAAGGTCCTGGTAATTGGTTCTCAATTGTCTAGTGTCACTCAATTGGTCCATGCAACTGTAATATTCAAGGGGCATTTTCTGGTAATAAGGAATGCAAGCAATGATGGATTCATCAATTTGTATTTAACGAAAAGGGGATTTTAGATAAAAGAAAAAGATAGATCAGGGCATACATCAGTGAAACATGAATAAAAATTATCTAATATCTGGACATATATTTTCAACAATGAATGTTCCTCCAATAGATCAAGAAAACCATAACATGATGCAATTTACAAAACAATCCATACTATTGCATGCATCTATGGTGCTTAGTTTAACCATTACAATCACACATCATAAATACTTTAAAGATTCCAAAAGAACAAACTCTCATTCGTTGCTAAAATCATAGATCAACAGACTTTCAACAATTCAATCCATAGATAATTTAATGAAATAATCTTTAAATCTGGCTCCTTCTATTCATTTTCATCAAATAAGAAACACTTATGCTTCAGCACAATCACTGGCATACAGATAGACTATGATTGATTAACCTTATCCAGCAAACTTAATTCCAACATGATACTATGTAAAAACTCATCTTCGTATTCAAATGTAATTAAAAATAACAAAGTGTCTTTTCAAAGCTATAAAATTCCTATCTCCTACTATCAGGTGGCTAATCTTATTCTCATCAGACGACCCTTACAATATGATACCCCTCAAGTATATATAAACATACAAAGCATTAAAATCCTCTCAATTAAAATCAAGATCCACAATTATAGGAACTGAAACTTTCTTGGAAACTCGGATTGGTTGATCTCCAGTTCCAACGTTAATTATAAGAAAGAATAAAAGACAAGGAGAAAGAAGTCATGAGCCCAAAATACTGCCACTCATCCTTGTGTAGTTTGCTCCAAGATGTATTCATCATAACTAGAGAAGACCTATTGAAGAATATCCACATTCGGCCCATCAATCCAGCTGTCCTCAAATTGAATTCTCTTCGGTTCTATGGAAGAAAAATCCTTCATGTCTTTCAACTTTGTCAACTCCTTTCTCGCAGCCTTCACTCCTTCTCTGACATCCATCAGTCTATCCAATAATAGATCCTCTCCATTATCCTCTTTTTTCATAATTTATTGGAATATATTATCCCACTTCTCCTTTAACTAATTTAGAGGTAGGCCCTCTTTGACAGGTATATCAACATTGACCAGAACAGCTACAACAACTTCTAGTTCATCAAGTTGTTCATTAAATCCTTACTTGCATCTTGAACCTCATTCCTATGTTTAGATATGAAATCGGATCTCAACCGTATTATGTTAGAGGCCTTGTCCAAGAAATTTGTGTTGTCCTCTTCAAGAATTGACTACTCAAGCAAAGTAGACTTTAGAAATTTATTGATGTCCTTTATCTTTTGAACATATCCTCTATATTCCTCCTCTTGTTGTTCCAATGTTTTAGCGTGGTGTTTCATCTCTTCTATCAGCTCCAATGTCACCTTGTGAATCTCAAAACTGTTTACCAGCACCTCACCTATCTCTTGGTTAAGCTTGTTCGTCCATCATTCCAGCCTTATTATTTACTTGTACTAGATCATCCACCTCTCTTTTTTTTGAGCAACATCAGTGTCTCTAAGGCAGCAAGTTGTGATCTAGGAGTAGAGATTTCCTTCAAAAAGGTATGTAGCTGATCCAATTGAGCTTTGAGCTCATCCTTTCTCTGCTTGTCCTTTATCAACCTTGATTTGGTGGATGATGCTATAAAATCAATTAGGTTTATTTGTTGATTCCTTGTAGGCCTTACCAGATTGATAGTGCCTAACTGATAATCAGTGACCTGCATATCTCCCACATCCTTATCCACTACTGGTATTGCACATTCTGCAATAATTTCACCTACATCAGTTAGCCTAATGGAATGAAGAATCTGAGCCTTCTTCTTGGATCTCTCCTTCTCAATTTCCTTCATCATGTTATCCCAATTAAGAGGTTGTGAGGGCGTTATTGGTCTCTTCTAAAGATCAAGCTTCAACCAGGTAGGAGCACTTGGAGTAGTGGCCATTACAGTAGAAGAAGAGGCAATAGTTGTAGTATACTAACCCTAGGTTGAGAATCAACCTCTTGTACATTTATTTTTTCTCCCTCTACATTTTCTTGTGCAAGATTTTCAGCTTCTTCCTTATCCTTCTGCTCTTGCACCCTCTTGTCCTCTTGTTCCCTTTTCAATCTTTCTTCTTCCAACCTTTTCTCCTGAAATAGCTTGTTTCTTTCTTCTTCCAAAACCTTAAGTCTATCTGAGGCTTCCTTCTCCTTTTGTTGCTGCTTGGCCAGTTCCTCAACATCTCTCTCCTTTTACAAGCATTGTGTTTCCTCCTTTTTCTTGTAGGCTTCTTCAATTAGCTTCAATTTGGCCTCAAGGGCTTCTCTTTCTCTCCTTTGTTTAGCCTTTTCCTCCTCTAGATCATGGATCTTCTGCACCATCTCTAGCTTATCATTTTCTTCCTTTGTCTTGAGTTCATGCTCCTTTTGCTTTTGTTGCTTTATTACCTCATCGGCTCTTTGCTTAGCCTCCAATTGTTGTTGTTGAAGTAATGCATCAGCTTGTGCCTTAGCATCTATTTCCTTTTATTTTTCCATAGCTTCTGCATGTGCCTTAGCATTTGAAGCCCTCTTTACCTCTTCAAACAATGCCCTCTGGTCCTCCTCTGTTAATATATGCTCAGTTTTCTCCGAAGGTACCTCCTTTTGTGCATCCTTTTATGATAAAGTCTCATCAGAATTTGTTTCAATATCATGGACCTCCATTTCTACTCCCTTTCCCTTCAAGGTTTCAGCTATATCATGGAGAGTCCCCTTAGGCATTTCTCCTCCTTGTTGCTCTGTAAGAAGAACTTGAGCAGATGATTCACCCATTATTGGTGTTGAAGCCACATGTCCTGTTGAGGCATCCTCATGTATTCCAGACAAATCTTGGGTCGGGGCTTCAAGCTCAAATTCTTCAATATCAAAAGGGAAGAATTCCAAGGGTTCCTTGGGAGGCATTTTCCTTTTGATTCTCTTATATCCTTTCCTTTTCTTAGGAGTTGGACCCCCAGGAGTTTTAGCTCTGAGAACAACCCAGTGGATACTCCTATCCAAGACTGGTCTCCCTATTTGCTTGATATCAATTGTCTCCTAAGCATCCCAATCTATCGGGTCCAAACTCTTAGTACCTATGTTTAGTGCCTCATATGAAGGATCTAACACCACCCCGTCATCTACTAGCATATCAGGAACATCAACCTTCACCCCAAATTCCACCAAAAGTGGGACAGGCAACCTCTCATAATTTCTCTTTATGAGTTCATATTCATCCTAAAGATCACTCTAGAACTCCTCCAGTAGGTTAAAATGTCTATCAAAAACTGAAGCCAGCAAAGCACTCAACTTTTTCTTTGGATCGAAGTGCTTTCGGGCAGCATATAAGCCCAACTTCACATGTATCAATTCACTACAAACCACCTTAGCTCCCACAAGATGTGGGCAGTTGTACTCACCCAATTGCATGGGGACTTGTGACAACCTGGTTTGTGTTTCATTCCAAATCAGGCATTGACCCCCAAAGCCTGATAAACAAACTCCATCAAAACCATCTGATTGTTGCAGCACTTGGGGAGCAAGTGAGGATGACCCTCAAACCCATCCAGCCTAAAATAAGTAAAATTAGGGTCCTGGATATACCAACACCCCCATTTTGTAATAAATGCCATGGCCTCCTGGCTTAATCTGTGCCCTGCATCTCCATTAAGTTGATTAATAACTACATATAAAAATGCATCATTAACTCTTCTAAAATATGTTTCAGAAATCTATAGGGATAGTTGGTCATAATGATCCCATACTCTCCTTTGCCCATTAGCTTCCCCCAATATTCCCACTCTGTTTAACTCTGGAAAGATGCCTCCTCTGGCTGCTGCATAGACATTATAAGAGATCATGAAGAAGCTCTTAGTTTCCCTTACTTTGGCCAACTGATCATGTATGATGTTTGAGACAATCATAGGCTAATCAAATTGTTGTTTTCCATCAAAGATCGTCCGAATGAATGGAAACATCCATTCCTTGAAATGAAATGCATTCCTCTTTCTAAATACTCTAGACAACATCATTATAAGATCTGATACCTCCTTGTAAAATTCTGCCCTCTTTGGCCAATCTGAGAGCTTTGTTAGGGACTTCTTCTCTGTTCTTAACCATTTATTGTTTAAGTGCGCCCTATTGGTCTCTTTGTATTTTCTATACATCTCCAAAGCCTTTGCTTCATTCAGCTGTGCCAGGTTCTTTGGATCAGGGACACTGAACATAAACTGAAACATTTGAGGAGTTAGGTCTATAATCACATTGTCCTGTGAATCTACGCATTGTCTGGTTGCGGGATTGTAAGCTCCAGCTGCTGTCATTATCAATTCTGGGCATTGGATGGATAGAGGAAATACAACAATATGAGCCAGGCCAGACTCAACTATTCTTTGAGTTCTCCCTGTCACCTCTTCAAAAAATGTCTCTGAATATAACTCCTCATAATTGAATGGACCTAGATTTGTATCAGTTATATCGGCCCAATCAGATTCCACCTTGCTAACTGTGGCAGCAGGACCCCTATGGTTATACCTCAAGGTATAAAGAAGTTGTTCTGGTTTAACCTTATTAGGCTTAGTTGATGCCTTCGAAGTTTCTGTAGGCTGACTCCTCTGAGAAGCTTCTCCTGATACTCCTGACATTCTTTAACTTCCTGCAACAAAACCCCAAATTAGATCCATAATAAATATAACCAAATATGACTTAGAGATCCTATTCTTCTATATGGACCGGAGGTGGAACCAGGCAAAAAACATCTTAAATAGTATTTTTTTAAAACACTGCCGAGATCAGAACCAAAACTGGCATTGAGCTTGTAATAATAAATAAGCGGGACCGGAGTCAAAGTTGGGATGGTAACCGAAATCAGAATCGGAACGAGAACCGATTTGGTTTCCATGAAGAATTTTCAATTTTGTATTTGGTTCCGGTTCTGGCTGAGTTATGAATATTTTGAAAGCCTGCTTCTTACCGTAAGCGGAGTTGGAGACGGGATGGAAAAGGAATCGAAACTTATTAAAAAACATGGTTCAAGATCAAAATCGATTCCGGTAAAAAATAACTATAGTTTCATAAGAGATTTCAACAGGATGATAAATAACATCATGATTTAAGGACTAGATCATATCAAAATGAAAGGGGCTTAAAAATAACCTATACAAGACCATCCCCATATGATCGTGAGGAAACCATAATAATTAGGGCATCATATTTAAAATAAAAACGTGCCAATACCCTAATTCATAAACCCTCGATTTCGAATAATTAGGGCATGAAATTAACCCCCCATTCAAACTGGACAGATTAATGCACAACCAGAATTCCCCAGTAAAACTGTAATAATAAACCCTACCAATGTAAAAACAATAACTAATCACACCATTTTAAAAACCAAGGCATCACGATACGGTCACGATTAAAACATGAAAACGACCATGATAAAAACAAACAAATGAGCAACCAAAACACAAGAAAAACAAAAACAAAAATAAGAACACAGAACAGAGAACAGAACAGAAGAAACATGAAGAACATGAACGCTCTCCTCTAAGTAGCATTCATTCCTTCTGGACATCTGTTATTAAGGAGGAAGAAAATTACGTTTGTGTACCAGGGATCCTTAGTAAATGATTGGACAGTGTACTATTGAAAGGTGATGTTTTTGTCCACATTTTCCATTGCTTTTGATAAACCTTTCCCTCAGACGAGTTTCATCAGATGGATCTCTAAGTCAAATTCTTGTAGAATAGCCATCCAATTTCCTCTTCGCTCTCCCAATTCACTTTGCATCAAAAGAGACTTCATAGTTGGATCAGGCACTATGGCCATTACTTGACTTCGCAAAATGTAATGCTTGAACTTCTTTACCACTCAAACCAATGCAAAGGCTTGTTTCTCTAGGGGCAGGTATCTAACTTTTGCATTCTTAAAAGGAGAGCTCATGAAGGCGATAGATCTTTCCTCTCCCTCACCTCTTTGTTGTGTTAACACAGCTGCACATGAATGGTCAGATGCGAAAGAATAGATATAAAAAGGCCTTAGATAATCTGGCCTAGTCAACACAGGTGCCTCAGATATTGACCGTTTGATCTGCGAGAAAGAAGATTTAGCCTCATTGCTCAATTCTATTTTTGCTTCTTTCTTCATCATTTCATTGAGGGGTTTGACAATTTTCTGCAAACCCTGTTATAAATTTTCTAACAAAATTGATCCTTCCGAAGAAGGATCTCATTTATTTCTTACTTCCTAGCCTTGTTAGTTTCAAAATAGCCTCCACTCTATTCGGATCTATTGATATCCCTTCTTCTGATATGATGTGACCTAGGATTTTCCCTTCAGATACTCCAAACACACTTTTTTGGATTGAGGGAGACACCATAGCTTATACTTTTTTGAGAACTTTTTCTAGATCAGCAGCATGATCTTCTCGATTCTTAGATTAGATGGTTAAATCATCCACATAAATAATTATACACTTTCCTATCAAATCTTTCAAGGCTATGTCCATTACCCATTGAAAGGTTGCTCCAATGTTGATAAGACTGAACAACGTCCTTCGATAGGCAAATGTGCCCCATTTGGTGGTGAAAGCGATCTTCATTCTATCCTCATGACTGACAAGGACCTAATTGTACCTAGAATAACCATCCAAGAATGACATCATCTGGGACCCATTAACCTTTTGTAGCACTTCATCAAGAGAAGGCAGTGGATAATTATCTTTCTTAGAGGCTTTATTTAGATTTTTGAAATCAACACATAGTCTGATCTCACCATTTTTCTTGCGTACAAGAACTAAATTTGCCACCCACATAGAATGTCTAACAAGAAAGATCATTCTTGCAGATAGGAGCTTTTTTACCTCCTTCTGGATTAGAGGCTCAATTAAAGCATTGACCGGGCATTGTTTCTGACGGAAGGGCTTGGCTTTTGGCTTAAGAGGTATAGTATGAGTGATCACCAAAGTGTCAAAGGTCTTTAATTCATCATACACCCAAGCAATGGCTGCAATGTTCTGCTCCAAAACTCTGACTATTTTCTGTTTAATTTTTGCAGAACAGGTTTTCCCTATGAGAACATTTCTTTCTGGGCCCGAGTGAGTCAGATTGACAGATTCATATTTCCCTCCTTCACTCTTTGTGGGCACCCTTTGATGAGCTCATGGGTCAGAATCAAATATTCTCTCTAAGGCTACCATCCCTTTCAGAATGCTATTGCTTTTTAGCTCCAATATCCCTTCTGCACCTTCCTTCTCAGGATCCCAATCTCCCTGATCTCTTTCAGATTCATCTATTATCTGCCCTTCAAAGACATTTGAACTTGCCAGAAAGGCCAATATATGTTGATCGTCATTGAATACCTAAAATTTTTGGACATTATCAGGAACAGCTGGGACTAAAATCAATTTAATTGAAAATCTCTTTAGATTAGAGTCTTGCATGGGTTCTAAGGTTCTAGAAACAACAACAAGAGCATCTGCAATTTGATTAGTTTCTCTAGGGATCAAAGTAATCCCAAAAGCATCAAAGTCTTCAATTAAGTTCCAAACTCTATTTTTGTACGCAACCAATCTTTTGTTATGACATGTATACTGGCTACGTACTTGTTTTACGATCACTTCATAATCCCCCATGACCATGAGAGCAGTGACCTTTTTATGAGCAAACATAAGTCCACGAGCAAGTGCTTCATACTTAGCCACATGCACAAAACTACAATTTGTAAGACGCAAAGTAATTTTTCCCTTTCGGGTTGGTTAGTTCGATCCCTGCTCCACTTCCTGCCTTGGATTTGGAGCCCTCAAATTTAAGACTCCACAATTGGTCTTTAGTTGGGAGTTCTTTCTTTTTAGGGATGATAGGGGATGACTTACTTGGGATATGTGGCGGCTCAAATTTTGTTGGTCATGAGAAATTGACTTGGGGCAAGGCTCACTTGAAGACTTTTCTATATTCACAACTTGGTCAAGAATTACCTCTTGGACAACTTCTTGGATCAAATTGCAATCTAATTCATTTTTCATTAATGCCTTAGGCATTGGTAGAGTATCTGGGGCAGGTGTATTGGAAAAGAATTGTGATACCTCAATCCCTTCTTGAATGTTTGAGCATAGAACCTGAGTTTGCTCCACTGGTGAGGAACCTTCCTCTTGAGAAAGACTAGTCTGAGCGAGAATGGTAGCATCTTTAACTGTAAAAGAAAACTCACTGATAGGGGTTTCAGGTTTCTCTTGATGCATTTGTTGGGGCTGGCCTATATGATTTAAGATATCTAGGCATGGTAGGAACGTTAAATCTGAATGATTGTGATAATGAATTCTGCACCAATCAGGAAGCAACAAATTGCTCAAATCAGTTTCTTCTCCTAATACCAACTTATCTTGTTACAATTTCCTCATTAGAACTTGTTGGTTGATGCTAATCATTGGTTCACTGTGTTCTAGGGGCAATGTATCCTTAGGTTTTAATACAAAGAAGGCGAGGACTTCCTCTTGCTTATAAAATCCCATCTTAGTCTCAAAATATGCTACTTCATTTGAAGCATCATATTCTGTAATCATATGCTTGAGCCTTGGTTCACTCTCAATCCTTATCTGCGTTGCTACCCCCTTCTAGGGTAACCACATGTGAGAGAAATTCAAAGACAAATATCCCCCAATAATTTTCATTAGCTCCCGACTTAGGAGCATACCATATGTCTCTGGGATATCAGCCACTTGGATATCTATGTAGGTTTGGATCCTTGGATCTGATCCAACCTGAACATGCATGTTCTTTAATTCTCCTACAACATTGACCTTAGTTTTTTCTAACTGGATCACTTTCTTATTGGTCAGGATAGGATTTAATCCTAACTTCTTACATATTGAAAACGGCATAACATTACCCGATGCTCCAGAGTCCAAAAATCAGTTATGCAAATTCTTTCCAAAAATCCTTAAACTTAAAAGAAAAGGTGGGGTATTGATCTTACCTTTATAGATGGTTGCATTTGTCTCCTTTACAGGAGTCACTTTACCTTTTCCCTTTAAGCGGTTTGCCTCCTCTAGGGCCTTCAATACCACTTCACGTTGAGTCGGGCACCACTTCATGATGTCAAAGAATGATAATGATGTCTTATGTCTCTGCAATTCTGCAATAAAATCAAATTTTGAATTATTCCTCACTTGATATTTAGGAAAAGGAGGTGGATTACCTCTATTATGAGGGTCAGAAGGTCCCTTGGTGGCCGTGGGTTATTATGTGCATTTTGGTTAGGTGGGACCATGTTGTTTGGGGGTGCGGATGTAGTAAATGGGCCCTTATTCTGATTTCTCAGGAAGTGACCACCTTTGGACTGGAAGGCTTGGGCATCATACACATCCTCCTCTAGCTCATTATCTCCCTACATGGGAAATTGGTATGTCTCATCAATAGTCTCAAAATTCATAGCAATACTTACTGGCCCATTATCCTGATTGGAGTTTCCTATTGGAGGATGGGCATCAACTTGTGCAATCTTTACCATTTTCTCCATTTTTGGGCAATTAACCTCAGAATGTGTTGTAGTATCGTGTAGCCTACACCAATTAATCAGGAAATTAAGGTCAGCCACATTAGCAGTATGTGATCTATCCTCACCTGACTGATAATTATGGGAAACTCCCCCATTGTTAGGTCCAGTATTCCACTACCTATTGCTATTGTTGGACCTCTGGTTATTTCCTCTGTTCTGATTTGGGTAATTCTAATTAGAGGAGTTCTGATTCGGGAAGTTCAAGTTGGTGTTCTGATTCACATTCTGATTGGAATAATTCCCCTGGTTGTTGTAGCCTCCCTGGTTATGATAATTATGGTTTTGGTTGTGGGGAGGGTTATGCCTAAGCTGTGCCATATCATTAGACATTTGAGATAGAGTCTTCTTGAGGGTCTCTAACTCATTGGTCAGTTGAACAGTTTGTTCATTTTGCACATTCTGCACTATGGATGGGGAATGAACATGCATTGATCCCCCCACTTGTTGTTGATTTTGAGGTTGTTGGGAAGAATCTTGCATGCCATTTCCGAAAAAGGTCATTGTAGGTGGGACTTGCAATTTAGACACAGGTCCGTATTGGGAATAAGACATCCCTGGGACAGTGTTGTACAATGGTGGGTTAGGCATCTGATAACTCATGGGAGGAAGAGCTGCTCCTAAACCTCCTAATTGCAGACTTATCTGTTGTTGCAATTTGATGGCTAAATGATACACTTTAGACAAAGAATCAATTTCATTGGGCAGACAAGTTCTCTACAATAATAGACCAATCAAGGGACCAACAACTCTTAAATATGCTTGAATGGCAATATTCTCAGCAACTAAGTAAGGATCTTGCAGCTTGCGAAACATCCTTTGGAATCTAGTGTTGAATAGAGGCAATGGCTCATGAGGTTCTTTTCTTATGGTGGCAAACTGGTGATACAGGATGGCAGGGTCTACGTAGACTCGAAATTGATTAATGAATGCATTTTTTAAATCTGTCCAACCCAGAATAGATTCCCGAGGCAGATTTAAGTACCAGTTATATGCCATGTCCCCTAAACAATAAGGAAACAATCTACATACCACGTCTTGATGATCCACTTGAGCACGAGTACAAACATCTTTGAATTCTTGTATATGCTCCTCTATGCTTCTTGATTCCCCATGCATGTACTTGGGACAAAAAAAATTCTGGATTCTTTAGTAGATCATGGTCCTCTTGGAATAGTCCCTAGCGGAGAGGGGTTATTCACAAAGTAAACCATGGGTAGGATTGGTTGAGCAGGTGGTGGTGATATAGGTCGAACTGGTGGCGACACTGGCCGAATCGGTGGTGGTGATGCAGATTGGACTGGTGGTGACACTGGCCGAGCCAGTGGTGGTGACGTAGGTTGGACTGGTGGTGGTGTACGTGGATTTGGTTGAAATCCAGGTGGAGTAAGCGGTGGTGGCAATGGTAGAATCAAAATTCTACGAGCATGGGGTCTAGGTCTAACCAGGGTTTGGAGTTCTTCTAATGGTTCAGGGTCAGTAGAGGATCTGAGAATCCTCCCGTATTTCTCTGGTTAGAACAACACAATGCAATCCAGCTTGTTCCTTCAGGCCCTCCTTCTAGCACCAGATCTATTGATGGTGAAAATGACACAAACAATGTTAAACAAAATATCTCTACTCTATTTCTCCTAAAAAAGAAAGACAACATATAGTAGCCTAACTCCCAAGGTCCTGGTAGTTGGTTCTCAATGGTTTGGTGTTAGTCGATTGGTCCATGCAATTGTAATATTCAAGGGGCCTTTGCTGGTAATAAGGAATGCAAGCAACGATGGATTCATCAATCTGTATTTAACGAAAAGGGGGTTTTAAATAAAAGAAAAAGATAGATCAGGGCATACATCAGTGAAAAATGAATAAAAATGATCTAATATTCAAACATATATTTTCAACAACAAATGGTCCTCCAATAGATCAAGAAAACCATAACATGATGCAATTTATAGAACAATCCATACTATTGCATGCATCTATGGTTCTTAGTTTAACCATCACAATCACACATGATAAATACTTTAAATATTCCAAAAGAACAAACTCTCATTCGTTGCTAAAATCATAGATCAACAGACTTTCAAAAATGCAATCCATAGAAATTTAAAGAAATAATCTTTAAATCTGGCTCCTTCTATTGATTTTCATCAAATAAGAAACACTTATGCTTCAGCATAATCACTGGCATACAAATAGACTATGATTGATTAACCTTATCCAGCAAACTTAATTCCAACATGATATTGCGTAAAAAATCATCTCCGTATTCAACTGTAACTAAAAATAACAAAGTGTCTTTTCAAAGCTATAAAATTCCTATCTCCTACTATTAGGTGGCTAATCTTATTCTCATCAACCGACCCTTACAATATGATACCCCACAGGTATATATAGACATACAATGCATTAAAATCCTCTCAATTAAAATCAAGATCCACAATTATAGGAACTAAAACTTTCTTGGAAACTCAGATTGGTTGATCTCCAGTTCCAACGCTAATTACAAGAAAGAATAAAAGAGAAGGAGAAAGAAGTCATGCACCCAACAGACTGCCACTCATCCTTGTGTAGTTTTATCCAGGATGTATTCCTCATAACTAGAGAAGACCTGTTGAAGAATATCCACATCCGACCCATCAATCCAACTGTCCTCAAATTGAATTCTCTTCAGTTCTGCGGAAGCAAACTCCTTCATGTCTTTCAACTTTGTCAACTCCTTTCTCGCAGCCTTCACTCCTTCTCTGACATCCATCAGTCTATCCAATAATAGATCCTCTCCATTATCCTCTTTTTGCATAATTTCTTGGAATATATTATCCCACTTCTCCTTTAACTAATTTAGAGGCAGGCCCTCTTTGACAAGTATATCAACATTGACTAGAACAACTACAACAACTTCTAGTTCATCAAGTTGTTCATTTAAATCCTTACTTGCATCCTGAACCTCATTCCTATGTTTAGATATGAAATCGGATCTCAACCGTATTATGCTAGAGGCCTTGTCCAAGAAATTTGTGTTGTCCTCTTCAAGAATTGACTACTCAAGCAAATTAGACTTTGGAAATTTATTGATGTCCTCTATCTTTTGAACATATCCTCTATATTCCTCCTCTTATTGTTCCAATGTTTCAGCGTGGTGTTTCATCTCTTCTATCAGCTCCAATGTCACCTTGTGAATCTCAAAATTGTTTACCAGCACCTCCCCTATCTCCTGGTTAAGCTTGTCCATCCATCTGTCCATCATTCAATCCTTATTCTTTACTTGTACTAGATCATCCACCTCTCTTTTTCTAAGCAACACCGGTGTCTCTAAGGCAACAAGTTGTGATCTAGGAGCAAAGATGTCCTTCAAAAAGGTATGTAGCTGATCCAATTGAGCTTTGAGCTCATCATTTCTCTGCTTGTCCTTTATCAACCTTGATTTGGTGGATGATGCTACAACATAAATCAGGTTTATTTGTTGATTCCTTGTAGGCCTTCCCAGATTGACAGTTCCTAACTGATAATCAGTGACCTGCATATCTCCCACATCCTTATCCACTACTGGTATTGCACATTCTGCAATAATTTCACCTACATTAGTTAGCCTAGTGGAATGAAGAATTTGAGCCTTCTTCTTGGGTCTCTCCTTCTCAATTTCCTTCATCATGTTATCCTAATTAAGAGGCTGTGAGGGCATTATTGGTCTCTTCTAAAGATCAAGCTTCAACTAGGTAGGAGCACCTGGAGCAGTGGCCATTACAGTAGAAGATGAGGTAGTAGCTGTAGAGTATAATGGTTGTAGTATACTAACTCTAGGTTGAGAATCAACCTCTTGTACATTTTCTTGTTCTCCCTCTACATTTTCTTGTGCAAGCTTTTCAGCTTCCGCCTTATCCTTCTGCTCTTGCACCCTTTTGTCCTCTTGTTCCTTTTTCAATATTTCTTCTTCCAACTTTTTCTCCTGAAATAACTTGTTTCTTTCTTCTTCCAAAACCTTGAGTCTATCCGAGGCTTCCTTCTCCTTTTGTTGCTACTTGGCCAGTTCCTCAACTTCTTTCTCCTTTTGCAGGCATTCTGTTTCCTCCTTTTTCTTGTAGGCTTCTTCAATTAGCTTCAATTTGGCCTCAAGGGCTTCTCTTTCTCTCCTTTGTTTAGCCTTTTCCTCCTCTAGATCATGGATCTTCTGCACCATCTATAGCTTATCATTTTATTCCTTTATCTTGAGCTCATGCTCCTTTTGCTTTTGTTGCTTTATTAGCTCATCGACTCTTTGCTTAGACTCCAATTGTTGTTGTTGAATTAATGCATCAGCTTGTGCCTTAGCATCTATTTCCTTTTGTTTTTCCATAGCTTCTGCATGTGCCTTAGCATTTGAATCCCTGTTTACCTCTTCAAACAACGCCCACTGGTCCTCCTCTGTTAATACATGCTCAGTTTTCTTCAGAGGTACCTCCTCTTGTGCATCCTTTTTTGATAAAGTCTCATCAGAATTTGTTTCAATATCATGGACCTCTATTTCTACTTCCTTTCCCTTCAAGGTTTCAGCTATATCATGGAGAGTCCCCTTAGGCATTTATCCTCCTTGTTGCTATGTAAGAAGGACTTGAGCAGATGATTCACCCATTACTAGTGTTGAAGCCACAGGTCCTATTGAGACATCCTCCTCATGTATTCTAGACAAATCTTGGGTCGGGGCTTCAAGCTCAAATTCTTCAATATCAAAAGGGAAGAATTCCAAGGGTTCTTTGGGAGGCATTTTCCTTTTGATTATCTTATATCCTTTCCATTTCTTAGGAGTTGGACCCCCAAGAGTTTTAGCTCTGAGAACAACCCAATGGATACTCCTATGCAAGACTGGTCTCCCTATTTGCTTGATATCAATTGTCTCCTCAGCATCCCAATCTACCGGGTCCAAACTCTTAGTACCTATGTTTAGTGCCTCATATGAAGGATCTAACACCACCCCGTCATCTACTAGGATATCAGGAACATCAACCTTCACCCCAAATTCCACCAAAAGTGGGACAAGAAACCTCTCATAATTTATCTTTCTGAGGTCATATTCATCCTGGAGATCACTCTAGAAGTCCTCCAGTAGGTTAAAATGTTTGTCAAAAACTAAAGCCAGCAAAGCATTCATCTTTTTCTTTGGATCTAAGTGCTTTCAAGCAGTATATAAGCCCAACTTCAAGTGTATCAATTCACTACAAACCACCTTAGCTCCCATAAGATGTGGGCAGCTATACTCACCCAATTGCATGGGGAACTTGTGACAACCTGGTTTGTGTTTCATTCCAAATCGGGCATTGACCCCCAAAGCCTGATAAACAAACTCCATCAAAACCATCCTATTTCTACAACACCTGGGGAGCAAGTGAGGATGACCCTCAAATCCATCCAACCTAAAATAAGTAAACTTAGGGTACTGGATATACCAACACCCCCATTCTATAATAAATGCCATGGCCTCCTGGCTTAATCTGTACCCTGCATCTCCATTAAGCTGATTAATAACTACATATAAAAATGCATCATTAACTCTTCTATAATTTGTTTCAAAAACTTGTAGGGATATTTGGTCATAATGATCCCATACTCTCCTTTTCCCATTAGCTTCCCCCAATATTCCCACTCTGTTTAACCCTATAAAGATGCCTCCTCTGGCTGCTGCATAGACAATATAAGAGGTCATGAAGAAGCTCTTAGTTTCCATTACTCTGGTCAACTGATCATGTATTCTTTCTGAGACAATCATAGGCCAATCAAATTGTTGTTTGCCATCAAAGATCGTCTGAATGAATGGAAATATTCATTCCTTGAAATGAAATGCATCCGTCTTTCCAAAAACTCTAGACAACATCATTATAATATCTGATACCTCCTTGTAAAATTCTGCCTTCTTTGGCTGATCTGAGAGCTTTGTCAGGGACTTCTTCTCCGTTCTTAACCATTTCTTGTTTAAGTGAACCCTAGTGGTCTCTTTGTATTTTCTATACATCTCCAAATCCTTTTCTTCATTCAGCTGTGCTAGGTTCTTCGGATCAGGGACACTCAACATAAGCTGAAACATTTGAGGAGTTAGGTCTATAATCACATTGTCGTGTGAATCTACACATTGTCTGGTGGCGGGATTGTAAGCTCCAGTTGTTGTCATTATCAATTCTGAGCATTGGATGGATAGAGGAAATACAAGAATATGAGCCAGGCCAGACTCAACTATTCTTTGAGTTCTCCCTATCACCTCTTTAGCAAATGTGTCTGAATATAACTCCTCATAATTTAATGGATCTAGATTTGTATTAGTTATATTGGCCCAATCATATTCCACCTTGCTAACTGTGGCAGCAAGACCCCTATGGTTATACCTCAGGGTATAAGGAAGTTGTTCCAGTTTAACCTTCTTAGGCTTAGTTGATGCCTTCGAAGTTTCTGTAGGTTGACTCCACTGAGCAGCTTCTCCTGATACTCCTGACATTCTTTAACTTCCTGCAACAAAACCCCAAATTAGATCCATAATAAATATAACCAAATATGACTTAGAGATCCTATCCTTCTATATAGACCAGAGGCGAAACCAGATATAAAACATCTTAAACAGTCTCTTTTAAAAACACTGTCGAGATCAGAACCAAAACTAGCATTGAGCTTGTAATAATAATAAAGCGGGACCGGAGTCAAAGCTGGGATGGTAATCGAAATCGGAATCAGAACGAGAACCGATTTGGTTCCATGAAGAATTTTCAATTTCATATTTGGTTCTGGTTCCGGCTCCGGCTAAGTTATCAATATTTTGAAAGCCTGCTTCTTACCGTAAGTGGATTCAGAGACGAGATGGAAAAGGAATCAAAACTTATTACAAAACATGGTTCAAGATCAAAATCGATTCTGATTCTGATAAAAAATAACTATGACGTCATAAGAGATTTCAACAGGATGATAAATAACATCATGATTTAAGGACTAGGTCATATCAAAATGAAAGGGGCTTAAAAATAACCTATACAAGACCATCCCCATATGACCGTGAGGAAACCCTAATAATTAGGGCATCATATTTAAAACAAAAATGTGCCAAAACCCTAATTCATAAACCCTCGATTTCAAATAATTAGGGCACAAATTTAACCCCCCATTCAAACTAAACAGATTAATGCGTAACCATAATTCCCTAGTAAAACTATAATAATAAACCCTACCAATGTAAAAATAGTAACTAATCACTCCATTTTAAAAACCAGGGCATCACGATACGGTCACGATTAAAACGTGAAAACGACCGTGTTAAAAACAAACAAACGAGCAACCAAAACGGAAGAAAAAGCAAAACAAAAACAAGAACACAGAACGAAAGAGAAGAAACACGAAGAACATGAACTCACAAGAGAACCGAGAGTCACGAAATCACAAGAAACCAACGACCACACAAAACAAAAAATGTGAAACAAAACAAAAGAGAAGAACATAAACCCTACCTCAAACGCAAATAAATAGGTTAACCCTCTGAGATGATTCCGTACATGATTATCTCCCTTTCGATCGAATCACACGTCCAAACGCTCCATTGCAACTTTACTTCGCTCTTGATCCTTTAAACAATGATAATAACTTCCAGTTAATCCCTAATTAAGGTTAAAACTGCAGCTTCGAGCGTGCATGGCGCCTATAATTAATGCCATAAATGCGGCAAATCAGAGTCGGAACTATAGAGGGAATTGGCACATTACTGCAGTACAGCTTCAGTAAAGTCAAACATAAAAAATGGTAGGAGTGGAATCAGAGTGGGAAATGTTTTAGAAACTTTATCCAACTTTGAATCCGGTTCCCATTTCGGCTCTGGTTCCGCCAACAAAGAATAAAGCGAAACAAATGACAAAAAAACAAAAAACACAAAGACCCAAATGAGAAAACTTAACACAAAACCTAAGTCTAAACGAACAAAACAAAAGGTGGAGGCGAAATGGGAATTGATTTGGAAACCATGAATAAATTTAGACTTAACTTCCGCTCCAGTTCCGGCTCCGACAAAGACAAACCAAAAGGAAACAAAAGACCGTCGGGACGAGAATTAGAATCGATCTTTGAAACAAGTTTCAAAACCCAATTTAGCTCTGGTTCCGATTCGGACAGAACAAACCAAAGAAAAACAAAGTATTGGAGAAGAATAAATCCAAACTTTGTTTGGAAAATAAACAAGGACGAAAACAAAAAGGGGGACCCATTTTGACCAAGGCAAAAGATGGGGTAGTTATGCAAGGCATAACACTATCATCATCATCTTCATCTAATTTTCAACTTGATCAAGGGAAATCTTTTAGCTTGTGTTTGGTAGCTTGCTCATGTGTGTCATTTTGTTTTGCATTTGCATCAATCTTTGTAGTTTATCACAATAATGACATCGTGGTATTTTATGAGATATAAAAGGGAGAAGAGTTTGTTTGAAAAAGAAATAGGAAAAAATAAGGGAACATATGAATCAATGAGGGATCAATGGAAGAAGAAAGCAATGGGAAGAAAATAAGGAAGCGACTCCTTGAAAGGGAAAAAATTATGAAGGGTTGTACTCTTTCAAAGGGTGGTAATTGTGAAAGGTTGTCTCTTGCAAAGGGTACACACGATGAAGAGATGTGACTTCTCACTTACATTGGAAGATATAAAGGGGAGAAAGTTTCATTTGAGGACATGCAAAAGAGATCAATTTGGAAAAATAATCTATTATTCTCAAAAAGGAAACAATTAGGGTGGTGACTCCATTCTTATGAAAAGTGGCCCCTTTCACCAATAAAGTATAAAGGAGAAATCATTCCAAGCATTCAAGGATCACTTATCAATAATCAGTCACCAATGCATCAAATCAACACTCATTCAATCATCACTCGTGAATCCATCAAATCAACCATCAACTATTAAACCAAGCAAACAATCAATCAACAAATCATCTCATAAATTATCAATTCATTCAATCAATCAAACATACAAACATTGTCATTCAAACATCAACTTGTAGACATGCAAAAATAACAGTCATGCATCATACAAATTAACATTCATTTCTTCTATTAATCAATTAAAATATTTATTGATTAATTTCCTAAGGTTCATTAAATAAATCAAATTATTTAATCCTTGTGTTCTTCTCATTTGATTTAATAAATCAAACTGATTTAATCAAATGTCAAATCCCTAAAATCCCCTAAGTTAATTAATCTAAATTAATTAACTTCTAATCATAATTATCATTCTCTAGCTTTTGACTCAACTAGAGTCAAATCTAAACTCTTAACTAACCCACCCACTTGCACCAATAAATCATTTATTTGATTTATTATTTCTTCTAATTACATTCAAAATGACATCAAAATGGAATATTCTTCCAATTTGAATCTTCCCCCCAAAAGGGACTTGTCCCTTCCAACAAGGTTTTAAATGCTATTTGCACAAGTCAAACATGGCATTTATTGCACCTTTCATCCCCCCTAAACATGTCATTTCATCCAAATTTGAATTTCAAATTGGCACATTGGCCAAGACTTGCACATTCCTCACCCTCTCACAACTTGACAAGTGGCACCTTGTCATTGGTTTGTGAATAATCCCACATTCCTCAAAATCTCTCAATCTTTCAATCTTTCAATCTATAAAATGCAAAGCATTACAACACAACAAAACACTTACTCATTGCAAGGTTGCTCTCTTCATTTGAGAATCAATCTTGCTCATCACAACACCATTTGCTTAGCAACAACAATTACTTATTGCAAGGTTACTCTCCACTTGTGAGAACTAATCTTGCTCATCATTTGGCATTTTGCTTATCATGGATTGGGAAAGGGCAGCTTTCTACACAACTAAGTTGCACCAATCCACTATGGGATAGGTTTATTTCATGGTTTAGATGCTTTGTTTAATTTTGTTGTTTGGTTGCATTTGAATCATGAAGTATTATCTCATAGGGATAGGAATTTCTGTTTATGTTGTTTTGTCATTGTGCTAGCCATATGCAGATTTTCACGTCCACACAACTATTCAAGCATCAACCACTCTAACCTTGAATCATTCAAATATTAATCATTAAGAGAACGATCATTCAAATATCAATGAGAGGTAACATGCAGTGTGATCTGTCAAGAAAGTGGAGTATATCAATGAGAGGTAACATGCAGTGTGATCTTTCATTTGCTACTTTCTACATTGATGGTAAGGATGTCAAGATTGAAAGAGAGTCAAAAGTATCCCATATGATTAAGCATGACCCAACTGAGAATATGACATGTTTCACTGACAGTGGCATAAATGAATTCAGGGTTGAGAAATCCCCTAGCAATTGTGATAAACCTACTACACCGATTGATACCGAAGCAAAATAATTGTCAGAGTCTGATGAATTGTGGACTATGTACTTTGATGGTGCAAGTTCAAAAGAAGGGTCTGGTGCAGGTGTTTTGTTACGATCTCCAAGTGGAAGGACATTTAGGTTCTCTTTCACTCTGTTATTTGAGTGCACAAATGATGTGGCCGAATATGAAGCCCTGTTATTGGGGCTAAGATTGCGTGAAAAACATGGGATCAAGAAGCTCAAAGTAATTGGAGATTCTGAGCTTGTGATTTCCCAAGTTAGATCCAGGTATGTATCAAAGAACAAAAGGTTGAAACAGTATAAGAGTGTTGTTTGGGATGAATTGGAAAACTTTGATGCATTTGGTATAGGTTGGATGGAGAGAGGCCACAACAAGGTGGCAGATTTATTAGCAAACATTGCATTAAAGCCAGATGATATGACTTATGCTAGAATTTCAAAGGTTGAAATGCAAACCAGACCATTCGTCCCTGATAATATCAAAAACTGGATTTTTTTTTATAGTGATGACGATATACTGAGGTTCTTGAATTGTGTGGATGAATATGTAAGTCAAGAAATTGACTTTGGAGCTTTTGTGGAAAAAATTGATGGTAAAGATACTGTGTTTGGTAATGAAGTCATTTAGTTAAAGACAAATACAATTCCTAAGGGTTTAGTTGTATTTGAAAGAGTGTTTGATAATCAGGATAGGACAAAGGCTAATTGTGTTGCTTCCCATCTTGATGACTTGGAGGAGATAAACCTTGGAACAAATGCATCACCAAAAAAGGTGTATATTGGAAATAAATTGTCACCAAGGGTGAGAAGGATGCTAATTGACTTATTGAGGAAGTTCAGACATGTGTTTGCATGGTCTTATGATGATCTTAAGGCATATAGGGATGATTTATTTCAACATGAAATTCCTTTGAGTGATGGTGCTAAGCCATTTAGGCAAAAGCAAAGGCCTATTAATCCTACCTTGGCCCCCAAAATGCAAGAAAAATTAATGAAGTTAAGAGATGCAGGGATCATCAAGCCAATCAAACATTCGTCTTGGGTGTCAAATTTGGTACCTGTGAGAAAGAAAAATGGAGACATTAGGCTATGTGTGGATTTCAAAAACTTGAATATGTCTTCATTGAAAGACAACTATCCATTACCGAATATGGAAGCCATGTTGCAGAGGGTGACAGGCTATGAGTTAATGTCTATGATGGATGGGTTCTCTGGCTACAACCAACTCATGGTCAAGGAGTCTGAGCAGTTTAAGTCAACTTTCATTACACCCTGGGGAACTTATGTCTATGTGAGAATGCCTTTTGGTCTAACAAATGCAGGGGCTACTTTTCAGAGAGCCATGGATGTGGTATTCTCAGACTTCATTAATTTATTTTTGGTAATTTACTAGGATGATTTGACAACTTATTCCAAGAAAGAAAATGATCATTGTGAGCATATGGAGAAGGTTTTTAACAGAGCACTGGAGTATGGTATTTCCTTGAATCCGAAGAAGTGTGATTTTTGGGTAAGGGAAGGAAGATTGTTAGGACATATTGTTTCCAAAGATGGAGTCAAAATTGATCCAGAAAGGGTAATTGCAATAGACAAAATCGCACAACCCCGCAATGTCAAAAGAATACAATCTTTTTTTGGAGAAATAAAATTCCTAAGGAGATTTGTGACAAATTTTGCTGAAACAATTCGCCTGATTTCTAAGATGCTTAAAAAGGGAGCCAAGGTTGAATGGGAAGAGGAGTCTGTACAGGCTTTTCAGGCCATTAAGCAAGCAATAAAAGAAGCTCCTGTGTTAAGAACCCTCGACTTCTCTAAACCCTTAAAGATTTTTTCATTTGCTTCTTTCCACACAATTGCAACTGTGTTGTTGCAAAAGAATGCAGAAGGTTTTGAACAACCTATAGCCTTTTTCAACAAATCTTTGCAGGCTGCAGAACTTAAATATTATATAAATGAAAAACAAGCATATGCATTGGTAAAAGCAGTAAAAGCTTTCAGGCCTTATTTGATGGGAGCTACTATAGTTGCATATGTACCTAGTGCTGCTGTCAAGGATATTTTCACATAGCAGGAAGTATCAGGGAGAAGATGTAGATGGATCAATAGGATCGAGGAATTCAACATTGAGATCCAGTTTACCAAGCTGGTAAGAGGACAAGGATTGGCTATGCTTATGGCCCAAAGTAATCTGGAAGCAAATCGGATAAATTTGCTAGAAGAAGAGAATAGATCACACATATGTGATATGGAACATTATGAGTGGTATAAGGGTGTAATCTATTATTTGGAAAAGATGAAATGTCTTGATAATTTGAGTGAAAATGAAAAGAGGACATTGAAGTTACATGCTATCAAATATGTTATCATAGTTGGAAAGCTTTGGTGGAGAAATGGAGAAGGTGCCATGTTGAAGTGTGTTGACCAAGATCAAGCACATGGACTCCTGAGTGAGATGCATAGTGGAGTTTGTGGAGGGCATTATATGGCCAAAAAAACTGCACACAAGATAATGAGGGCTGGATTTTGGTGGCCTACTGTTTTTAAGGATGCACACCAATTAGTGAAGACATGTGATGCCTATCAACGTTTCTCTGGTAAGTTGAGGTTTTCTGGTAACTTTCCCCTAAAACCAGTTGTAGTGCAGTCTCCATTCCAACAATGGGGTATTGATTTTGTAAGAGAAATAGCATGTAAATCTAGTGGAGACCATTCATGGATATTGGTGGCCACTGATTATTTTACCAAGTGGGTGGAAGCAATTCCAACAAAGAAAGCAACTAGTAAGGTGGTAATTGACTTCCCGATGAGCAATATATTGACTAGGTTTGGGTGTCCAGAAAGGATTGTGTCAAATAATGCAATGTGTTTTAGATATGAGGAATATACAGAATTCTGTGAAAAACATGGCATCCAAATTTCTTACTCATCACCATATCACCCATAGGGAAATGGACAAGCAGAATCAAGCAATAAAAGCTTGATGAAGATCATTAAGAGAATCCTAGATCAAAATAAGAAGGCATGGAATTCTAAATTGAGATTAGCAGTTTGGGCCGACAGGGTAACTATGAAAAAGGCAATAGGTTGTGCCCCATTTGACTTAGTTTATGGGATAAATGCAAGGTTGCCCCAGAATAACCTGATGGAAATGTATAGGTTTGTCCAAATCTATGATAATGAAATGGATGATGAAAAGCAATTCAGAGTAGAAGCTCTCATAGAATTAGATGAAACTAGGAGGGAAGCTCAAATGAAAAATGCTAAATTGCAATTGCAAGTAAAAAAATTGTATGATAAAAGGGCAACCACAAGGAGCTTCCAAGATGGAGATTTGCTCTTAATGTGGAATGCCAGATTGGAAGATAAAGGAAAACATGGCAAAATTTGATGCAATCTGGTTAGGTCCATTTTTGATTAATAGTAAGTGGGGTGAAGACTCATACTTCCTCCAAGATATAATAGGAGACATTCTTGAACTGCCAGTTCATGGACAGTTCTTGAAGTTGTACTTCACTTGAAGTATTATTTTCCATGAACAATAGCTTAGGTTTGTATATATGTTAGTGGTAGGTTTCTTTCCTATTGGGTTGTTTTGTTTGGACAATCCCTTTTGGTTGTCTCTGCAATTGGTCTGCTCAACTCGAGATTCTGAATTCTCGCTTCATTCCATTGGAATGAACATCCCCAGCTAGAGCCACTAATGGAGCTTCAAAATTTTTCTCTTTGAATTCTATTTTATTTTGCCCTTGTCCTAATTTTTCATATTGTTTGGCAAATGCCTAAGGTTGGGGTTTTACTTTTGTCTTTATGAAAAACCCTATTGTTTTATCATTAACCTTGGGTGGGATCTATTTGGGTATTACTTTTTGAGGAGGGTTTTAAAATGACTTATGCCCCATCGTTTCGTCTAGGCTGGGCCCCTTTTGATTTATTGTTTTATTTACTTTGCTTGATGTTATCAGTTCCTAAGTCTAGGTTGGCCTCGTGCTCTTATGATTAATAAAAACTTAAGCCATTGTTTGTTGTCGGCCTAGTGATGTCCCCTCGAACCTTTTAATAAATGTTATATTTTGCAGGGGACAAAATAGCATGACCGTAGATCAACCATCGTTTGATCTCAGCCATTCCTCGCCATCCCGTGATGACCCCAACACAGGGTCTCGATTGATTATGATATCATGGAAGTGTGCCACGTGTCTCATTTGGTGAAGCCGAAGAGATAACAAAAATGTTTTAATACATTATGTAGCGGGTTACTAAAGTGGTTACAAGATGCACGTGCTCCAAATCAACGAAGATGTTATAATCTTGATGGAAAAGATGCTCGATGGTTAATTATAATGCTGGCAACTGTGTTGAATGAACACGATTGCCGATGGTTGAGATCTACAGTTGCCCGCCATCGCGTGATCAAAAGTTTTGAGGTCTTTATTGATCATGATATCACGGGCGAGTGTCGCGTTGATTTCGTTGGCGACGCATAATATGGTGGGCCCTTAGTACCGTGATCGAAATTGTGTCAACTTGTTTTGAAGGCAGTTGTTCAACAATTTGACAAAAGTGAAGGATATACGGTTGTTATTTGAATTTGCATCAAATGCGATTGGAGCCATGGCGCGGCATGCAAGTAAGCTTTAATGGCGAACGAGACGTCTATTGACATAATTTGATCAAAATAAAGTGACTATTCTCCTGCCCTAGTGTCTCACAAAGCATTCAAACATCTTTGCGAAGCAAAATTTCTAAGCCAAGGACGAAGTTACGAGTTGTCACAACAAGGATTTGGTTTTCTGCAAAGTGTAAAGCCGTGAGTTATTTTCTCTACTTACTAGTTAATTTGATTGAGAATATGGGGAAAATTGTGGTGTACTTGTCAGTGGGCTTATTAACAATTGTTTTTTAGGGCTATAGGTTAGTTGAATTGTGAGAAATTGCAAGGTTCCATTTTGTAATTTCGTATTCCTGTTTAGTCTTAGTTGTGTGAAATTTGAAATATCAAGGAAACCCTAGTTTACCTAAGATGGCACCGTCAAAGCAGCATTCTAGCCAGATTGATTATTTACACAAAAATTTATATGATGACTTCCTGAATCAATTTCCATCATCAACAAATGATAGGAGGAAGGGGTTGGTCTTGATGTGTGGAAGAACCCTAGGGGAGGGATTAGTTTATAACTGTTCCAATATTGTCGATGCTAGGGTTCCCATCACAGGTCTGGAGATGTTTAGGTTGTGGTATGGGCAGAGGAATTTGCCCAATCCTTTCTCGAATGGTTGGAGGTATGATATGGGGAAGCTGGTGGTCCCAAATGTTTTCCCTGATGCGGATTTGCTTAGGGAAGTGGCTGCACGTTATGACCCTGTTACACGGGTAATAAGAGATAATGATGTAGGAATTTCGCTGAGTATAAACAAAGAAGAGTTTCAACTGGTTTTTGGTCTAATCGAGTCTAGTACTTTCCTAGTTCCTTTTGATTTTGAGGAGATGAAACAGGAGTATGGGAAGTTAAAGTCACTTTTCAGAGTTAAGTTACTTCCACCTCATTTGGCTAGGGCAGGAGGTTCAAACTTTTATATCAGCCCTAGTGACCAAGAGCCTTTCAGGTTAAACTGTTTTTCCAATCACTTCTTGGCTACTTTTTACTCATTGTGCCAGAGTTTGGGTTTTACCCCCAACACGGTGATGCCAATAGCTTATATGTTTATGGGGGTGCAAATACAACACCCTAACTTCTCAGTAATCTATGATTTTGCCTCCTTTTTGGCTGAAAAGATACATGAAGGGCTATTGAAGTTGCAGCAAAATGATGCAGGCACTCCATTCTTCTGGTATTCCATGTTGATGTACATGTTCTTGTACAAGAATGTTGATTTCTTCTCTGAGAAGACGGAGTTATGGCAAATAGTTAATGGAGATAGATTGTCAGTTCAAGCATGGACTGCAGACCTATTATACAACAAAGAGAGTGCTAGTTATGTGTAGTTTGACAACTATTTTGCTTCTAGATTGAGGGCTAGGCTGATGGTGAATGTGCCTAGAATCCCTTAGGAGTTACATGATTTCCTCAGACCGAAGGGGAGGAAGCCTAAATTGAAGGTTTGCCATAACTGGGGTATTATTCCATACTGAGTTAGCATAGTCTTGAGGGTGTATGGTTTCCAAGGAACCCCACATGTCCTTCCATACAATGTGCCACCAAGACTAGGATTTGCAGAAGTTACGTGGTAGATTGGTTGTATCCATGAGAACAACCTTACCGAGAAAGGTAAAGGAAATTTTTTCCCTGATTACACTGTAGTGTCAGATTTTGTGTTTTCAAAGGGAGGTTGGGTCCACTTTGGGAAATTCTTTGATGAATACCATTTGAGGTGTGGTTCCAAGTGGCAACATGATCCTGAGGGCTTCTTTGTCTTGTTTAGACAACAAATAAAAGGTGGTACATTTGTGCATGAGTTGAACTTTCTTGAAGACTTGATTGGAAATGAGTTTGATCTGAATAAACAGGAGTTGAGCATGGAAAAATGGATAGCTTATGACAAACTATTGGCCATTGTGCACAAAATGGATCATAAATATGATCCATTGATGGAGTTTAGTCCATTTCACAAAAAAATTGATTTTTTGATGGACAACTTCAAGGAGATCATGGGCATCTTAATGACCAAGAAGATAAACTTGGTGTTAGATCAAGGTATACAGGAGCAAGATGCCAGGCAAATGGAAACAAGGCCAACCTATCAACCTACAGAGAAGTGGCCTATCTATAGAAGAAAAAGAAATGACAATAGTGATGAGGAAGAGGAGGATAAAAAAATAAAACAAATCATGAAAGTGCCACCACAGTCAGGTCCAAGGTTCAAGACACCTGGGGCAATCAAAATCATTGATTTGGAATCATCACCTGAAGATAGCCCTTCACCACCATCATCAGAGCAGAGCCCTAAGAGGCAAATGATTGATAAAGTACAAGAGGATTTGATGGATGAAATTGTTATTACAGACCAGGATATGCAGGTTGGTATGCCTTCTCCTCTCAGGTCAATTGAATTGGTTTTGTCTGATTTAGATATGTAACCGAAATGTGTACAAGATGCAAGGATGGAGGCATGTAAGGCTTTTTTGGATGATGATGCATTTGTCAAGACTCCAGTTTTCTTGCAATTAGTATGGAGAATGAAACTAGAGGAGTATCAGGACAAGTGCAAGAAGAGAAGAGAAATGAGACTTGACAGGTCAGATAAGGGGAATGACGATGAAGTGAAAGCTGAATTAATGGAAGAATTTAAGAGCATCATCCCTAAGGAGGGGAGAAAATTAGTAACTCAAACTAGAGTATTGATTTTGCCTGAATGGGACATAGTTGATGCAATAGCTTTTAATGCTATTCTAAAGTCCAAGCACCCCTTGCAGGATTTTGAAGAAGAAGTCAAGGCAGCATTGCAAGATTCTGCCTTCAGCGAAGAATATGAGACCTTGGCAATTTGGGTTTTGGCTCCTCAAGGTAGAAAGCCAAATGTCACTGACATTAACCCAAACCTAAGGGGAGGGTTAATAATAAAAAGAGCCTCAAAGACTTCAACCACAAAGGCTACTAACTTGACTGTGAATGTGGCCAAATTGGCCCAAAAGACTGCTGAAAGAGAGGAGGCTGAAAAAAAAAGCCTAATGGAGAAGTATAATTTTATAATTGGAGAATACAACAAGGTGCAACAAAGGAATGTTGAGTTGTAGACTGAGGTGGACAAGTTAAAATATAGGCAGATTGGGGAGACATCAAGTGCTCCAGGGATTATGACATTGCCTTCCACATCAGGACCAGTTTCTCCTACTTCTCCTATTGTTTCCACACCAAGGTCTCCCAGTGAAACTCTTTCCCTCAATCCTACATTAGAGCCAATTGAGGAAGAAGTAGAATATTCTGTTGATCCCACAAAGAAGAATGTTGATGATTGGAGTGACACGTTGTTACCTGACATAACTGATGAGCAGGGGAATGTCAGGTCATTCCAACAGTGGCAGGATAGAGCAAATGAGGTCATCAATGCACAAATTAAATTGATTTGTGATGACTCAGATTATGGCTTGTTGGTGAGCTATATGGACAAAATCATTAGTACCAACTCATTTTTGGAATCTTTTGAGAGAGAAGCAAATCAGGTGGCGGTTAAGTACACACCTTATAATGCTAAGGTGAATGAGGTAGTTAGTTTTGATTGTCCAGCTGATGAAGAATACAAGAAATGGGTAAATGTATATTTAATCAAGGAAGAGTAAAACAAAATTGGCTACTGGCAGTTAACAACTCAACTGTTGCAGTTACAACAGTTTTCGATTTTGTTTTTGGTGGCAGTCTTGGTATAGGATTTTTGAAGTTTTGTTGATGCATCAACCATTCTTAGCGAGAAGGATGAACAAGAAGATTATCTGAGGATCAATTGTTGTAACAAATTTTTGAAATGTCACAGGGCAGTCCAAGTGACTGATGACATATGTACTTTTGGCCCGATGCTTGTTTGCTTCTTCATTTTCTATAAAAATGATTTCAAGGCCGAAAGTATGAGTTAGCAAGTTAGATAACTTTGGTCAAGTCTAGGTGAAGTTGCAGAGCAATTGTAAAACCTGATAGTTTTAGTGAAAATGCAATTTAAGTTTTGTGTCATTCTGTAGTAAGTTTTGAACTCATGGGAATTTGATGTTTTATAACAGTACTGACAGTTGAATTGAAATGATTTATTTCAAACTCATGTCTCTCCATTGTATAAGAATATCAGAATTTTGAATAAAATGATCAAGGGTTGTTTTGTTCATCTCACTATTGTGGTGTGTATGATTCTTATTTTAACTTTAATTCAAAGAATTAATTAAAATGTTTGAATGTGATCATAGGTGGATATGTTTTATATAAGGATTTGATAAGTAGTATTGGGTTAGAATACATAATGGTGATATTGTAAGACAAATTTATCAAAAATCTTACATGTTATGCATCAAATCTGTCATAAACCCTTAGATGCTTATGAATTTGACTCCTCCAATGGTATATGACACTGATTAAGGTTGTACTTGTTCGTGAGGTTCAATATTTGTTTGTCTTTACTTAGAGCTTGCTACAAATTGCAAATCAATGACTATCTTATATTGTGAAATGATGTTGTAATTATCTCATGCTCCAAATAGTTGATATTATTGATGAACAACCATTTTTATTCGATATTATTATGTTATTTTGAGCTATTAAATGAGATTATCATGTGTTGTTAATGTTGTTTATAATATTGGTGCAAAGGTTGTAAACACATTAAGTGATCACCCTCCTCAGTCTTGTTGAACCCAAAGTGTAGGAGGTTTATTAAAATCCTCGTCAGTTGGTCCAAATCTTTTGAATTCCTTTGAGCTGCCTTTGATTGGAATTGGCAATTCCATAGGTAGATTAGAAGATCAACCTGGTTTCAGTAACAACAACCAACATCTCTAAAGATAACCCAGGTTTATCTGGAGTTGGCTATGTCATAAGGAATGTAGATGGGAAGTGTCTCTGAGCGACGACCAAGAAAATTTGGATAGCAACTAATAATGAATCAAAGTTCAAAGCCTTGGCCTGTGGGCTTAGATTGTGTCTAGCTAAGGGCTTCAAAATGATTGAGATTAAGGGTAACTTGTTAATCTGTATTAATGCGATGTCCAATTGAATCGCCCCGAGTTGGAAGCTTAAAAAGTGATTGTCAATCATTTGGGATGCTTTAGACAAAATTGAGTGCTTCTCTCTGAAGCATGTTTTTTGAGAGGTGAACGATGTTGCTGATTGGTTAGCCAGCTTGGGGGTGCGATGAGATGGTGAGGAAGTTTTATTCGAAGCCACCTCGATTCCTCGTGAGTTGGCCATTTTGGTTGAGGCTGACATTGCTTGGATGAGGGAAATGCATCTCAATCCAACGTAGTGTTTCTCCGTTTTGTTGGACTGCCTATATTTTGGGTCCTTTTGTGATGCAACCCTAATGTTGGGGCATGCTTTTTTTCTCTTTTTTGATTCATATATATGGGAGTTGTCCCCCTTACAATACTTATCTAAAAATTAAAAAAAACTATTTCTATCTCATTATTAAACTACATTAAATTAGGTAAAATTAATCCACTCACCCACTTAAACTAAATAAAAAAAATTCAAATATTTATGCCCATATCACTCATCCATAATATTTAATTTAAATTAAATTAAAAAATCCCTAGCAAATGATTCAATACCCTAATCCACTCACCCACTTAAACTAAATAAAAAAAATTCAAATTTTTATGCCCATATCACTCATCCATAATATTTAATTTAAATTAAATTAAAAAATCCCTAGCAAATGATTCAATACCCTGTAGAGTATCTTATTTAAATTCCACTATCCTACCATCATTTGATCTCCACCATTCACTTCTTCACCTAAACATCATATAAACTAGCACTTGCATGTAAAAGAGATGTAAGGATTATACTGATAGAAAACTATATATATGCTAATATGTTAGACAAGACGTATTTGTGTTTGGGTGTGTATGAATACCATGTGCTACTAATTCTAGTTGTATGTGGTGGAGTAAACAATTAATAATAAATGCTAATAAAAAAAATGAAATAAACTTAAAAAATCTGAACATTTTCCTTCAAAAAACTAAGCATTATTTGATTTTGAAATATTTACATGCATATTTAAAACATAAAGCAATTCGAATGAAAAAATAAAATTGGCAACAAATTGGCAACAAACATAGTAAATAGAAATAGAATATTCCATCTAATTGGTAAATCCATATTTAATTGATTTTGATGTGATAAGATAGATTTTTTAGACTTTAATTGATATTTTGGAAATTTTCACCATTAAGCAACAGCTGAAACTTATTTTCCGACAACTCAAAAGTTGTTTGCAGGCATGAGACTTATTTCAAGCTGAAATCTCACACTCTATGTAGCCTATTGACCAATTAAGCTCTCATACATGATGCTCAATACTCACACGATACATCAAGCATACACATACAAGGCCATGATATCAAGATCTTGGAAAATCTAAAATCCACCTAGATTGCTTATATCTATTGAGCAAATTCACTCAACAAGGGAGATCTCACTTTGGCAAGTGAGGTTAAAATATTTATTTTAATTTATTTATATTTAATTTGCAGATATTTTACTTAATTTACAATAAAAGTTTAATATAGCTTTATTATCTTAAATTTAGTTCCAAATTTAGCATCATACATATAATGAAATAGTTTAATTCTGTTTGAAGCAGCTTTTTTGCTCACATGTTTTTAGTATATATCTGGGACAGAGGCTTGCCCAATTTATAATATTAAAATTTTATATCCAAAATATTACTTAAGACCTTCCGTAGGTATCATAGCATGTATGGTATCCTGCACAAGAAATCACAGTACCACAAAATGTAAGGCAGTTATGGTTTACTGTGTAGTGTGGGGAATTCCATGGACAGTTTTTCATTTATTTGCTAATTTTCACGTAAATTTCAAAAAAAGTAAAAATAAGCCAATCATCAAAAGTTTTAGAAAAACATTAACCAAACATTTAGTATAAATTTGTTGCATTTGCAAAAATTAAATCATAACAGAACATTCTATGTTTCTCCAAATATTAACCAACAATGCTTATGCTTCTTATTTTTTCAGACTGGAAATACTAGTCACTAATCAATATTTATACAATATTTTCCAGCCCTGAAAATTCTCCCCACCGTGGGAACTAATTCTTTCTAGTACCTTGGATGAGAGAAATTTCTATAAACAAAAAGACAACCATGTAATCTCTTCCAAGGATCACATTCACCTCAACCTTTCACATCAATATGTATTATTAACAAATTATAATAGACCGATATTTTGAAATGGTCTTGTCTGAATATCTGAAATTCGTTCAGTGGGTCAAAAATGGTATTATATATAAATGTCCAAAAATATAACATTAATCTCAATAGAGCATTGAGTGATAAATGCTCTTCTGCCATTGGCCTCCAATTTCAATTACAATAACAGTAACCCAGATTGGGTTCAACAGCTTGTATCAAGGACCCTCGGGTTTATCAGAATTATCAGGGTACTACTATACACAAAAATTAATCCCAAAATTCGAACAGCAAAATGTAGTTATTTCCAAAGTTTAACATACTTGTCGTGACTTGCAGAAGCAATCATCCCAGTTGTAGCTGATGAGGACAATGCAGCAATTAGACCTTTGTGTGCATCTTTAACTGTCATGGTCGTTTGCAATTCCGTATTCCACAACTCCATAGTCTGCCAAAAAAATCAAGACACATAAATGGCATTGACGCAGTTATTGCGGTAAGTGTTTCTCAATTGCCCAGGTCGAAAAAAACTTGGCAATTTAGAGAAACCAAAGTTGATATTTCAAAATAGCAAAACATCAACTTTTGATCAATTTTACTATAATCTGTTGTTGAATTTGCATTTCATTATCATTTACATGGCATTTTCTTTATTGCATAAAGGATTTAACTGAATAATGCAAGATTTGATCGGCATGTCCAGAAGCATGTTATGAAGTGTTATTGAGTTACATGGTTACACTTGACAACTTAAATAGTAGTAGAACAATCTTGTGAATGTCTATTTCCGAGTTCCTGGTTTTGGAGTGCAAGGTTATATTTTCCAGCAACAGTAGAATTCAGCCCAGTTCTGTTCTGTACATACTTCTATATGATTATACAAAATTCCATATTTTGCTCTGAAAAATAAGAGAATTGTACATGAAATTAGCTTACCTGATGGCAACCAATAACTAAAAGTACAGGATAGTTTGGATGGAAAACGCAAGTCTGGTACGCATTACCAGTGCACCTGATCTCTCGAATGCATCTCCCACCATCTACTACTGATGAAATTTTCACGCAATCCTCACTTACAGATGCAACATATTGACCAGTTGCATTCCAGCATAAGGAACGGACTGGCTTATTGTGTTTCTGCACATAAAATAGTAATCAGTTTTGCACCCATGAAAAACCACTCAATATAAAGAAGCAATGGAAGGACAATATATATGGCACTATAAAAAACATTTATTTTCATCTCGCATTCTTGCTTTTCTACTATAGCTCTCAATGACTACAGCAAGATGTCCCAGTTGAACAATTATATCACTGTGATTGTGTCACCTTTATTCTGATAAGTAAATAATACTTCAAAATGGGAACCAGTTTTATGCAACTTCTGCAGAAGAGTGACTTGGAACGAGAAAAAGACTACGAGAAAAATGTCTGAAGGAACCATAACACGACTTGTAAATGGAGAATGCTAAAAAGACCAAATGGAAATATCACAGAACACAAAGAGAAATATCACACTTCACTTTTACAGCTGACCATAAATATGGTAAAGAATCCACGATGTAAAGGGCCAAGATCATAATTCTTCCTCTTTTTTAGTAGACAAAATACAAGCAAAAAATATGTGGAGTTATCTACTCAGCCAGAGCTAACGGAACCAATAAGAACTATACAAAATAAACAAAAATTACATGGATAAATGGTACAGTAGTTCATGATCAAGAAACAGAAACATCTGGGTATTTATGGAAATTGAACTTCCACCCATCACAGTAATGGTCTTTGCTACTATACTGTTGGTATGTGGCACTAATATGACAAGGTTCTGAAGATGTCCAACCTTGGGACAATTTGGTACTGGAGGCATGATGACAAAACTAGGTTCATTTGGCCAATTGAAAATGTTGAAATTGGTCAGACAAGTGGCCAACAGTTGGTGCATGATGAATTCAACTCTGTTCCCTTAAAATTGAATGATCTGTTTTTGCATTGATGTGGTCTTGCATGACTCCGTTGTTCACAAAAGCAATAGGTTTTTTGTTGTTCCACATTGTATAGATTCAACTATGTAAACCCTGACCATAGGATTGAGATTTGACAGTTGTCTTTCCACTGAAATGCTTGGTTTGGTCACTATCACTTACAGAGCACTAATATGTAAAGGTTCTGAAAATTTCGGAGTTTGACACAATTCGCACTGAAGGTATGATGACAAAATGGTGATTGGTCAGCCAATGCAAAATGTTGAGATTGACCATATTGGTAACTAGGAGTTAATGCATGATAAATTCTTGACACAAATATTGATTTCGGCAAAATATGCACAGTTAAAAAGATTGGCACAAGGCAGTGCAGAACCTCTCACTACAATTAACGTGAGCTATGCTTTCAATGTGACTTAATCTTTGGAATGAATGAGTTGGCACAAAAACTATAGCTAATGTGAGGAATGACCTAGTCACAACTGTTAAATATGTGATTGGCGCAAACTCTGTCAACCAGAGGAATGTGTATTTTGGCACGCACAGAAGTTTGCATTGTTGTGGACTTAGCCAAATTTGCAATTGTGCTCCGGCCAACCCACCAGTTTAGAAAGAAGCTCCTCAGAGAGAAAGTTGCCAGAGACATCCTGAGCATGTTGATGGTGATTTGATGTTGGAACATTTACCAAAAGAATAATTTATTTAGATAAAAGCAACCAGCGATCTTTTTTATCACAACAATATTATTAAAGCATTTGAACTATTTTGCCTTGAGAGTATGAGAGATGGATGTCAGTTCACATATAGCTGTCCAACTATCATATCCCCTTCACATGGTGTTTTTCTTTCAGTACTTTTGTATTGCTGGACTTTGTTTACTGCTCTATCTGATAAATTAAATACATGAATTAATAATAGAGATGACAATGCATACCAGATACATGCATAAATATATCTCTATTCACACATGAAATTATTACAAAAGAAGTCCAAAGATGGTCAGATAAAGATCAAAGTTGATCCAACTAGATCATACTCCTCTCCTTGACGATATACAATGTATTTAAAGGAACCGACAGTTGCCATGAAGAACACAATCGTCAACCAACCAACTCTTATAACTACTCGAAACTGACAACCAATTAATACATAGTCGTCAAAACATAATAATAGACATTGTACACTAACAACATCATCCCCCCCCCCAAAAAAAAAGTCATCTTCCAAACGACAAGTAAACATCAAGTAACATTAGGGAAGACTTGCCAAACTGATGACAATATTGTAGACAAGGACATGTAGACAAACTTAGAAATGTACTTTGCAAACTCGAGCTTGGAGTGTACTTGGCAATTTAAATGAGTGCAATGGGGTCTGGAGGCAACACCCCCAACAGGGTCAAGGGGCAGCACCCCTCGTGGGGTCCAAGGACAATGGCCTAAGCACGATCCTTGTTGCACTACAAGGCGAGGTCGAGGGGTGGAGTCCCCACCACCAAACCCAATTTAAGACCTTTAAAGCCACACAAAACTCCATGGTGCACATCCTTTTCATGATTTTTTAAGAAGCTCCAAACAATGTTGTCCTCCTTCAACCTTGTTTGGCATGGAGACCTCCTTCAAAGATTTGTTCTATCGGCTGAAACATTAGATAGTCTCCACTAACGAACTCACACATCACAAGGATAAGGCCCTCCAGATGGTCCAAACAATACGTGTTGAGTTGGTTGAGCGTACACAAAAAATTCAAAAACAACTAGCTCAACAAGCACATCTCAATGCAACAGAATGGGCTAGGGTGACAACCACGGCGGCCGAGTTGATTGAGAAGGAGGTGATTGAGCAAACTAAACACCAATTGGTGGAAGCTGCACAAATGGTGAAGGCAATGAGAGAGCGAAAATTGGTCATGGATCACCATTTGAAGTTGCGCACAAAGGAAGTTCACACAGGCTTCGACAACTCCAATCCCTGAAGTCCACTCCCACATTTTCTATACATCCAAGGACGTCTTCTCATCCAAGATGTAGTTTTTAATAATTAAATAAATAAATTATATTGTAATTAGTCCCCGAGAGTTGGTTGTCAAATGGTAGTTACCGACAGTTGGCGTTCTCAACCAATATCAACTTTGCTATATATTTCTTATTGTACTCATAGTTGGGGACCACATGTATGAATTTTGTACTTGTTGCACATATGATGATGAATGAATGAATACAACATATCTTTCTAAACATTGTTGCAAGTAATTGTTATAATCTGTTATTCTGTTATTTCCATTTACTCTCTGTTGATCATTCAAGAAGAATTACTGAGTAAACAAACCTGATGTTAATGATTTTGGCATTCAGAGAAATGTTTAAATTATGTATTCAGACTCATGAACTGTTTTGATTGAGTCATTTATGGGACCAATGATCCATTTCTCATTTAATGCCAAGTAGTTTTTTTAAAACAGTTCAAGAATAGAGTAACAAATCAACCCGAGTGTTGAGCCGCAAGGTTTGGCAGATGGCAAAGCTTGAAACAAGAGGTACAAAGACAGCAAAAACTTCAAGAATTAAAAAGGAGGAGATACAACAGTTAAACATGTGATTACATAGAGTATATATTCTGAGAAAGCATGTAAATAAAAGCAAAAGAAATGAACAGTTTAAACTTCAAAACTTAAGAATGTCCCTGCATTAAAATCAAAACATACAGTAGTAAGCAAAAGCTAACAGCAGATCAGGTTGGAGGACCCTTATTGATGGGAATAATGAGATGATCTCCTTTCATTGAGCCAAAGAGACATCCCTTTTCCTCCCAAGTGGTGGTGTTAACCTTGGGCTAATTTATAGTTGTCTGTAAGGGTGTGGACTTGGGAAGGGAGGTTGTGGCATTCAGTGCCTGGATGTGTCCTCCTAAACCGCTTCTCTTTGAGGAGCAGGTTGATAATAGAGCTGGTCATTCATTTCATTGTATATCACATGCTCTGAACATTTCAATATAGCAGTTTTGCTTTTAGAAAACTGCACTCGGAAAAGTGATGCACCTTTCCATTGAGAGCATGCCCTTGTCCATTATTGCATTGGAGTTTTCATTGGATACCAAAATTCTCCTTTATGAATTTGATGCTGCTATGAGCTATCAATGGTGTTGAGAGACACCGATATGGTGTTGTCTTTTCCTGTTTTTCCGTCCTTGGGAGATGCAGGCAGAGTGTTTTCACTGGGCATGATTATAGTTGGCCAATTGTTTATATTTTTCTGCCATGGGAGTCCCAGGGCCTAGAAAGGAGGGTAACCAGTGGAATTTGTAGAGGCTAGGAGGCAACATTGACGTTAAGGACTGAGGTTTAAGGAGGGACTGGGAATATTGAGAATTTGAGAGCACTGGGACTAATGGCAGGGGCATTGTGGGAGCAGATGGAGGTGATATAGATCTCTAAGGTATTTGATTTTAGCACAGGCATTGTGTGGATATATAGGAGGTTTGGGAGCTGTATCTGAGGTTGTTGCAGGTTAGAGTTAGCAAGTTGGGAGAAGAATGAGACAAAATGAAAGAGTGGTTATCGCATGGCAGTAGGGTTTAGGGGCAACTCAACCTCCCATATGAGGATGGGTGACTTTCCTTCTGATAAATCAGCTACCTTTTCACCTCAGAGCTGCTCATGTATGGATCATGTCAGTATTTCCTTTTGTCTGGATTTTCTAGTACAAATTAACTTACAGAGAGATACGAACCAGCTACATATTTGATTTTAGCATGAGGATTGTGTGGATATATGGTGGGTTTGGTAGCAGGAGGCAGGAGGGTGTGGGAGTAGGGCTGAGGGCCAACTCAACATCCTCTATGACGATGGGAGACTATCCTTTTGACATATCAGCTGCCTTTGTAGCTCAGAGTTGCTCATGTGTCAACTATTTCAGTATTTCTTTGCCTGGGTTTTCTAGTAAAGATTTTTAACAAGGGTATAAGAACTTACTAGGCAATTGTCACTACCTGGTTGCTTTACAAGACCTTTAGGATGAGGCACCTGCTTCTCCTAGATATTTTTTAAGTCCTGGGCTCCATGGACCATTTTTTCAAAGAGTGTTTAGAACAGTAAGTTGGCTTTTCCTTAAATAATCTCTTTACTAAGTTACCGGTCCTGGTACTGGTTCAAGCTCAGATTGGATTTGGTTTGCAGGTTTGGTAAAAAAAAAAAAAGGGTTTGGAGTTGGGTTTACTTCGGGTTCACCTGTGGGTACGTGTTGGGTGCGCGCCCAGCATTGTGGGTTCGCCCTGGTGTGCACAAGGTGTGCGCCCAGCACTGTGGATTTGCCTGGGTGCACATACCCACGCACCCGAACGAACCCACAGTGCTAGGCGCACACCCAGCGCGAACCCAACACTATGGTATGCGGACCCGGGCGTATCAACCACGAACCCATGAGAACCCATGGCCCAACACTTAAAAAGTGGGCCCAAAAACACATAAAATACATTTTTATTATTTTATTTTTTTTCTAACCCTAAAACAGCCCAATATGAGGCCTTTTAACACTCAAACATTTCATTTTTACCTCTCATCTTTCTCTCACCATATTTTCTCTCCATCTTGGCATTTTGAAGGGAAGTGATTGAATTCGAAGGAGATTGATTGTGGAGTGCCAAATAGCTTCCACAAAGGAGATTTAAGTGTTTAAAGTATGCATTTAAACCCTATTCTTTAGTCTCTTGATGAATTTTTTCAAGTTTGTGAAGAAGTTTTTCAAGTATGTTTTTTTTTTCATTTTGTTTTTTAGATTACAACAATGGCCAGTAGTCAAAGTTCAATGGGTGGGGAGGGAAATCAAAATTTCAAAATTGATAAAGCATCTCCTTTATGGAGATATACCACAAGAATTTCACAAATTCTTGGAGGTGGGGGGTTTGTTTGGAAGTGTAATTTTTGCAATGCACAATATAATAGCTCCTATTACCGAGTGAAACTTCATTTTATGGGCCCTAGTGGTAAAGAGATTAATATGTGTGAGGGCCCAAAATAGGAAGGGATTGGCTGCTGTACAAATAGCAAGATTTATAAAAGAACAAGGAGATGCTAACAAATTGATTGCAAAAGGAAAACAAAGTGGTTATTCTTTCGAAAAGAAAAAAACACCAACATCACCCTCTCAGACAGTTAGGGCCTCCAAACATCTCTTCTTGTCTATGCCCTCTACGAAAGAGGAAGATGAAGATGAACAACAAATCACCACCCACAAGAGAGGTCCATTGGAGAGGGCATTTAAAATGGAGGCAAGAGATGTTGTTGAAGAAAAAATTGCACGTTGCCTCTATGCCAATGGTCTTCCATTCAACTTGGTGAGATCACCATATTGGCGGGACATGGTGTTAGCAATAAATAGTGCACCTCCTGGTTTCACAAGTCTCGGGTATGAAAAGGTGCGTACCACCTTATTGCAAAAAGAGAAGAAATCTTTAGAGGCCCAACTAAAACCAATTAGAGATTCTTGGATTGAAACAGGTGTATCTATTATTTCCGATGGATGGAAAGATTGCAAAAACCGTCCATTGATCAATGTTATTGCAGTGTCCCCCAAGGGGGCAATGTTTTTGGGGGCGGTTGACTGTAAAGGGGAAGTGAAAGATGCAGAGTTCATTTCTAGGATTCTCATTGACTCCATAGAGATGGTGGGTAATGAAAATGTTGTCCAAGTAATTACGGACAATGCAAAAATTTGCAGGGCTGCAGGTGTGCTTTGGTAGAGGCTAGATATGAGCACATCTTTTGGACACCTTGCACCGTACACTCCCTCAATTTGGTGATGCAAGCAATTGGCAACCAAATAGAGTGGGTGAAAGAAATATACTAGGAGGCCGAGGAGATCCAAATGTTTGTGACAAACCACCATATGTCACAAGCAATTTTCAAAAAAAAATCAAGATTGGAATTATTGAAGGTAAATTTAATTTATTTAGTTTCATTTATGTCATGTTTTACATAATTGAATAAAATATACTTTTTACTTATTTAGTAATTTACATATTTTAAATGTGTTATTAACTTACTATTAACATGTTCTTAAATTGCTGAGACCCGATTTGCATCTCACACAATTGTTCTGAGACGACTTGTGAAGGTGAAAGAGGCATTAAGTCAAATGGATATTAGCAACCAATGGGGTATATGGAAGCAACCAAATTCAAAGAGGGCCCAAAAGGTCAAGGCATTGGTCTTGGATGACGATTGGTGGGATCGTGTGAATTATGTATTGGAGTTCACCGAACCTATCATGTCTATGCTTCGGTTTGCTGATACAGATGAACCATGCTTGGGGGATGTCTATGATAGCATGGACACGCTGTTGGAGAAAATAAAAATTGAAATACAAAAGATAGAGAATGATCCTGAAGACACCTTTTACAAAAGGGTGGAAGCAATCGTTCTTCATCATTGGAACAAGATGACAACACCATTGCACCTCCTTGCATATGCCCTATCTCCAAGGTACTATACCACAAAAGTCTTTCTATCCCAAGGAGAATACTGCCATATAGAGATCTTGAAATTGCTAGAGGGTATAAGAGGGCATTTAATAGACTCTTCACTGATCCAGAAGTGCAGACAAGTGTTATGAAAGAATTTGGAATGTTTATCTCAAGAAAAAATCTTAGCCCTTCTGTTGTCAAAGACCAATACAAAATGGATGCTATTACATGGTGGTACCTCCATGGTCAAGATTATATGTACCTCCAACCTCTTGCAATCAAGATCCTCTCACAAGTAAGTTCTTTTGTTTTTTTGCCACTTGTATTGTAGAATTTAACACCTAACGTTCTTGAATTTATCTTGCATTTTTTATTTTTTATTTTTTATTTTGTTGGTTTTCTCTCCAGGTTGCAAGCTCTTCTACCGCTGAACGGAATTGGAGTACATACTCCTTTATCCACTTAGTGAAGCATAACCAATTGGCTGCAAAAAGAGCTGAAGACTTGGTGTATATTCATTCCAATTTGCGTCTTTTGTCACGTAAGGAACCTCAATACAAGTAGGGGGCAGCGAAGCTTTGGGATGTAGCACCCGAGTCTGCTGACTTGGATGCAACCATTCAGGATCTTGCTAGAGCCACTATGGATGATGTGGATGATAATGATGATCATGACATACCACATGGTGCTAGAAGTGGAACCGCTTTAGGTTCAAATGATGATGATCTTGAAGTTGAAGCTGCTGAAAATCCAAGTCACGATGATTTTTTTGATAATCCTTTTGATGATTGATGAACATTGAATCATGTTTCAACTTTCATGAACTACATTTTGTAATTCCAATTTTGTGATGATTTCCATAATTCCATTAGAATCGTATATGATATCATTGATATGGCGTATTTGAATATTTTTCAACTATCAATTGGCATTTAATATTTATCTTTGGCAATTGGCATTGTTCAATGATCAAGTATCATACTATGAAATGATTTAGTTTTACAATTTTGTATATTTCTCTTATTTTTTTGTATATATATATACACACGTACCCATACGTACCCAAACCCCTAAAAATAATTTTCATGTACCCACATACTGAATTCTCGTACCCGAACCCGTCCCCGAACCCAAACCGGTAACTTAGTTAAAATAATAAATAAAAATAGTAAAATTAAAAAAATATCTAATTTCCATTTATATAAAATATATAAATATAATTAATATTAATATTAATATAATTATAACTTATATTGATATTCATAATGTTCATATTTCCATTAATATATTTTTATACTTCTTATTTGTATATCTTTATTTATTATTTATTTTTAGCCATCCTTCTACTTGGGTGCTTATGTATATTAAGGGATCAATGGGGTTCAAGTGTCGGATATGACAAGGAACAAGTACCCAAGTAGAAGGATGGCCACAACTCCGACCTCAATAGAGTACTAAGTGTAAAACATTGAGTCTGGAGTTGATGACATGTGAAGGGTACTTGGCAAAGGGAACTCCAACAGTCCAACAAGTATAAATCTTAAGCACCCAATGTGAAGTTTTAGGGATAGAAGCTCAAGGATGCCAAGGAAACAGTATCGAGGGAAACATATGTCCAAATCTCTAGCACACAAAAGTTTCTAAGATATAAGGTTGGGGTTTCTGAGCTTGGACAAGTGGCATGAAGGTAAGGGAAAGGCCAATGGTACAACACCCATACTTAGGAAGTTTTTACAAGGCAAAGGATTGGGATATCTTGATTGGGTGGAGAGGCATGCTAGGAGAATTAAGTCCCACAACCTGATAGGGGCAAAGGGAACACAAAGATGGATGAGATTGTATACCGAGATGGACAACCCCAAAAGTCTAAAACTCTAACAACTTTCAATAACCTAAGGAAATGACCAAAAAACCCTCAACACTTAGACATTTTGGATTTTTGCAACCTCCAACACAATAATAAACACATGGGTAGGACTAAGAACCACACTTATAATGATTTTCGAAGTGTGGAAAAATCATTCATGACCACAAGAACTAGATGAGCACACTCTTGCATCTCCTTGCTTATGCATTATCCTCCAAATATCATAGCACAAAAATACTTTATTTGCCACGAAGAGCCACACCATATAGAGATAGTGAAGTTGCTAGTGGGTACAAGATAGCATTCCAAAGAATCTTCCCAAATCCAAAGAGGATGGATAATGCTAGGAAAGAGTTTGGCAAGTTCATCTCAAGACAAGATCATAGTATTTGTACTCTTCAAGATCAATACAAGGAAGATGCTCGTACATGGTGGTACCTCCATGAGCAAGATTATTTATTCCTCTAGCCTCCTAAAATCAAAATTCTATAACAAGCAAGCATTCTTTAATTTTTAACATTCTTGGTACTTCAATTTTTTTTGTATTTTTTATTTGTATCGACTTTCTCTCCAATTTCAATAGGTTGCAAGTTCTTCAACTAAAATATAATTGGAGTACATACTTCTTTATCCACTTAGTGAACTATAATTGATTGTGTCCGCAAAAAAAAAAGACTTGGTCTATATCCATTCCAACTTGTGACTCCTATCACATAAGGTAGTTGACTACAAGGGGCAATGAAGAATTGGGATATAAGCCCTAAGTGTGCCAACTTGAATGCATCCATTGTAGAGCTTGCTATAGTCAATGTAGAGATGAGGCTCCTACACATCGTGTACCTAGTGGGAATGTCACTCCATTAGCTTGCGGTTAAGATGATATTGAATCAGGCTATGACTTTAATCTAGATGCTTTCGATGAAGCTCAAAGACTAAGATAGATAATTTTTATTGTATTACTTTCAAATTATGTAATTGTAATATTTTCATTTGAATCTTGACTCTAGAGTCCTAGACATATATGATATTTGACACGATATTGAGACTTTCAACTATCAATTGACAATTAATATCATCTTTATCACTAGCATTGATCAATGATGAAGTATTATACTATCAAAGATTCAAATGTCAATAATATTATATATTATATCAAACATATTTTCAAGTTTGTATTTTTTTTTCGCATATCTATATATGAAATATCATATTATCACTGATTAAAATGTTATTATTATTATGTGATATATCAAATGTATTTTCAGTTTAGTATATATATATATATATATACAGCCATACCCAACCATAACATACCCAAATAAATGTAGCCACACTAGCATACCCAACCCCAACTCTGTACCCCAAAAACTTAGCTTTGCAATGATGCACCCAAATTGCACAATATCCCTCCATAATTCATTCTTAGAAGAAGCCTACAATATGCTTGCAAATTTAAAGTCAAATCTAAGCACAAGTCTACAACTTAAGATTCTAAATTCCAAGATAAAAAGCAAACTAAAAATCCAAGTTTGACACCAAACCAAGCTTAAAATAAGGAAAATGACATCTGCATCATTCCCAAAAGAAACAAAATATTTTTCTCAAATGTGGTTCAAGGGACAGCCTATACTCTTCGTTCTTGATAGCTAGAAGAATCTAACTTCTCGTAAAGTAATTTGAAGATCAAATCCATTGATAACTGATAACAGCTCACTCAAAACCATACACTATCGGGTGGTTTAGCTTTGGTTCTAAGAAGCATGCCACTCATCAATGTCATCTAGCATACAAAATGAAGACTTTTTGAGCCTCATTTGGAACATCCAATAACCAGATTGGTTTGAAACAATTGTGGATCCAACTTTCACCTACCAAATCTTCCCAATCCTAGGTGATGATGTGGTGATCTTAGGCAAAATCCAAACAATTTCAACCTACAAACATGAGATTCAAAGGTTTTTTTTTTTTTGGACCCAAAGAAAGCCTAAACATTGTCATTTCATTTATGCCACAATTTTTATCCACTATGAGAGGAAAACAGATGAAATACACTGACACAATTTCCAAACGAGTGAGAGCATTTTCATTTTATTCCTTCATGGGTATCAACATCCTGCTGGTTGCTGCTGCCTCTATATATCCTCATTCATTCCTACAAAATAAAGAAATGAAGCAGCTTGTGGAAAAAGAAAATTCAGGTCCAATCTTTGGCTTGTGGCAGTCCCATTGTGCTTAAGCCAAAGAAGGATGGTGTATGCAGGTTGTGCATGACTAAAACACTCTAAGAAAAATCATTAAGACAAGCAGTTATCCTCTTCCCCAAATTGAGAACCTATTGGACTAGCTCTGCAATGCCAAATTCTACTCTAAGATATTTCGTAAGTTGGGGCACCATCAAATTCTTGTTGAACCCTCAAATGTTTGGAAGACAACCTTCAAATCCAAGGAAGATTTGTTTGAATGGCTCATTATAGTCTTTGCCTCAGCTAATGCACCCATAACATTCAAGCGGATGATGAAGAGCATTCTTTGACAATTAACAACTTCATTTGTTATTATCTATCTTGATGACATTCTCATTTGTAGCATGTAATGACCACCCCTGTTTTTTAAACCATTTTTTTCCAAAAACCCACATGTTTCTGACTTCTATCGTGCAGGCATTTCGTCAAACAGTTTACAGGTTCTGCTGTTTTAGTTGGAATTTCAACTTGTTTCACAGAAACGATTCTGGAATTTGTGTAGCATCATTTTTCTCCATGATAATAATAATAGCATTTCCAATACAAATATTTAACAGAAAGCTTAATTTTCTATTCCTTACATTGCTTGTATAAAACTCATACACAAAAATTTCCAATAATTAATATCACCGATAAAACTTACAATTTTTAATATTTAAAGAGTGACCATGTCTCCCAGACATTTTCCTCAACTTCAATCATTGTACGGCTGGTTTCCTAAATGATACAGCACACATGAATATTTAATAGCTTCATTTAATGGGCTGTGACCTCACCTTCACCAGCTACGTTGACCATTCAAGGAAGCATAAGGCTATGATGGCTTGGAGACTGAGTTTGACTTCCCTTCTACCACGTCAACCTTCCAAATCACCTTGCATAGTTAGAACTAAATGGTACGGCTCCTTAGGAATGTACAGCCCTTTAAATATAAGCATGTGATTCTCCTTTGAAGTGCACAACGCCCTTGATAGGCTGCACTTAGACTTGTAAGGGAAGAAAAACCTTAATTAATGTAATCGGCTCCTTTTAAATTGCATGGCTTCACTATATATATGTGTTACGACTTCTTCAAAACAACCACTGCTGGGTGCCATACTGTTAACAAGGGAATTAGCTGAGATTTTTCAAATCGAAGAAATAATAACTGCAAACATCCAAAACTTATTTGCCTTCTGCAACTTATTTGAATTTGCAAGAACAATAATAAATTTTTTTTTGCCTACAAGCCTGCAAAAATTTATGAAATCTTCAATCATTCAACACTCAAGCAACTTCTGTGCGAAATTGCACAATGAATTGGAGGGTTTTCGTCCCCAAATCCCTAATCTTCAACACTCCATCAATCCCTAGCTGGAATCACACTGCCTTCTGGGTTTTTGTTTGTCAATAAAACCGTTGGGGTTTTCATCCCCCCAATGAGAAATTTGGCCACAAGCACAAATCTCCAATGAGAAATTAAACAATCCGAAATTATGCAAACGAACTTTAAAAACTCCTTTTATATCATTTTTGGAAGCTTTTCTAAAAATATAATATAAAACCACTCAATAAATTAAACAAGCCTTATTACTCCAAAAAGTGATTTATATTATTACTCAAACATTTCCAGCACCAAAAAATCACTTTATCAACGTCCAAAATTTGAAACTTCCAATCCTCATTCCAACGAGCTGTTATACTAAGGTGCCCATTATTAATAAAATTAGCAACCTTAGTAAAATAATTAAATTATGGTTCATTAATACATCTGAGTTTCAAAAATTGTTGAAAAGCATCGAAATCGAAATCTGATTGCACTGGAGTGATACCAATGATGAATAATGAGAGTTGGAGCCGACCTCGTGACTTACTATAAATAGATGTTCTCTCCAAGAATCTTGGAGAACACACCAAAAGTCGAAAATAACTTTGGAAAGTGCCATCTAAGTCCTCTAGATCATCTAAGCTCACTAGTAACATCAAATAACCCCTCTGATAAGGCTAACACACCGAGAAGGTCAGAGCTAATTGCAATGCAAGAGAAACCAGAAACGGGGACATAACATATTAAGGCATGGAAGGAATATATACACCATATTCAACAAATATTGAATACATTGTGCCATTACAAGTTGCATGCCAATGGAAAAATGTTGTTCAACCATGCACATATAACATCTTAGGTACACCATTGACACACATGGAATACTTGTGGATTGAGCCAAGATATACATCTTTCAAGTAAGACCTACACCAAAGATACTACCACAACTTCACAAGTTTTTGGAATTGGCAAATTTCTATCAAAATTTGTTAATGGATTTTCTCACATCATCTGCATTGAATCAAAGGTGGTGCCAAAGCAAATTTCACCTCATCAACTGCACAACAGAAAGCATTCAAGGAAATGAAATGCAGAATCAATTATGTACTAGTGCTCATGTTGCCTAATCTTCAACAGCCATTTGAAATTGAGACTCATGCATCTAAGTATGCACTTGGAGCAATCCTTGCTCACTTTAACAATGATACATTTGTTGTAACAATAATAAGCACACAATTTCAAGAAGCATCAGACTTGGAATGAAAGTCTTCCTTTAATTCATAACTGCAACAAAGCTCTACATAGTTCTACTTGACATGACCCTTTCAAGTCTGCTTTGCTTTCCAGCCATTGGCACCCATTGATGTACCTTAACTCATTCTACCAACCATTATGAAAAGTCTATGACAACTACAAGTAGTGCCATGATCAACATTGAAAGTCAGATTTCTAAGGTTGATGACTAAGTATGGCTTTATGTACAAAAGGAAAACTCACAGGACCTTACTGCATGATCCATCCTTAGCAATATGGTTCATACACCACTACTAAGAAAGAAAGAAAGAAATTATATTAAAATCCACAAATGACAAAAAAGAAGGTCAATGGGACTAGAGTTTACATCAGTTAACAATAGAAAGTTCTAGGAAGAGAGAACCCTTAATCAAAACAATAAAAGTACATTAGACAAAATATAGCACCCTGTTGCTAACAAATATCAATTAAAGGTGAACAAGAGCCCCAAAAGCATGTGTTGATGAAGATTGGAAGGAAACCTCATAGAATATCCTAATCTCCATCTAAAATGGAGTGGTTCGAGCCGTCAACAGTCATTGTGAGAGATAATGCTCATTGAGGAGCATCCAAGGTCAAAAGGCTGTGCTACAACATCCTAGGAGGAATCAAAGCATTTCCTCTAGAAACTCCCCTAACAAAACCAATGTAGCTCCCCATAGTAGAAAAGAAGCTCGTATATTGGTTTTTGGGGCAACTAGTAAGTAGTAGATCCATGTCACCAAAATGGGGCCAAGACATGCCAATGGGAATGAGCAAAGTCATGATGCCAAGGGAGAGCAAGTGGGGGAATCTAAGAAGTGTTTCCTACATGATCTATCATATTTGATATGTTAATTATCGATATCCAAAGGTTGCTTTGTGTTGTTGTCCCCTAGGTGGGCTAGAAAAAGAAGTGATCAACATGGAGTCTCTAGAGCCTCAGATTCCCCCCATTTTGAGATTTGTGCCGAAGGGTGACGACATCACAAAGAAAAAGAACCAAACACTATTGGTCTAAATATTTGAAGAAAATAGATAGATTGTTGCCAAAGTCTAGGTAGAGGCAATGAAATCATCCTCAAATCTCATAGTAAATTGGGCAACTAAAAAATTAAGCGTTCCTCAATGTCTACTTCCTACAATGAGCAAAGTCAGATCTAGTATTGATGCAAGATGTGATGACCAATTTCAACTCGTAACTAGTGAGAGCACACTCTTGAATAGCCAAGGAGAAACCTCAAGCCATGAGACCAATGATGTCGAAGATAGTGAGGGGAGTGAATAAAACCATCCACCATTTGCAAGAAATACTCAATGTAGAAAGCCAACTTGGGACTCAACAACTCACAAGGGGAGAAAAAAGTGGTCTAAATACATTCTCTATAAATGTCCTCTCTAGCAATTATAATGATTATATCCTTTGTAAAGGGTTGTGGGAGGCATCCAAGGAATGCATGAAAAGAAGTAGCTTATCAATAGAAATGACAATAGAAAGAAGCAACCTAGTCTCCATGTATAAACAATGTTGACGTTTGGTAAGGACCATGGAAATAGTGGGGACAAGTGATGCAATCTTCTCAAAGAAGCAAAATGCTTAAAATAGATCTCTCTCATGACCAAAAGTTGAGGTCCCCATGGACGAAGTCTATTGAAAGTAAGCCTAAAGATTATCTCAACACATAGTGGCTAGGTGGTAAGTTCATCTTGGATAATGCACTAAGGAATTGTCCATTTGCAATGGATCTTGTTTTGCAGCATGAGTCTAGACCAGGTTGATATAAGCCCATTCAATGGCCCCCAATTACATCCCCAAACCTCTAAACCAAATGAAACTATAGGGTTGATGATTGTGTCAAAAAGATGCAATTTGGAGGGGACCTTCTGGAAGTGGATCTGGAAACACTAACATTCCAAGACAGAAAGAGCTGCATACCCCTTACGAAGGCACGACTAAGAAACAGACTTCATGCTAAGGGTGGATCAAAAAAATATCTATTTCAACTCACTTTGGCCTTGTGCGAACAAACTTTAGCTAGCAAAGATCAATCTTGATTGTAGCATTCCAAAGAAAGTGGATCTAGTCATGGCCACAAGGTCAAACATAGGCAATCAAAAGATTCATCTTTGTGATATTGTCAAACCAAGTCAACTTTCCTAGAGAAAATGATTCACTGAAACTCAAGTAGCCAAAACTTTACAATGGAGATCATTGTTTCTCAAAAAGGAGAGATTGATCTAGAAGGATCTATAAATTTGATCAACTCGTAATGCAATGGCATGCATCCAATATCTATGATCTTCAATAGAACTGAAAAAACTACAAAAAATTTAAAAATAATATTATTTGGATTGCTCTAAATTCAAGAATTAATCACAACACACTACCAGCCTTATTAAATCTTTTGGACTTTTATTGGAACATTTAAAATGACATATCAAAAGGCTTTGTAGCAGATTCTGAACGTTTGTAGCAACAAGCCAGTACAAGAGTAAATAGAATGATCCCAAGGTACTATGCATGCTAAGTGATGGCAGACCTACACTTTACCCTTGGAACTCTCAATCTCTATAGCATATGAAAGTTTGTTTTGTAAGGTGACATCCTAAGCCTTGTGTATTGAATACTTTGCTCCTTGCAGTTCATTAAGATATTTAGATGCATATATCATATGATAATCATCTGATGTACAGATAAACGCAGAAATATATACAACAATTTATAAGATTTGTTGACACTATCCTTAATGTATTTTCATGCATTGTATCTAACAATCTGGAATCTGATTGAATTTGGGTTAGGATGCTCCACATTATTTATGAAGATGCAAATGATCAATATGATTATTGAGATAATTATGATTTTTGGAACTCCTAATGAGGAAAGCCATGCAACTATTTGTTCTTAATGATATTATAGGATAATTGCAATTTTTATAAATTTCCATTTTATTATCCATATTTTTCTGTATGCGTTGTACAATTTTATATAGGCCCCTGTATTATGGGGTAGAATTTCTCGCAAACTATGCCGTAGGACCCAAATCATTGTTTATTGTTTACTGGTTCATTAAATTTAGGATCTTATGCGTCGATCTCCGAGGAATACCTTTGTAATATCTATGTGATAGCTAAATTTTCAAGCAAGTATTTATGCTGTTGTTATAACAGCTTGAACAATGTCAAATTATCAATGTGACTTGCAAAGCATGAAAAATAATTCTAGACATAATTTCAAGAGTGAAACCTGCAAGGAATACAAGCAAGTATCAGCCCCAACATCAAAGACGGTAACTGCATTCTCTGTGGCAGCAGCAAGGTACTGCCCAACTTGAGGTTGAAATCTCAGCTGTGTTGTGCCACCCTGCTCCAACAAATTAATCCAGCGAAACAATGTTATGGTAACAAATTCACGAAGTAGCAAAAGTACACAATTATAAACTTTTTCCATGTACATGCAGAGCTAGACAAAACTTACCTTGAAAAATTTTGTGCAAGCACCTTGGCTTATACTCCAGTAGCGAATTTCAGAGTCTTCATCACAAGAGCAGAGAAGATCAGCATTACTCGGATGAAAATCTACTGAGTTGACAGATGCTGAATGCCCGGTGAAAGACCTTAGGGAGTAATTAGGCTGCCCAAGAAATTATAATACGGGTGAAAGAGTTGAACTTCAAATGTCCAAATTATTGCACTCAAGATGACCATTATTACAACCAGGAAATTTGTAGAACAGAAAATCATTTAGCATTTTATTAAAAACAGAATAATACAATGAGTATAGCATCCCCCTCTTGATGTGTCTTATGGATGAACTGCAAAATCTGCTTCAAATTGATATGAATAAAATGTTAAAAGACCCAACATGCAAATCCTACCTAACTTCTAGTCTGTACTAGTCAAGAACTGGGAATTGCATTCCATTAACACTGTCTGATACTTGCACCGACAATAACATATACTTGCTAAAACATTTTAAATTAATAACAATGAACTACCAAAAGTTGGGATATCAAATGGCTTGTGAAGAAAGGGTGCTGACTAGCCAAGGTTTATGTTCCTGGGAACCATATAACCTATTTTTACATGAAGCGGTTATCACTAAATATAATGCAATATGCCTGAAGGATTAGTCGATACACTACATTCTAGCTTTCCCTATATGATATATTTTGGCAAGGCTCAGTAACATATAAAATCTAAATTTCAATGCAGATTTAATATTAAATCAGGAAAATGATAATGCCTGTAGCCTACTGATGTTATGAAAAGAAAAAAACAATCTCCCACCCAAAAACACATAGCATGCCCAGCACCTAAGCAAAGATGAATCATCATTAATAACCTTTCTCACTAACAATGCACTTAAGCAGAGAGATCAGGATTACAAATGCTAAAATTTACAACAAATGCCAGTTGCTCTAAGTTGGAAAAGGAACTTGTATTAGTGAACATGCTTCTCTATTGATAGTTGATCAAATCAGGTATCATTTAGGATTTCCTAAGTTTTCCTGTTTCAGGGATCTTTTTTATTTCATTTCTTCTTTTGTTTTATAAGCACTCAGTTCTACATTACATAATTGTAAGCTCAGCAAACCAGCTACATTTCAACTATAGTAAATACAGCCAAGTAGTACATAACCTATGAAGCCCATGCTTCCCAAACCCTGGTTGAAAGTATAAACCCAAGAGAAACTTGAGACAAGTCCGTATAATTTAGCATTTGAAATTCAGTCAAAAAATTCCCTTACAGATGTTGGTCTAACCTACAAAACCAGAATATAATTTCTCAAATGCAATATAATCCTTTCATATATAATCTTGGAGATGGCTCACTCAGGTTAAATCAATGATTAGTCAGCAGCCCCTCCAAGCAAACCAACCATCCATCATGACACCATATTAATGCAATGCACAGAACTGCATTTAGCATTTTAGTCAAAGAACGCAGTAACAGGGTATGGGAGACAAATGATCTTCTTGTTGCTTTGCAAATCTTGGACTGATATGCCCCTATAAGAGCTTTGCTAGTCTAGAGGTAGAATGGTTCAATTGGCATTATTTTCATATATATCATTTGATCTATGTAAGTCAAAACTTTGTGACTATCATTCATTAATCAAGCTTCACATTGTTTGTAGGTCAGGAAAATTAATAATGATAATGAAATTTTGAACCACTTTATCAAAAAACTTCATGGAAAGGAGTGCTTACCTTGTCAGCTTCCCATACTTTGACAGTCTTATCAAAGGATGCTGAAGCCAGACGGGTTGAATTTGGGCTGAATCTAACATCAGTAATAGAATGAGTGTGCTCCATAAATGTGCTTTTAAGCTTCATGGTGTCCACGTTCCATAAAAAAGCCTGCAAGTGGTTAAGCACATATATTATTCATGAAGACTTGTAACATACATGATAATGATACAGAAAGTGTATCATATATAATAGTTACAGCAACTAGTAAGTACTATCAGCCAAAGTCATCTAAGCATTCCTGTAAACTGAAAAATGGCCAACCTCTTACCTTCTTATCATGCCCAGCACTTGCCAGCCACTTGCCATCTAGTGAGAAGTGACAGCAAACGACTTTACTTGTGCTTGGAGGGAAGTTAGCTACTTCATTGAAAGAGAACCCTGAAATAAATTCCAAATAAATTTTAGCTCCTACATATCTTTGGTTCTCGTAGAACCTGCCAACTGATAAAGAAACCAAGCTAAACAACAATTTGAACATTTCACAGAGAAAATACCAATATCATAGATTAAATATATCTCCATATTTTAGGTTCAGAATGAGATCATTTAAAGTGAAACATGTCAAGCTCTAGTTACATCTACCCTTTGAATTAGTCATTTGATTCTTCATGGTATCTGAGAGTCCTTCCCTTTTTTCTCCATCATCAGGTGAAAAATATGATTCTATGTTTTCATCAAGGGGGCAGTCCTCAAAATGCATATCCACCTGAATGAGAATAAAATATTGTATTTTATTAAATCAATCTGTAATTAGATCATAATCCAGAATTAAGTGAAGCTGGATCCTAATGAAACCATTAACCCTAAAGGTAGTAGGCCCTAACCAGCTGATTTGATGGTGAAGCAAGTCCACCTGTTCCATCAGATCCATGTATCATTAAATTCTTGGATGCACTGTTGCTCTGCTGTAAGGTGCTAGCCATGGACATCATATCTCCAGGCGTGTGGGCTGATGGTGTTGAAGGCACTGAATTCGCAGAAGGACCGGGAGTATTACCAGTTCCAGTGCTATTTGCTGCTCCTGAAGAGGATGCCTGCTTCCGTTTTTTTCCAAGCTGAATATTCGATAAAATTTATTTGTTATCAGAGACTGATAAATACTACATGAATTCGAAAAGAGAGAAAAGAAGAACTACAAGTTTTTCTCTACTATACTGAACGTAACACACTACCAGCTATTGCAAATTAAAATACTTCTCATGAACTACCCTACCTAAGAAAATAAACAAGAATTGTGTCTGTTATAAAACAACCAACTTAAATGTTTCTATTCTACTGTTGAGCCTTGCAAAAAAATTACCTGTTGATGTGATTCTTGATGTTGTTGCTGTTGCTGTAGCTGTTGCTGCTGTTGCTGTAGATTATGCGGAGATAACAATGGCTGCTGTTGCTGCATCATATGGATCATCTTAATCTAATTTGAGCAAAAGTTGAAAAAGTTATATATACAAATAACACAAAAATTAAAGGCCTCTAAAGGTTATTACATTTAACGTAAAAGGAATAACACCATTATTGCAAATATAGATGGGATTGCTATATCCAAAGAACATCTGATCCCAAGGAAAACAAGGAACTTGCTAAGTTATCTTGTTAATTGGTTCAACTCTTAGATTTTTCATTTAATTTTTTCATATGATTCTCATAATCTTCTCTTGTAATCTTGTCGCAAGTCAATTGATATTCTTAAAGAAAACACAAATCAAGAAGAATAGATATCTCATTTTGCAGACAAACAGTCCGACAATCCTATTGTTTGAACTAGAAAATGGTATATATTCACCTTTGAGACAAGGTCAGCTTGATCTTGTGAAGATGCCCTTGCCATAGAAGACATGTGCATTTGACGTCCCATACTGTGAGATCCATCATTCTCAATTGGTAGATTATCCATGCCTGTCAATCCATGTGACCTTGAAAGTTTAAGCCTTAGTAAATCTGTATCCCCAAGATTATGAGCTTTTGCCTGAAGCAAGAATTCCTGCTGCTGCTCCGGAGACATGAGCTTAAATTGTTGGTAGAAATGATTTTGTCTTTGTTGTGACAAGCTTGAAGAAATTTGTTCCATGCTCTGAAGTGCACCACCAACATAATTCTATTAATGACAATTAAGATCTCAATAGAAAAATTACCATGTGAACCTTTTCTGTAACTAATTTGTTGAGATATGAATCCTTGATGCAATTCATCCAAGGTTCTGTCTAGTTCCACCCAAGATTTCCTACTACTTTAAGATACATAATTATTGGAATAAATAGATAATACTCACATTCAACGGCCACCCTTTTAATGGTATACCATTATTAGCACCTGCCAGAATAACAGAAATTACAACCCATGCAAAATATGCACAATGTTGCTTACTTCTTACTATTTGAAAAACATTTCAGCTAAGAAAAATATCTTCAAACATATATTTATTGCATAATAACAACAATGTTTCTTTTTTTTACAAAAACTCTAAAAGGAAATATCCAAGAAAACAAATTCAGTTATTAAAATAGCTTTCTGTTTCCCTTTACTACTTACATGACAACAACATAATGTTTTTTAAGCAGAAACAGAAACCAAAATGTATCATTTGAATTGCTACAAATGCCTTAGAAATGGCTGGGAATGCCATGGAATGTTGAGTTTCTTGCTCAGACAGGAACTTCCCCACAAATTCAGTGTGAACGTGTGGAAAGAGTTCAAGTGGTTCAAGTTATTCTATTTTCCTTCACTTTTAATAATTAACTGAAAGTCTTTTATTTAGCTAACTAGGTCTATTTAAGTGTAGATATGCATTAGTGATTTAGATTTATCTTCCATCTCATCCTTATAAGTGATAAGTATGTTTTTTGTAAATAAAGCTGATTTTTGAAATATTAGATTTTTACCTGAATTAGTATAAAGAGAGGAGCAAGATAGAAAATTAATATTAAGAATGTCTTTTCAAGGAAAGAAAGACTAATTTTTTCGAAGGATCGAAAAACTGAATGCAACATACCAGAACATGCAGTTGATTTCTGTGCAACTGCGAGGATTTTCTATTTCCGTACAGCTGTGAGATGTGCAATTGTGAAAGTTTCTTTGTAAGTTTCTCGAAGGAATGAAAAACTTATTTGAAAGTTTAATATCTATGTATGTTTCTGCATTCTAAGGTTTTCATTGTTGTGTGATTGATGCAATGTTATTTAACATTAGGACATAATCACCAAGATTTAAAAAATTTCAACAAAATCACATCAAGTTTTATGGAGTTACAAGATTTTCTAGTGTAAAAACCATGGTTGGAAAAAGCTGAAAACTGCAGGTTCTTTTGTTGAGGATTCACAGGCACTTTTCATGATAAATTGTGATCTTTCTGTGTAAAAATCGTGGCCTGCAGAAAGACAAATCACAGAACCAGAAAAGAAAAAATTGAGCAATTTTTTGGTTTCAATTTGCATATGTGATTATTTGAAGGAGCGTAGTTATTTTGTGAGAAAATCATGGGGTATTTTAAGCCACAACATTCTTTATCAAAAGTACAAGTCACGACCCATGGTTTCTAAGTTTGTGGCCAATAGAATTTGTTGGATCGCAGCAAAGTTGGTGGGAATTTCGCAATGATGCTTTTTTGTTGGAGTCTAAACCCACGACAAGATTTGTGAAGTGCGGCAACCAAGGCTTTTTCAGCAATGGGTTTGTATGCCAGTTCAATTTTTTCAAAGGTTATTGGCATGAAATTCACCAATTTACAATTGCAACACCTAGTGCAAACCATGGCAAGGGTTTGCAGGTGGATTTGAACAGGCGGCTAGGGCAGCTTGCTACAATTTTTGAGGCAGCAGCTAGGGTTTTATTTCAAGTGTCCTTTTGACATGAAATTTACCAATTGTAGAGGTGGCAATAAGGGCTAGACGAAGAATTAGGGTTTAGATTGCATAACCTAGGGTTTTGAAATAGGAATGGAGTCAAACATCAAGGGTAAGGCAAAGGATGAGTATCCATCCTCACAACTGAGGAAAATGAATGAGTAAAATCAAGTGTTTCAATTGTCATATGTTTGGTCATTATGCATCACAATGTCCAATCAAGAGGAACTAGGGAAGCAACAACAAAAGGAAGTAGCAACCTCTATAGAAACTCAGATGAATAAGTTGTAGTTAGTGTACAATACCTATTATTATGTATTGATAGATGGTATATCCGACTATGTATTAATTGTTTGTCAACTTCGAGTAGTTATAAGAGTCAATTAGTTGACAATTGTTACCTCTTGGCAACTATTGAGTCCTTTAAATAGATTTTGTATCGTCAAGGAAAGTAAGATGATCTAGTCAGATCGACTTTGATCCTTAGCTAACCATCTCTAGTTTACTTATATAGTAAATTCATGTGCAAATAAAGATATACTTTTTTTCCTCTATCTGGTATGCATTATTAATTTTGTTCATTATTTCAAGAATTCATTTTATCAAATAGGAGAGTAAACATGGGTGTCGTTGCCTTGAAAGAAATCAGGTCAGATTTAAGAGATTCATGCCCTTAGACCCCAATAAAGGCAAGACGAGACCACAAGGTGGTCAAGACAAAAAGATTTGACAATCTTCAAAGATTGTAGAACAAAGAGAACAAAGAAGATTAAAGAAACCCCAACAATACAAGTTCAAAGTCAAAGTCCATCCCAAGAAAGAAGTAGAAGTTGGAGCCATAATCGAAGAAAAAAAACATTTCCACTAGAAGACAACATACAAAGGGAGAGTGGGAGGAGATAGCCAAGCACTTACCACTACCCAATGAAGCGTGGGTAGATCTTTTTGACCATGTGGAAAAATCAAGAAAACCTTCTCTAGACAAGGTAACTTGGAAGACAGAGTCAAATTCCTTCATAAAAGTGTATAACAGTAACCTTCAAGGCATTGAAATTTATCAATCAAAGGACAAGAATGCAAGACAAGGGAGTATAAAAGAAAATTTGAAGGCAAAACAAGAGCACAGAACACTAAAGTTAAAGGAACAATAGAGTATTCCTATGTGACTGAGAGTGTGAGAGAAGCACCGAAATGTCTAAATCAAAACTCCCTAGCAAGTAGGTTCCAAGCACTAGGTTTGCATCAAAACAATACCATGTTAAGCCTCAATGTAGAAAAGCAAAATTTACCCACATTTACAAGCAAAGGATCAAAGGATCATTTGAGGCACTAAGACTTGTGAAACAATTTGGACAACAAATGGGAAAGATAATAAATTTGGCTATAGTCTTTGTCATCCACCTTGTGAGCTGTAGCAATTGATTGCTATACAAAAATTGACCAAGCCTCTCAAAACAAATGGGAGAGATTAAAGGACTTCAAAGAAGAATTTAAGATGCTTCATGATGATAATGAGATAGTAACAAAAGTTTACAATATAAAACAAGGTAAGCATGAAAACATGAGTTTATAATCATAGACTTAAAGAATTGCTTGTAAAGTTAGAAAAAGAACCAACCGACGGTCTCAAGAAAAGATGGTTCATCAAAGGTCTACTTTCGTCATTAAGAAAAAAAATGAAGTTAGTACCACCCTCTTCCTATGCAAAAGCCTACAATCAAGCAATGGACATAGAAGTGAAGACAAAACATCCTCCCATGGCGAAATAGAAACAAAGGAAGATGGAATTTTGGATGAAAACAACGATAGTGAATGAAGAATGATACAAGAACTCCAAAGGGACATGCTTTGGATAATGAAAGAAATGAAGGGGGAGAAAGAAACTAATGAACTATGGTGTATTGAGTGCAAAAACGAAGGTCACACCAAAGGTAATTGTCCTAGAAAAATGTTTTGTGAGATTTGCTAAGTTATGGGTCATTCAATAAAAGAGTGCCCATAAAATTTGAAGACCAAGAGAACGCAAGTATTGTTTACACAAGGAGAGCAATCCACTCCATCAAAGCCATAGAACGCATTTGTAGGCGATTATCAAAATCAAATACAATATGACCCCAAAGGACGTCCAATCATACAATATCAACAATGTATTGAATGAGAACACTTTGTGAGAGACTACCAACACAAGCAAGGAAAATTGCAACTATTGTGCAAATGGTGTGGACTTGAAGACCATGAAGACATCAAATTTCTAAAGCAAAAAGTCAGTGTCAACATGATTGATGGAAGGCATGTTTAAGTATTGGCCATTACTCAAGCCCAAGTGAAAAAGGCCATGAATCCCAACCCTCGTACAAAAAAAGAAAGGCTTCATGAAGCAAGGACTGAAGTGGAGAATGATATGGCTAATGAACGATGCCATTCAAAGGCAAATGCAAGTGTGGTAACAAATCAATTACAAGTAAGCACAAATATTACAAGTCAAGTGCTTCAAATTGCCATACCAATTAAAGTAGTTGATTTATTACAAAGTATTTGCAAACTTCGAAATGCTGTTGTATTGAGTAACAAAAAGACGGTGCATGCTACAACCCATTTGGAATCTAGCAAGAATGGAGATTCAATAATTGAACCTCTGTTGTCAAGCGACCAAGTGATCAATCCAATGTTAATAATTAACATCACAAATAAACCAACAATGGTAAATATGGAGATCCTTGGAAGGAATCACACCAATTCAATTGTTCGTGGCAAGTTTGGTGAACATACTTCCAAAAGACACTTAGAGAAATATAGGCAAGCTGATCATTTGGCCTTCAACTTTTCAATTGGTGGGTGCAAATCAGCAAGGTATTAAAGTACTTGGAGTTTAAATGGGCCAAAAGGTATACTAGTATCCAAGCATTTTTGTTGAATTTTGTGGTCATTTCATTATGGAATTAAGCATATGACAAATTGTTGGGTCGATGTTGGTTGATAACAACCAAAGCCAATCACAACTGGAAAAAGAATACAATCTCCATTGAGAACAAAGGTCGAAATTATATAATTGATTTGAAAAACCAAGCAATTAATGAGGAAGTAGCTTCCTTAGATTCGTCAAAATAGGACTCCAAAGAAGAATGGACGAAGAAGCAAGATAAAGATCCCATACTGAACAACAAAGGGATTATAGGAGTTTGCCTTAATCAAACCCCTTTTTGGTATTTCTACCTCCACAATAACCAATAAAATTGATTGATAAAAGTGTGTGCCCTAACCTTAAGTGTGTCTAAGGTTGTTATGAGCTAAAATGCATAAAAACCCAACTCAAGTATGTTAGAGAAGGATTCCAAAATGAAAATGACAAGATCTACCTAAGAGGAAGTCAAAGCACCCTTAGGAAATCTGAAATATAATGATACCTTGATTTAGGCTACAAATAGGATGAAGCTTGAAGATGAGAACACTAGGAAACAAGTCATTAGGTTGAAGGAAATGGCCAAATGCATCTCCCAAACCTAGAATCCATCATGCTCTTCTATTGGCATCAATCTTCAATCATGACATAAGGCTTGATCAAAATTTGCAAATGAACTTGAAAACTTGCAAATTCAAATATGACGGAATGATCTCTTGCTTCTCTTTTCTTCTTTCATTCTAGTTTCAAATGGTGAAAAGACTAGATATTTATAAGCATTCTCTAATTTCCCCAAAATTAAATCTCAATAGCCAACATTTGCAAGTTGAATTTTGAATGTTAAAATGGCCACTCCAACATGTCCAAAATTGGTCCCCGATTGAATAGGAAGACCCATACGCCCTAGTGCGGATGGGTCCCGACCCTATTCATCAAGATATTAAGTGTCAAGGGCAAAATAATAGTTGGACGCATTTGTTCAATGCTTGCAATTTCTAGAAAAATGATACAAATGAGCTATAGAATGCATAATTTAGGAAATTAGGGACCCAATTAGGCTTAATAATTTAGGGGGAGCAAAACATAGTGTGAAATTGTCAAAGGTGACAATTTACGACATTACAATTATATAATTGCATAATGATATTTTATTACCAAAGAATATAGTAGATTTCTTTAGCAATATATTATGAATTTATAAAAGTGTTCTACAAATAGGGAGGTCGATCAACCTTTCAAGTTCACGAGAGATGAAGTACTGGCCTTTCCTTCATCAAGTATGCCACCCCCGAGATGGAGCACTTGTGGGTCAAGGGGCTTATGAGTGCTCCCAAGCTTGTTAAGGCAGGCAATCTTCATGCATCTTATCAAGCACGCCACCCCCGAGTTGGAGTGCTTGTGGGCTAGGAGGTGAATGAGTGCTCTTAGGCTTGATCAAGGAGGATGGAGCGCCTCCAAGGTGGACTGAGGGATGGAGTGAACTTGGGATCCTTACATATTTGTGGGTTGAGAGGCAGATGAGTGCTCTAGGGGCTTGAGGGACTTCTCAAGTACGCCACCCCCGAGATGGAGCGCTCGTGAGCCAAGAGGCGTATGAGTGTTCCTAGCCTTGAGGGTCTTCTCAAGTATGCCACCCCGAGATGGATGGACAAGGATCCACCCATGCTCTTGTAATACAAGGACAACCATCCTTGAGATTGCGGTTTGCAAGTACTTCAAGTCAATTCCTAATATGATTGGTTATAGGAATATGCCTTGGAATAACCATTAGTGATATTAAGATATTTTGAATCCAAACGTTAATGATGCTATGAACAATAGATCTAACTATTATGATGTTTTAGCTATGATGTATTGCTCTCAATATTATAATATATTATCTGTTAATAGGAATATAACCATAAAGTTTATACTTGTTATTACTAATATCATTTTTTAGTGATTATTATTGTTTTGTAGGCCCAAATTTAAAAATATCTCCAAAGGGGACATTAGCAATAGGTATCAAAGCCTTGATCCTACCAGCTTGAGGATCAAGAAGAGTAGTTTATGTAATTAAGTCAAAGGGATCAAAGGGCATTGGAAAGAGAAAGAAGGAAACTCACAGCAAGAAACAACCCTACTCAAAGCAATAAAATGAGTGAGCAACTAGGAAATAAATTAAGGGCCTTCATGGAACAGAATGAGAGGACAACCTAAGCCTCCATGGAACAAAACGAGAGAACAACTCAAATACTTCTCCAAACCCTACAAAACATGAATAACACAAACAACACTCTTAGACCCAGCCAAACCAATGGGAGGGATGTCAACTCTAATCACTCAAAAAATAGCAATAGATCACCACTAGGGTCAACACCTAGGTTAACAAGACCCTCATTCCTACCCAGGGAAGGGCCAACAAGAGAAGAAGAAACCAATTCACCAATTAATGACTTTGACGAATATGTTGGGGCCTAAATATTAGGAGAAATATCCCATTTGAGGTATATTATGATGCTAGGTCACGAAACACCCATAGAAAATAAAAAAGACAACCAGATAAAGACTTACGCCAAAGGGTGAGTAAAACGACTCACCCCAACTTTGATGGAACAGGAAAAGTCACTACACATGCATGGATCCAAAAGTTGGATACCTATTTCTCACTTAGTCCCACGACTAAAGAGGATGCTATCAAATTTGCCATTTTACATTTGGAAGGAGTTAAACACAATTGGTGGCATCATGTTATTATTGCTCAAGAACACCAAAACATAACAACTTACAATGAATTTACACAAAAGCTCATAGATCAATTTGCCCAAAAGCATCCCGAAAGGCACTTCAAAGAACTAACCCAATTGAAACAAGGATCAATAGAAGATTAAGTGGTCGAATTTCAAAAGATCCCAATCATAGTACTTGGGATAATCAAGAGAAGGCTAACATACTTATTTATCAAAAGGGCTATCATAATCAATCTGAGGTTTGGTCAACACCCTTGACCCCACATCTCTTCAAGATGCAATCTAAACGGCCTTAAGGTTAGAGACCACAACAATAAAAGAAAGGGGCTATTCGAAGAATATGTATTCAAGGTCACATAACCAACCCTCCTACAAAGAAAACTGGCAACCAAGGACACTACCTCCTCGATCAAACACAACATGGGAAGATATGTTAGAGCTTCAAAATAAGAGATTGTGTTTCAACTTTCAAATGTACAAAAAAATGGGTGGTAGGACATAGGTGTGCAAAAGAAGACAAACACACAACTGTAGGACTCTCCAAGCCTATCCACCTAAATAAGGAGTTTTGTGGTGCTTCCCTACTTGGCAAGCTCTGCAAACACCACATATATGTTATTGATATCAAGAAGGCCTTCTACCAAATTATCTCGAAATAGTTGAGAAAGATAAGATAGGTTGAGATGCCCATAATGTATTGATAGTAGATGCACTCTTGGCTTCTAATACACGCTCTTGAACCTCTCCAGTATTACCAAGTCGATACAAACCACAATCTTCTAAGCTGATTGCAATAGTCTTCTTTGATTCCTTGTCAACTATATAGCATTTATGCTTGCTAGAAGTGACAACCAAGTTGGGACTATGGCGCATAATCTAACTCACATAGAGCAAATTGAGCTCCCTTCTCGATACATAGTGCACATTCAAAAAAAGTAAATTATTCCCTCCAAAAGAGATTTGCACATTCCCTCTACCAACAACTGTGTGCTCCTCACCACCACCAAAGATCACTAAATCCGAGCAAATTGTGTAGTTCGTGAACCAATCTTTCCTATGGGTGAAATGTCTAGATGCTCCAAAATCGATGAACCACGCAAAAGACTTTGATTGATCTGTCAATCGTTTGGCCATGAAGGCATAGAAAGCCAACTCCTTCTCGGAATGCTCTGTGACATGAGACTTTTGTGGAGGCCCATCCTGGTTGCATTTTTGTTCAACCAACCTCTTTTTGCAATGCTTCTTCATATGACCAAGTTTACCACAATAGTGACATGATACTTTTCAAATTCCTCAAAGTATCTTCATATTCCCTTGTCCTTTCTTTTGAGGCCACTTGCCTTTGCCCTTGTCCTTGGTTGCAAAGGCATGTTCCACATTGTGTATCACTACCACTACCAAACTATTTATTTCATCAGTCCTATTGCAAGAACTTAGTGCACAACTCCTTGATCTTTAGGTTAGTAAATGTGACATTGAGTGTCTTAATAAAATGTTCATATGCCTATGGTAAGCTTTTTAGCATAGTTCCACGAGGACGCGTCCCCCCCAAAAATGGTGTCGTTTCAAAGATAAGGAAATTTCCAAGACACAGAGACGTCAAGGAAACGTCCCTCCGCCATCCCCCCATTACTCCACCACCACAAAAACGTTTCGATTTTGAGGGGACTTCTAGACGTCCTCGAGACTTTCAAGCATCCCCCAAAATGCAGGAGACTTCCAGACACCCCCCTTAAAATACAATTAAAAATGATATTTTTTAAAAAACAAAAGCTAAAATAAATAAATTTTAAATTTTAAAGTCTTTTTGAAAGCCTAAAAGGCTAAATCGAAATCTTGACTTAATTTTTCAACTATACTTCATTTTGGCCTTTACACTCTCAACAAGTCTGAGGCCGAGCGTGGGCGTCTAATGACTAAAGCAGAGCTATAGAACAAGTGTTTGGGCAATTAAATCCAAGTATGAGGTAGGGTTTTCAATTTTGTTTTTGTTTCATTTCTTTTATGCTTTGTTGGATGTCCATACTATCCAAAGCTCCCGTTGGCAGGGGTCGAACAAGTGTTTTATCATTATGCAGCAAGCGCGGGCAAGGGACTGTTAGATTGAATGCCTCAAAGAGATGTCATCTTGAGGGATGCAATGAAGTGCGGGCAAGCTTGCCATTGCATCCCACAAGATGACATCTCTTTGAGGCATTCAAAATTTCAATCTAGACTCTTAGCAGTTCCATGCCCCACTTGAATTTTTAAATTTTATTATTTTAATTAATACATATACACTTACAGGCAGGAGGATGTTGGCAAAGGTTGTGGAATCTGGCTTTACAACTAACAATGTAAAGCCAGATTCCACAACCTTTGACAGCATCCTCCTACTTGTAATAAAATGGGTGTTTTCAAGTTTTGGAACAAGGTATGTACATCCATCAAAGCATAAATAATTTAATTAAGCATTAAGATTTCATTTTAATTGTTTTTTTCTGTAACATTGTAGTATGTAGGTCTGATTTTTTTTCTTAACATTTTTGCAGCAATGTGTTTAAACTCTAAACTTTACTTATTCCTTAGGCTTCTAAGGTTATGCATCTTTTTATTACTAATTTTTCAAATACTATATGTATTTCAGCGCACCGCTCCCTTGCCGCCATCCCCCCGTCGTCCCCCACCACCCCCAAACTTAGACCCCCTGTCCCCGAAACCTCGTGGAACACTACTTTTTAGCATTATAACCACCTTATCTTCTTCCGTCTTGCAACCTATGGCTAACAATTGATCGCAAATGTCTTTGATCTTGAACAAATGCTCCTACAAGGATGTTGTCTCATTCATCATAATCGAAAAAAAGCATATTTTAGGAGGCCTTGCCTTTATCTAATGTCTCGTGCAAATCTTACAAGTGCTTCCAAATTTCCACAAAGGTTGTGCCTATCTAAAATTTTGGAAGCATTTCATTTGTCACTAATAACTTGATCAGCATTACTTCACAATCATGCTCATCAAACTTGTCTTGACCTTTACTCACAACTGCTGGTCGAGTGTGAGTACCAAGGATGATCTTATCGAGGCATCTATACTTAAAGATCATATGCATATGTTGCTTCCACATGTTGTATTTTTTGCCAAAAAAGCACTACCTGCCTTCCGATATGATGTTGGGTAATGAAGCCATCCCTCTCGCAACTTGCAATCATGAAAAAATGAACAAACTTGTTAGACTTGAAATTTTGTAGGTCAAACCTCTTTCAACCATGCACAACCACAATTTTACAAAAAAAACGTCAAAAAAATGTTGAAGAAGCCCACAATAGTGTATAAAAACCTTAGGCACTCATAAAATGTGTTGCAAACCCTAGGCACTTAGAAAATTCCATGATTTTATCTAAAAATCGTCAAAAAATGCAAAGCCCGCAATTTTATGAAAAATTTGTCAAAAACATTAGAAAAACCATCGCACTTTTCAGCCCAAGCGGTCATGAGTTTTACAATACCACAAAAACAAGCATGATTTTAATTAAAATCACCAAAAAATTGCATAATGTCGCTATTTTTATTTAAAAACAATCAAAAAATTATAGAGATGCCCTAGCCAACAAGAGTCTTCTCCATGTAATGTTCCCTTTTGAGGCATGAGCCAAGATGAGGTTAATTAGCCTAATTATTCCCCTTGGCTAATTAAGAAATAGGGAGTATTTTAATTTAATTAATTAATGTTACATGTCCCGATATATCATAAGGATAATGTTATTTAACTAAATTATAAAGTAACTAAAGTGACTTGGTAATTATTTATGAGATTAAAAAGGTCACTTTATTATTATTCCCGAGTTTATTTAAATATTAAAAAGTGGGAATTTGAAAAGTTGGGGCAGACTTGCATACAAAAAAGGAAAAAGTTAAGTTCATTTGGATTATGCTTGGATATTCTTCTATTTTTGGGAATCTAGAGAGCTCTCGGAGTTGAAACCCTAGGACGAAACCCCTAAGGGTAACTAGTTTTGATGGTGCAACAATTCCATCCTAACTAGCTTGTTGGAAAAATTATTCAAGTTTCTTACATTGGGTTCTACAGAAAGAGTTTATGAAAATTTGTGAAGTCTCCTTTGGAGAAAAATTTTCAAAGTTTATAGTATCAAAAGATAAATGGAGGAATGATACATATTATAATATTGATATAACTTTGGAAATCATTGAAAGAGGTTGTTATCGAAATGTTAATATTTTCCCAAGCTTGGTCATATTCTTCCTTCAATTGTGTTCTTGGTGGTCTTTTGCAGTCAGCAAGGTCAACATTGGGAGTGGCATCAATTTTGGAGGCTGGCGGTTGGAACCACACACCCTTGCATCATTTTTATGAGCCATCATTCCTTCTTTGGGAGTTGCAATTCATTGCATGGCAGCAAGTTGGAAGATAATAACTGGACTACGATAATTACTGTATGTATTAGTTTGCCATTAATGTTATTATCTGATAAACATTATTGAATGTTGGTTCCTAAAACTTTATACCAATTGCATATTTATACAAAATATATTCATTGTTAAGCTGCAAACATCAATTATCTTGTATTTGAAAATGGTTGGAAGAAAGTTATTTTATAAATGTTTTGCATAAAGCATATGATCATGTCCTATGAAACAACTGAAATGAACTCAGTACAATATAATGACAACTGTTTGACGAAATGCGTGTGTGAATGAATTGAGAAAAGTGGAATTTTTTTGCATAAAATGCTAAGGTGATTTGCAAAAAAACAACACAATTTATAGAGGGAAAAAATCCGCAATTTTTCTCAAAAGAGGCCATGATTTTCAACAAGCAAAATATCCAACATAATTTCTACAACAAGAAACCCTTGATGTCTTTGTACATCATATTGTACCATACAATGTCCTTTTGACACGTTTTATACCTCACCAACAATTCCTTGATTCGTCACTATTGACAACAATCCCTAAAACGATTCGTTGTCACGTATCTTGAGGCTCTAGCTAAGCTTTGATATCATATAATGAAAAAAATAAAACACAAAATGATTACCAAGATATTCGATAATAACTAAGGAGTGAAACTCTCCTTAAATAAGAATTACAAAAAAATTATTCGTAAAAGATAAAATCAACAACTGATAGAGCAAGCGGATAAAAACTTAACTAAAAGAATAAAAGAATATTCCTAAAGACTTAATTGGCATTATAAACTAAATATTGCAATGTTACTTTGATACTTAGCTCCACAGAGGAAAAGTATATGGCAACTAGTACCACCAATTGTGAATTTGGCTTCATAGTTACTTACAAGAATATTTGACCAAGAGTTGGATCCCATTGTCATTTACCATGATAATTAGAGTTATGCCAAATTTTCAAAGAATCCAATGTTTCATGATAGGTCCAAGCATATAGAGATTAGATATCATTTCATTTGAGTTAGGGTTCAAAAGGAAGTAGTATAGTAATTAGCTGATATTTTGACCAAGTCCTTAGCAAAAGGAAAGTGTGAAGTCTTCAAAGACAAACTTGGATTGGTGCAAAATTCCTTCCTTGCTAAGAGGGAGTATTGAGTTTTTAGTTTGGATAGGAACTTCCACACAAGTTCAATGTGAAATTTGAAAAGAGTTTGAGTGGTTCAAGTTATTCTATTATGCATTTCTTTTAGTGAAAAAGTGAGTCTTTTATTTAGCTAAATAAGTCTAATAAAGTGTAGATATGCATTAGTAATTTAGAGTATCTTCCATCTCGTCCTTATAAGTGATAAGGATATTTTTTGTGAATAACAATGATTTTTGGAATATTAGATTTTTAGCTGAATTAGTATAAAGATAGGAGCAAGGTAGAAAATTAATATTCAAAAAGTCTTTCAAAGGAATGAATGACTAAGTTTTCGAAGGACTCAAAAACTGAATGTAACACACCAATACAACGTAGCACATGTTGTTGATTTCCATTTAGCTGTGATATGTGCAATTGTGGAGGTTTCCTTGTAATTTTTTCAAAGGAATGAAAAACCTATTTGAAGGTGTAATTATCTGCGTATGCTTCTGCATTTGAAGTTTTCATTATTGTGTGATAGATGCAATGTTATTTAACATTAGGACATAATCATGAGGATTTGAAAATTTTCTTCATGGAAAAGGTTCAGAAATGTCAGGGAGTTTCCAGGAAATTATGGGCATAGCCAGACTTCTATCATTTCTGGACATAGCCAGACTTTTCTCATTGTTTCTAAAACATTTCCAGGACATTCCTATTTCAAATCAGATACAGAAAAACAGGGATCTGCTATGTCATTTGATGAAAATTAGTTATGCTGCCCACAAGGCTCTGCAAAAAATTAACAAGGTAGCTTAGCCATTGGAGTTGTCAACCTCTTTCAACATTCACAAAGTTCTCCACATTTCCTCATTTATGACAGTTATTGGCCAGCAAATCTAAGTTCATTCAAAGCTTTTGGAACTGGAGGACAAAGAGAAGTTCAGACATCATGTTGGATAGATGAGCTCAACATATTCACAGCACAAAGATCATGGAGTTCTCATCAAGTGGTTGGATATGAATCTTTTTTGAAGGGGAAGGGTGTGTTACACAACTGCCCCTCCATTTTGCCATCTTCATCACGGGTGATCGGTTATTTAGTTTCTATTATGCAATGCATATAACCCTAAGTAATTAAGGTTAGTGGTAGTGGTATTTTAGAAAGTTATGAGCAAAGCTAACACACACTAAAGTACATATGACAACATTAGCGAGGCTCCATGTTGGAGTCTTATTGTCATTAGTTAACACTAATGTCTTCATTTGAACCATTGTAACTGGAATTGGGCCCTCCAAGTGGATCACAATCCAAGGATCTCTACTTTCTCTCCATTCTTTGATGTCTCTCCTGCGTGTATTACTTGCATCTTTCTTTACTTTTAGTATTTTGCTCAAATATGGCCAATTATACAAAGAAATATTCTTACACTACAACTCCTAGTTATAAAACATATTTCAAGAAGATTTAACAGCTTTGATAAATACTCGATCAAGTCTATGATCTTTCATCTTTATTCACCCATTTTATTGAGGAAGAACTAGTACATGTGATGTCCAAGCCCTAGACAAGCTAGTCCTGTAACATAATTAAATGATATAATTAAATCCAACCAACACTAGTCATAGTCAAAACATATATGAATGTGATGGTTAAAGAGGTTTTGATTTCTTAAAAAAACAAAGATTCAAACAGCCTGTCACCCATAGTTCCTAGGACAAGAGAACAAAGGGTGATGGGACATGCTGGAAGATATTCTCCATATTTAGGGGGACGGAAATATACTCTAGCCCATATATAAAAAACTAAGAGTAAAGGATCAACCAGCATCTGTCAGTCTTTTTGTCAATCTCTGTAGCTTCTCATTTCTATGCTCTATTTTATACTCTTGTCATGGTCTATACTCTATACCAGTAATTTTAGGTTGGAATGCTCTTATCATTTGTAATTTTGATAGGACCCCAATAAATGGCCTGATAGTTTTTGAAAGAATATCTGCAACTGCAATGCATAAATGTCATAGCTAAGTTTCATGTAAACAACATAAATACAAAAACTGAGTGCATGCCAATTTCCTCATGCATTCCTTAATAATATACTTTTCTAAGAGAATTACAACATAAATAAACTTTCACGTGCACATTATTGATCTAGGCAGATTCTCCAAATACAACTCCAGCAATACTGCCAAGTCCATTCTCATACCCTGCACACAAAATCATGTTTTATTATCTGCAATACTGCCAAACCTCCAAATGTCGGCGGTAATTCAAAGATCACGAATCCATTTACACTGCATACCACACATGCATTTCTAGTGGCATAGGGCAGTCTGAACCAATTAGATATGGCATCATCCAAGTGCACCCCAAACCTTATGATGCGGTCTTCACCACTGGCTTTGTCAGGGTTCCAAACACCTATAGAGTCATAAACCAAACTGCCTTCCACCTTAGAGGGACAGAGCCCCACATATGACTCAAAGGATGCCCCTCACCAAGACGAGAGACAAGGTATGGAGCCCCACTATGCACTACACTTTTTGCTGGCCTGCCTAGAGCATCTATAAGATGTCATTATCATTTTGCCTTCTTTTCCTCCATGTGACTAGTATTTTAGTTACACCATAGCTACTAAGAGACAGAAGTGTTTCTGGTACAGAATTGGGTATGGGTACCGAATGACCTTCTTATTGAAAATGAGATATATAATATATATATAAAAGGCATTGAGCCCCACTATGCACTACAATTTTTGCTGACCTGCCTAGAGCATCTATAGGATGTCATTATCATTTTTCCTTCTATGTGACTAGCATTTTAGTTAGACCATAGTTACTAAGAGACAGAAGTGCTCCTGGTACAGAATTGGTGATGGGTACCGGATGACCTTTTTGTACAAAAAATACTAACATACAAAAAATGTTAAAAGAAAAACAAACATTTTAAAATACAAAAATAAATGGCTATGAAAGATTTTAATGCTTGAGAATCATATTGAAATGCTGACAATTATAAATTGAAATTGGTATAGTAGATACCAAATGTCAAAAAGCAAAAAGCATAAATGATATACAAGAATCATATCTTGTGATTCATCCAATGGAAAATCATAAGACTCAAAGCCAAATCTTGTTATAGATATGTTGCCAATCTTTGGGTTGTCAACTACATTGCTCTCTAGGTACTCATCACTCCTTAGATTTGGCTTAGTCATTGAAGATTTCAAGGGATTCAATTTGATCATGATTGATGGGTTTACCATACCATGTGCATGAAGAATTTAGCAACTGGAAATGACCCTTGGAGATCATTCGATCTGTGATGATTTCTAAGTGATCTAATTGGAAGATACTGAATGGTGCTTGGAGTACAATGGCTACAATCCTTTGGAGATTTCTTACACAACTACCAATCTATGGAATCAGAATTAAAAAATTGAAAGAAAGGAAGTAGTTCCCAAGGGAATCCAACATGGAGCACTCCGAGTAATCGTTGTTAAAAGGGTGGAAAGAAATTTCAAAAGAGCACAAGTAACTTGGGCCGCCAACTACTTGATCACACCCAAAAAGTCATCCATGAGCACAAAGGATGCTCATCATATTGATGTATAAGTTGTGTTGGACAAGCATAGCAAAGTTTTTCAAGACACTCCCCAAGGACTACCACCTAACTGGAGTTCCAGCACATTATCAAGTTTGAAACAAGTGCAAAGCCAATGATAACCACTCCTTATTGTCACCCTTGGATCCATAAGGAAGAGATCAAGAAGGTAATAAAGGAGTTTTTCGATATGGGCCACATCAAGCCTAGTTTTAGTCCATTTGCCTCTTTAGTAGTACTAGTGAAGAAAAAGGATAGAACCATGAGGATGTGTGTCAGCTATTTGGATTTAAATTAAAAAACACTCAAGAATAGGTATCCCATCCCCAAGATTGACAAACTAATAGATGAGCTACAAAAAGTTGTATACTTCTCAAAAATTTATTTACACTTGGAATATCATTAAATCTAGATGAGAGATGAAGATGTTCATCAGACTACTTTCAAGTGTCACCATGGACACTTCAAGTTTTTGGTCATGCCTTTGGCTTGACTAATGCCCTAACAACCTTCCAATCGTGCACAAACAAGGTATTTAGCAAGCAATTAAGAAAGTTTGTCTTCCTTTCCTTTGATGATATTTTGACATACAATAAAACTTAGGAGGAACACCTGAAGCAAATGGATGAAATCCTAAGCATATTGAAGTAGAACTCATTTTTTTCCAAGCAATCAAAGAGTGAGTTTGGGCTTAATGAGATTTTGAAATTGGGCCGTGTCATTGGTGAACAAAGGGTTCAAGTGGACCAACGAAAGATCCAAGCCATTCGGGATTGGCCACCCCCTAATAATGTGCCAAAATTAAGTGCATTCTTGGGACTTTGTAGCTACTACCGAAGGTTCATAAAAGGATTCTCCCAACCTGCAACACCAATCACAGATCTGACTAGGAAGTAAGCATTTATGTGGATAGATGCAACAAAGCAAATTTTCAATAAATTGAAAGGGTAATGTGTTCATGTTCAATGCTTGTTGTTCCAAATTTTTCACTTCCTTTTGTATTGGAATGTGATGCATCTAGGGGAGGCATTGGAACTGTTTTGATGCAATAGCAACATCCCATTACTTTTGAAAGTAGAAAACTAAAAAAAGAAAAAAAGAAAATTTCTATTTATAATAAGGAGATGCTATCAATCATGCATGCCTTAGTAAATTTCAAACAATACTTAATGTGTGGAGAGTTCGTGGTCAAGACAGGTCACAATAGTCTCAAGTAATTTCTTAATCAAAAAGACTTGAACAATAAACAACAAAAATGAGTAAGCAAATTATAGGCATATTATTTTGATATTGAACATGTGAAGGGTAAGCATAATGTAGTTGTTGATGCATTATCTCAAATGCCCACTTTATGTTCCATTTCTGATGTCTCTGTTGATTGGGTCACCGTCATCATACCTAAGTATGCCAAGAATGATTTCATTACTAGCCTTTTGGATGAAAGGATACACAATGACAGGTTTAAAGTGATGGGAGATCTGATTCTGCATAAAAGAAAGGATATGGTTGGTTCCCGAATCAAAGATGAAGGAAAAGATTTTAAGAGCCATAAATGACACTTCATTGGCTGGGCATCCAAAATATTTCAAAACATACAAACAAATTAGAGAGAGATTCTCCTAGGAAGGAATAAAAAGGGAAGTGCTCAAACACGTTAAGGAGTGTCCATCTTGCCAATAGAACAAGGTTGAACAAGTCTATCTTGTAGGTCTACTTTAGTCCTTACCCATCCCTGAGTAGAAGTGGGAAAGTATATCTATGGACCTTATAACTAGGTTACAAAAGGTAAATGGTAAAGATAGCATTTTTGTTGTTGTAGACAAACTTTCTAAACATGCACATTTTTATGCCACATCCTCTTATTTCAAGGCTTCCCAAATAACTAATTTATTTTTCAAGGAGGCATTAAAAATACATGGTTTGCCCAAGAACATTGTTAGTGACAAGGACAATAGGTTATTGAATGACTTTTGACAAAAATTGTTTTGTTTGGTGAAAACAAAATGCGTCTAGCACAAGTTACCACCCCAAATGGATGGGCAAACTGAAATTGTCAACAAATAGATTGAAGGGTACCTCAGAAATTCTGTGTCCTAAAAACAAACAACTTGGGTCAAGTGATTACATTTGGGAGAACATTGTTATAACTTATTACACCTTCCACCGTATGTCTATAGGTATGTCACTTGTTATGACTTTGTGTGGATATACCGCTTTGACTTTTGTGGATCTTGCAATCAAAGAAAGAAAGGTACGCAGAGCAATAGATATGATCAAGCATATTCAAAAGATATGGAAGTCTCTCAAGGGCCATCTTCAACATGCTCAAAACCAACAAAAGCTCTATATAGATAAACAAGGTACCAAAAGAGTATTTGAAGTTGGAGATGTGGTTTACTCAAAACAACCCTATAGGTAGTCTTCATTGAAAAAGAAATGAGAAGAAACGTTTAAGTCCATATTTTATGGCCCCTATAAGATCATAAGAAAGGTGGAAGAGGTAGCCCATAAGCTAGAGCTACCAAAGAACAACAGAATTCACAACATCTTCCATATTTCTTCCCTTCAAAAAGCATCAAGGCATCATGTTGCACCTTCCAAAGAAATGCCACCTTTGGATGATGAAAGATAAAAGAAGCTATATTGAATACTCGGGAAAGAAAGTTGAGTAATAGAACCATTATCAAATATATGATGCAATGGAAGGACTTGCCAAGAGAAGATGCCATATGGGAAAGAACCAACATTTTGAAGCATTTAAACTTGAATTACTTGAGGGCAAGCAATTTCAGAGAGGGAGGACTGTCGTGTCCCCTTTTCCTATAAGATTCCAAATTGATCTTTAAGCCTATTTTCCATTTCTCATGGACTTGGGAAATAAATTAGGGAAAGATTTTATAATATTTAAGTGTGTTATAATCACTTTAAGTGTTTTAAAATGGATGCTAGATTATTGGGCCCTTTTGTGTTATGTAATCAAATTTTATTTCTTTAAGTGGTGTTGGCCAACGGATTGTGCGCAGGGTTCTTTTGGAGGGAAAAGGAAAGAATTTAATGTTGTCTATTGAAGGGAAAGTGAGCACTCTAGTGCCTATTTAATTTACGTCAATGAAGATGGAAGCTTGTTTATTAATTCATTCCTTCAAATAGATCGGACATCCTGTTCATCTTTGACTAGAGATTGGAGAACAGAAACCCCTAATTTCTACAACTAGTTAGTGAACAAAAACCCTTAGCTAGCATTGTGCAATTCCACATGGATTGTGTTTGAGCTTCAACAATCTGCTATTGGGCATCTTCTACAGCACCTATTTGTTTGGGTAAAAGGTGGCTCCCTTAGTGCCTAGGGTTTGAAATTCTCAGGTGGCTCCTTTAGCACCATTATTGTAGATTTGCTACATTTTCAAATAATAAAATTTAATGCTGTTGTTTCCGGGAAGATCTGGTAATATTGAATTGATTGTAATTTAGAATCACACTGAATAAATAAGAGCAATCAGTTATTGTAGACTGTTGTGTTAATTCTCACATTTCTAAGGGCTTTTAATTCATTTCCACATATAGTCTATTTAGGATAATATCTGTTGCAGTACATCTGATTTTGAAGTAAGCTCCAAACGTTTGTGTTGAATAGAGTTAATTCAATTAGCTTTCACATAATATTCCTATCTAGGATATTGCAGCATGCAATACACAAAATGCACAGATTAATAAAATTGTTTCACTCTTGTGTTTCAGTTCCTATTATCTTTCTTATTCATCACTTTCAGAATATTATCATTTTAAAATCATTGTTTAATATTACTTATGCATATAACACATCCAAGTTTTATTAATTTAAAGAGTTGATCCCAGCATATTTGATAGGATCCAAATCATTTATCGGTCAAAATATTCTTTAACATTTAGTCTTTAATAATTAATCATTGTAGATAAGGAGAATTGTCATGTTTCTGGAAACATTGTGATAGCCATAACAAAAATGCACTCCTTCCTGAAAGAGATGTGCAGTAAAGACATTATAGAGCTGCTCTATGTTGAGATACCTAACATATAGTTGTTTTTCCAATAAGCAGTACTGATGGTAAAATATGAGAAAAGGAATAAGGTCAAACAAACCAGGATTTGAAAGATCACATTTTAACACTCCAGATACTCCCAACATGGATGGATCTATAACAAGAGATCCCTGGATCAAAAAAAAAATAGCATCAATTTCACTCCATATATTTAGTAATTCATCCTTGACACTGAAAAGAAATGCAAGAACATCTTTATACCATCACTAATATAAGTTGATACCATCAAACTAGCTATATCAAAGAAACCAAATGCGCATCCAAAAAGATAAACCTGTGAATTCCCAGGAATTGGTTGACGCCAAAATTGACCTTGTTGGGCCGGTCCACTAACATTTGCGACAGTATTCTGAAACAATGACCTGTCCAATTCCAAAGCAATAATTTTTTTAAAAAGAATTGCATATGGCTGAAAAAAAGCTTTTAAATATGTTGCAAATTTGTGATTCTATGTCCCAAGTCCCTGTCTGTTGCAAAAAATTCAACTTTAGTGTCATAACACAAAAATCCAACATTTAACTTAAACCTACCCAGAAGGTTGCGCTGCAATGGATGCAGCTTTATGGAGAACAGCATTGCTGCAATCCAGGAAGTGTGCCGGAGATTCTCCAACTCTCTGCTCTCACAAACATTTCCAACATCAGGTCCTAGAAAAGTTAGCATAAATTATTTTCTGTTAAAAATCTGAAAGAAAAAATTATCGATTTTTTATAAGCATACAAGCAAAAAAATTATTTATAAAGGGAAGTTTACAAAAGTTGCAGGCATAGACAAGTCTGCCATTTCTACAAAGCAAAGAACAGACAAGATGATGACTTGAAAAAACAATAAGATACCTTTCATATGATACAACACTTTACTTTTTGTGACAGTTACATTCCCTAGAGGCTCTGGTTTAGGCAAAACTTGGGCTATTTTAGTCTTGAACTTGGGCATATCCATGACATCTCAGAAGACTTTTAAGAAAAACACTCAAAGAAAGTAGAGCTTCCTAAGGAATATGCCTTTCAATGACTCCATTTAGCCAAACAAGCTGAAAAACAGTATCATATTCTGACCTTAGACTTCCATTTTCTTTACTTTGTCAACCTCTCTGTGGTAGGCATCTAGGACAAGCATAGCAAGAATTAAAATCACTTTCAAGAAACAGTTTTTGATTCCTCCATCTGGGAAAAGAAGCAGAATAGCTCCTACCATTTTTGCAGGGACCCTTACATAGAACATAAAATGAGTAGTAGCCTGTACAGAAGACTTGGTATTTTCATGGGAGGTCTTCCAGCCACTGCAGCTTGAACCTAATCTATTACAGACTTAAAACACAGCCATGATCAAGTACACCAATTTCTTATGACTGAAACCATAAACTTGAAAATAGAGGACTCTGTGAAGGGAGCACTGCAGATATTTAATCTTTGCCTGGACAAAGCTTTTGATGTTCTGGAATTAGGTTGCTATTTGACTCGGGAATTCCAGGCTCCCTTTACTTCTCACTTTTCTGTATGTTACCAAAAATAATGCACTTTGACTGAATAATGCACCTCCACTAAAAATGATTAAAAGCTATCTATCTCTAAATCCAAAAATATACAGACAGAAAGATATCAGATTTCAATAACCTTCAGAGCAGACTCCTCAAACCCATCTCTTTGGTGTGACTGTTTCAAGCGCTGTTCATAAAGTTTGGTTGTCATAGCATTAACTGTTGATTGTCCTATCCGGTTTTCAGGATTGATTGAGTTAGCAGCACCATTAATAGAAGGATGATTCATGTTCCTCCTTAACTGAGCAAAAATTTGCTGCTCTTGCTGCGGGTTTGGTTGCTGTTGCTGTGTCCATTGCCTTTCCTGTTGCTCATGCTGTATCTGCAGCTCCCTGGCTTTTGTTTGTTGTATCTGTAAGATCACCACAAATATGCACATGCAAACAACTCCAATTGCAATTCAAAACAGAATTGGTAAAATTCACAGTGAATTCTAATGATTTATCAAACTAACAATCTCCTCTTAGTGTCAGTCATGTAATGTTAACATTGACAAAAGTGAGAAACCTTCACCTCTATATATGAAGCTGCCTTCTCAGAATGTTTCTCATTTGTTCGTGAGATGAAAATATCCCAAAACACAGACCACCACTCGAACAAAAAGCCTCCAGGTGCATCAATTGCTGCTATCCAATTCACTGACTTATAAATAGAGCTTATTATTGTAATTTAATACAACACAAAAATACTGAACTACATAACATGCAAGCCAAACCAGATGGTAACATGCAAATTAAAAACTATTAAAACAAGGAAAAGAGGTTAATGATGCAGCCACAAATGAGGTTCCATGGCATGGTCCAAATTGGTTATCCTGTGAAAATGCTCAATCTTACTGCCACTCACATCCGGTGGGAATCAGTAAATTTTTAAGAGGAAAGAAGAGCACATTTTAATTGGAAACTTAAACATAAACATATACAGTGAAAAAACATGGAAAATAATATCCAAGACCAATAAGCGATATACATTTCAAAACAAGTAAAACTAGCATGGATAAATCTCAAACAACAAGGAATATTTATGAGCCAATTCAAAAGCATGCAATTGCTTCCCATGCATAGATAAAGAAGAGTATACAAAGTACACAGTGCAGAAAAATCCTAATCAAGCAAAAAGGAATGCACATAAGTTTTAAGAGCAATGTTATTACACAATTGTAGAACATAATGTGCATATAAACAATATAGTAATATAACAGAAAAGAGGCACCTATTTTTTAAAGAATGTATCAAATATATACAGTATCTATAGAATTATTACTAAGAAAAATATTTATGACCCGGATTCCAAAATCTTAGAAACATTATAAGATGCAGTCATTCTTAAACCAAATCATACATATTGAATGCTTCTATTTGTGAATAACTACCTTGCAATTCAAATACAAGAGCAGAGAATAGAATGCATATATCCTCCAGAAAATTGAAATAAATACAAATTTTACCTTTCATATTATAAGATAAATCCCCAAGTAAACTGGCAAGTATATTATAGACACACACTATAAATGGGGATCATACAAGAAACTCAGATTGCTTTCCCTAAATAAACAAGGTTATTTTTAATTGGAACCAAGTATATTATGTATAGATACAGAAAAAGGAACAAACATAAAGTATATTCAGTACAGCTGAAATGAATGAGGGTATTCTTTCTTTGTTGAAACAAGATGCATGGAGATGCAATATAAAAAATAGTGATTGAGAGCTAGCTATTTGATTGGGAATTTCTTACCAACTGGCTCTGTACAAACTTTCCCCTCTGACATGAAGGTCTTGGCCGACGTATGAAGACCTCTTTTGACAAGATAGTCATGAATGTACACATCCAACCTAATCGTGAACAAAAAGGAAACAAGAAATTAGAACATTAACCCGAGACTAAAATCTCAATAAGCTCTCATCTGTAATACATATATATATGTGGTTCAATATCAACAACAACAAAAAATAGTATTTTACATCAATACTCTTTTATTCACAATTCTGCATTATGGAAAGGCTGATGCCACACTCGACTCAACTTTCTCTACTCTTCCCATAGATGTGCATTAACTGCACCCAAAGTGAATCCCCGTATATTAGACCTCTCTCAACTTTAGGCATCATCTCTCATGATGCCTACAATGAACCATATTGGTAGTTATGGTGTAGAACTTTATACTATTCCTTAAATCTTCCAAAATTAAAAAACAGACCCCTGGACATTTACATTTAACTCTAATTAGTAGAGTAAGATCCTGTCATCAATGTACACGACAATATTAAATACAGGCTAGTCCTATTCAATTATTTGCATCATGAGCTTGTTAAGTACTATTTGTAAGTTGGGCAGGAATTAATTTGAAGAAAATGTGTGTTACTAAAGATATTTATGAAGGCATTCCTAGCTTCCTTGTGTATGATGACTGCATATATCTCGTAGTGGTACAGGGAAGAGACCTTATAGATCTATGAAAAATATTCTCATAGCTTGTTTCTATGTTCATTTGTGGTGGATGGTCTGTTTATGGAAATGATACCTATATTTCTCATGCCATTGACTCCATGTTTCATTACCAGCCATGTGAAACACATATTGTATCATCATCATGACTCCATCATTACAGCTAGTCTAAGAAATGGAAAATTTTGATTTAAAGAAATGGTGAAAATTTGTGACAATCATCTATGAGCCAATCTAAGATTGTGTTGCTTCAATTTATACATTTCACGTTTGTGAAAACAATAATTAAGTTGTATGATTTTTCATGTAAAGCTAGACGAAAGACACTGTACGCCTATTCTGATTGAGCAAGGATGATTTAGGACTAAAAAAGAAAGGGTGAACGTAGAGGGATTTAGGTTAACATAAGAGTGTTATTAAAATAGAGCCCTATGTGAACAGCAATTTTACCTCATGTTATCAGATGTGTTGCAGTTACATGCTAAAAGTTTTAAATTTTAGATTTTTTATTGTACTTGTACTTCCAAAGGAAGAATCATATTGGAGTAATATTATATCATATTCTCCAGTCCCTTGTTACTTATGTATTCCGTCAAGCATATCATTTAGTTTCATTGTTGTTTGTAAAATTATTTTATCTAAAACTGGAAATTCAGGACGTGGCCATTAACAATAGTTCCAATGTTTAATAAAGGTCATTTTCAACAGGCCTTACCCATTTAAGACTTTTGGAGAAATTAGATTACAATAGCATCTTGAGAAATTCTTAAAGAAGCTTAGTCAAATCTTTAAAGCAAATCATATAGCCAATTTTAAGAAGAGAATAAAATAAAATGATGTAATTGAAATTGATTCAGGACTCTTTCCCATTTGCCAATAAAGTAAAATACGTTGAATTCAATTTCAAAAAAAGTGGAGGAGAACAATCAAACTCGTAAATATGCATGGCCCAAGGAGGATCCAAACCTGAAAGACCACAAAAAGGGGCCAACAGTTCCAACAGAAGCCATCACCATGAGAGCAAAGGCACTAGGAGCACAAACTAAGCTGTTAGGGAAGAATATCAGACCCTGGTATATGGAATTTTTGCTAGCAGCATTATCAGATTTCTTACAAGAATGGTATAAGATCTGAATCAATACCATATCTAATCTTATTCAGCTGTATCTGCACATTGGTCCTTAAACGTACCCCCAGAGATACTGTACTATATTCCCACTAAAATTTAGATCATATGCATTCCAGCAGATCGGGGATTGCCAATGGCATCTAAAGTCTTCACTAAATGCAATTGGGTATGGTCAAACAAAGAGTTCCCACAGGCCACTGTATTAAAACTTGGTTTAGTTTAGTATTGAAAATCCAGAGCAAAACACAATATACAGGCTACATCGTTTAGCAGTTAAGAGCTGATTCATTTCCATAACTTGGCTTTGACAAGCATAAATTACAATAAACTACAACTGATTAATGATCATAACTTGGCTTTGACAAGTATAAGTCACAATAAAGTTATCTAATTATCAATTGAGACTTTGTCAATATATTTAGAAACTAGACTTGTGAGGTTTTGACAAGAATAGACTACAATGGATTTTTCTAATTATTGCTAGAGGATTTTTCAGTATATCTATAAACTATGATTTGTGAACACTGGCCAATAAGCTTCACGATTAACCAGTACATTTGGAGTAGAAATGCTATGCCTTGTTTTGTACTGTATTGATTGTTGAAATAAAATATAATGAAGTGTCACACAACATTTAGGGAAATTCTGCAACAATATTTCTGAAAAGAGAAAATCTGGTGCTTTAAGAAAAGCATAAAGAAGCCTTGGTTTTGGTGAAAATTCTTGTGAGGTTACCATTAACAACCTTAGCAGCAAGACACCAACTTGTGAGATCTAACAATAAATGGCCAACTCAAACTTCACAAAAGAATCTACTCTCCAAATGAGGTCTTTCGAGTGGAAATGAGGTCCTTCCTTTTCTGTTTTCTCACAAGGAAGGATCATTGTACTTTGAGTGTATTGCCCGTGGGTTTATGAGAATTAAATTTTGGAAATGTCAATAAACCAAAGAAATTGAAATTATCAAAACAAACTCAAAACCAAGCAAAAGACTCGGCTACTTCAAAGGAGAGCATCGTTTTCTGTTTCTATAGAGAACTGAATATAATTCTCAACCTCAAAGTGCCTTGCCAAAATCCACAGCCATCTGAACTCAAAGAGAGTTGGAAAGACAATCCATTTTGGATCACTAATTACTCAAAATAAAGAATCCTATCACCATGACTAGCTCAGAGAATCTCACAACTATGACACTGCCAAAACTTGTCAAACCTAGGAGAGAAAATCCCTTTTGGCTCTCTTGGGTCACCCCAAGTACACAATTTTATGACTTGAAGACAACTGCTTAACATCATTTTACAGACTCTAATATTTAAGAATAAACCTAAGTGATACAACCAAAACCCACACGGAAGTATTAAAGCCCAAAGTTATCAATACATCTAAGTACTTTTAAGACAGCCAATAAACCTCAGCAACTTCCGGAAATTCCCAATAACTCCCAATATTGATGCTATTTATCTGTCGTACTCAATAGTTCTTACAATCAACCAGAAACCCATAATATTTGAAGAATGCAACAGTATAGTAATCTGTAGCTCTCCATGTTTCTATTTTTCAAGTAGACTAGCAGTAATTGCAAGCATTATTCGCAGAAGTTGTAAGCATTAATCAAATATTTAACAATATCTCTACATGCTAAATCAATAATCCTGGCAATGATTCAACATAGAGTAACTTCTATAATCTTCAGCGTAAAGCATTAGCGATTTTCAATAAAAGTAATAAATATCAATATTCTTCAAAATCAAGATGTTAAACCTCAACAGCTTGCAACATTAAGTATTAAGTGGTGGAAAACTCAATTACATTTTATCAGCTTCCCACTTAGCTTGTCCCATTATTCTTCGGTGAAAACTGCAACCAAAAAACAAAAAGTAAACTCCTTATATTAATTAAAATAACGAGCAAACCCGACTTAGTAACAAATCAGACTAAACAAGCTAAACTGTAGCCAAACACTTGGTGTTCCCAATCATCCGGACTCGGAAATGCCTAAAAAATCTCCAAATTCATCAAAACAAGCTCTAAGACCTCCAAAATCATCATAACAAGCTCTAAAACCTCCAAAATCATCAAAAGAAAACTGAAAAACCTCCGAATTCGTCCAAACAGTGCTTTAAAAGTTAAAACCCTGCAAATTCATCGAAAACGAAGTTCACAAGCGTACCAATTAATCAAAACTAAACTCGGAAACCTATGAATTCAACAAACTGAAGCTTCAAGACCTTCAAAATCATCCAAGAAAAGCTCCAAAATCAACCAAACATTCGTAAGAAACCCTTTAAGTTAATATAAAGGAGGCTCAAAAATATCTAATTCATCCAAAATGACTCAGAAGCTTTGAAATCATCAAAATAAAGCTCATCAACCTCCATTCTAATAGCCTAACGAAAATCCATCAAAATGATGTTCAAGAAGCTTCAAAATGGTAGAAATACAGCGTATAAACCTAACCAATCACTAAATAAACCACAAGAAACTCCAGATTCGTGCAAATGGACTAAAAAACCTCAAAATTCACCAAAGAAACTTCAAAACTCTCTAAATTCTTCCAAACAAGGCTTAAAAACCTCCATATTCACTAAACATTCTAAAAAATCTCCAAAATCGTCTACATGATTATCCAACAGCCTCAAAATCACCGAACAAATCGCCACAAAGACCACATTCATCCGAATACACCTCAAAGACACCCCAAAAATCCAAACTAATCTCGAAACCCTCCAAAATTCATCTAAAAGAAGCTCAAAAACAACAACATTCAAAAACAAAAAAAAAATAAAAAATCTTCCATATTCATCCAGACGAAGCTCAAGAAACTCGAAACTCACCAAACAAACCTTTTAAGTCTCCAAATTCATCCAACTAAGGCTCAAAAAACCTGCAAATTCATCAAAACGGAGCTCTAAAACTCTTAAAAACTATCGGAAGAAATATCAAAAGACCTCAAAAATCAGCAAACAAGACTGAAATAGCTCAACATTCACCAAATAAGCCTCAGAATCCTTCAAATCCTCCCAGTGAAAACTATTAGGCATTCAAGCTCATCAAATAGGAACTTAAAAACCTTCAAATTCATCCCAACAAAGCTCAAAACGCTCAGAACTCTTACAAACGGAGCTCAAGATTTTCCAAATTAAGCAAAACATCTAAAATCCTTCAAATTCATCGAGATAAGCTAAAAAATACACTAAATTCATTCAAACAAAGTTCAAAATCCTTCAAATTCATCAATATAAACTACAGAACCCACGAAAACCATCAAAAAATTCCAAAATCCTCCAAATTCGTCAACTCAAAGCTCAAATTCGCCGTAAAAGTTACCTTCTCGTAATTGAAATTGCATGAAACAGCCGCCAATTGTTAAGACGGCTAAAACAAAAAACATCTGAGAAACGTAACGATACGAACGGGAATAAATCTTTTTACCTCCTAATTTTACCTCAACTTCCCTTTTAACGGCGGCAAAGTGATAAAAAAAAGACCGCCACGGTCGTAGACAAATTCCTTTAAATAAAAACATTAAGTATCACAAGATTATATTAATTTAATTTGAGATTCGCTTTGAGGTTCGCGCCACCGCCTCGGGCTCGGAATCCGAGCCGAGAATTACCACAGCTTCGGGGATAATAGACGGCCCAGATTGCCCTACTACAGTACTCCTAACCAATAAGATGCTCGCTCTGTAGGTTTGGCCACTGCCTGAGATTCTGCCGCGTATGAGCTCTGAGATGCGGTGCCGAAGCTCAGGCTCGGGAAAACTTTGAACAAGTCATGGTCGTAATGGGGCCGAACGCGGGTCCACCGCGCGCGTGGGTCCCGCGGCGACGTGGCAAGCCAGATGGCCGTACACGTGGCCACGTTGTGACCCCAAGATATGCGCTAGGTTTGTCTTTGCCAAGGTTTGTTGCAGATTTTTTTTGTAAAGTAGTATTAAACTATGATGATGACTTTGTGGTCAAGCAAACCCAAAAAAATGAATTTTATATTTCATGTGGGTGTCTTGTTTAGGCAGGGATTATTGTGGTGTGGGAATTTGGTTTATTTGGTACGTGGGGAACAAATTCTTTTTTTGTTTGTTTTGTGCATTTGGATTTTTTATGTAAAGTTGATTTGAACATGAATGATATTTCCATATGCACTCCCAATGTGAACTTTGGGATTTTGGATTGTCATTTGGTTTTAGTCCATGGTAATGATTGGCTTTGGCACGGCTAGTGAGAAAAGTCTGCCTAATTATAATTTGTATATTTGGTTCTGTCTCCAAGAACAAAAGTCTATGTTGTTATTGTTTAAGAGTTGATTAATGAAATTTTAGTGGGACATTTCTGAACACTGAAATAAATGTTGTTGATTGAATGTTGATTAATGGGAGATTGATTGGAAAGAGAGAGTGCAATTTATTGATTGTTTATGTAATATAATGGGTGTTTTGAAAAAGAAAAAAAAACATTAAATGAAGTTAGATTATAAAAAGAATAATGCAGTTCAAAAGGAACTGTAGAAAAAAGGAAAAGATCAATACAATTTACAGTCACAAGAGTATAACTGAACGAAAATAATGTATATAAGCCTTACAAACTAGAAGAATGATGCCCATCATATAGTAGAAATAATTATTACAATAGTCTAGTTTTTAAAGAGAACTATTAACATGTAGCAAATACAACAACATAGTGGCAAGATGGAAAGAGTGGCACTTATAATCTAAATTTGAATAAACTTTGCAGTCATTTGGAGCATCGAATATCCCCTTCATGAAGTTGTAAGAATTGATGTTTAATCTTCTCCAAGTGTCTCTTATGCTTTGTCTCTTCATTAGTGCCACCTTTTAGCTAAAAACACATAAATATAAACTATAGAATGATGTTAGAGTAAAACTTTAGCATTTTAAAACTTTGATGAGCATCTACTTTTCCAAATGTTAAGAAAATTAGTTTGTTTTATAAAGTCAGCCACCAAATTATTTTGAAGACCAATATCCAAAACAACTTCCTTCTAGTATAACACGCGATCAAAAATAGCAGGGAGATGACCAAAAACTGCATTCCATTTTCGTTTTGCCCACATATAGTCCCAAAAAATATGCTTCAAACTTTCATTATGTTGACAAAAAGGGCATTTTGTTGGCTAAAGTTTCAAAAATTTCAATATGTCCCCTACTAGCAATTTATGATGCAAAATTTTCCAAGTCAAAATCTAAGCATTAGCCTCAGCTTTAGATTTCCAAATTTGAGCACTCAAATTCTTCCACTTCTTTTCATGAAATCTACATTTCTATTTCTTATTGAGTCTTGGATTTAGTGCCATTATTGGTAGTAATTTTAAATAGATTTTTTTCAAAGGGAAACTGTAGAACTAATGATTATCATCGTTTTCAATCTTTGAAAACATTGCAACATAGGGGAGTACAAAGCTTCATGAGTAATTCTAAAGGAACCAAAGACTTCACAAAAATCACAAACCCTTGAATTTTGCTATTTAGTTTAAAAGAGTTCTTAATAAATTGCCAATTATACTAGTCAAGAGTGTTAAAGTCTCAATCCCCAAAGTGTTGTACACCCTTCTTGAAAGATAATTAGCTTGCTTTGGAAAGGTAACAACCAAAGGTTGCCCATGATACTGAACAAGTTTGTTCCACCAGATAGACAAAGTAGAAAAGTTGAAGCCATGCTACAGAAAATCCCACCTCCAGTTCAAAAATTTGTAGACTTGTTGTCAAGCCTTCTAGATTGACTAAAAAGGAAATGATGCCTTAATGTGAAATAAAGGTGCAAGTAACACCTTATCCAACCATTCAACTCCTTGCCACTTATTATTCATAGCAACATGAACAATTCGATGGCGAACAAGGATTTTCCATTGTTCATCTCTAGATACAACTATTACTATCCACTTAGTTGATAACCAGGTCCCTTGCGTTTTGGGATCAACCAGCCCTAACCCACCTTTATCTTTAGATTATTACAATGCAACCAATATGTGGTTTTGAAACCAGCCTTACCATCCCAATTAGTCCATAAGAACTTCTGAATGATTTTATTCAAATCTTCATATCCTTTTTTGGAGGGCATCCAACATGAAGAATAATAAACGTGAAAGGCCAAGAATATCCAATTAACCACTTGGATTTTACCAACAAGTAAAATATATTTGTTCCCCTAAGTAAATATTTTATTTTTTAACGTATTTAAGAACCAATTCCACATATCAGACAATGTGACACCCAATCCAAATGATGTCCAAGTAATGAGTAATATGTCCATGCTTAATCTACTTCCATTTTTTAGGAATCCATTGAGGAACTAGATCAAATTGGGTCATAAAAAAAATTGTTTTATGATGAGAAACCTTGGATCCCAAAACAACACAATAAAAATTTAGAACCCCAAAACATTATTAATTTTTGTTTCAAATTTCTGAATGAAAAGCATATTGTCAGATCAACAAAGTGGAAACTAAGAACAATTGTATTGTTGGGGATAGATATTTATTTAATCAAATTCATTTGATTAGCCTTCTGCGGTAAATAACCTAATGCACCACCAACAATAACATAAAGAAATGGGGATAAGACACCCTTGCCTGATAGAGCATTACAAAGGAAAAGGATCACTCAAGGAATTATTGAGAACCAATTGGGCATTAGCATCTTTGAACAACATATGAATGTATTTACATATCTTGGGACCAAACCCCAACCATTGTAAAATTTTGATGATAAAACTCCACCTCATTATCTCGTATGCTTTGTCAAAATTTCCATCTTGACCAATAAAGTATTTTGTCTCATTTGTTGTTCCCATTCACTAGTTCCCAAGATAGGATTAAATTATCAAGGATATATCTACCTCTTAGGAAACCAGTTTGTTCAGGTTGAACTATACCTTTTTCCACTAGTTTAATCCTTGCAGCTAAGGCCTTAGCAATAATTTTGTAAGAAGTATTAAGCAAGGTAATAGGACGCCATCCAAAAATAGAACCCACATTCTTACCTTTTGGGAGAAGTTTAATCAAACCTTTATTAATCTTAGGCCCCAAAGGTCCATATTTCAGTGCTTCTAACCATACATGATAAAAACCTTCCTTGATATGTTGCCACATGATTTGATAAAATTTAATTGAAATTTCATCAAAACAAGGGCTTTATTAGGAGCATTGAGAAAATAGCATGTTTTAAGTCATCTAAAGATAGATCTCGATCAAGAAATTGGTTGTAATCAAAATCTACCTTTTTTGGTATGTATTCTTTGATGATATCTTCTAATATTGCTTGTGCGCCTTGCCAATGAGGATCCTCTCTAAACAAATTTTCATAAAATTTATGAAACATATATTTAATATCTTCCAAATTGGTATGCACCTATCCTGAATCATCTTGAATAGCTCCAATAAAATCCTTTTTATGTTTGTAGCTTAAATAATTGAAGAAGTACTTGGAACCTTTATTACCCTCTTTATTCCAGTGTAATCTAACCCTGATTTTAGCTCCTTGTCCTTTATATATATCAAATATGCAAATTTGAGTTTCAATTGCAGCTATAGAAGTTTGGATCTTAATATCATTTGGATTTGAGTTAAGAAGTTTTCTATACATTTATAATCTCCCTTGCAAAGATCCTTCTTTTATGTTTATGTTGCCAAGCTAATCTTTTACCAAAGGAGCAAAGAGAATCAGCACATTGTGAAATAATAGCATTCCACCATTCCCTGTAGGATTCCCCTTCTTTAGGCTTGGGGATGGAGTTCTAAATACCAACCAAAGCAAAAACACATAAAGGTATTTTTAGATGTGATGTATTAAGATTAAAAGGTAAATGATACTTCACTCCATCAGTATTCAATAAAGTAATAGTACAAGTGATAAGAAGTGATCTAAATGAGTAGTAGAATAGTCAACTTTTACACAATTCCCAATAGCATCTTGAAGTAATTGCAGGTTAGGAGAGATATAAAACCTATCAATTCTGCTAAGTTTTTTATCCACCCCAAATCTGCAATTAGTCCAAGTGAACCAATTATTCTTGTGAGTGGAGCTCTTTTTGTGAATAGGATCTATAACTCCCAAGGAATTATGACAATAAACCCACTTATCAAACACTTCATTATTTAACTTGGCATGACTAAACCAGCTATGATCTATATGATTCTCCACCATATTAAAGTCACCTCCTATAACTTAATCAGCTTGAAGGAAGCTTTTGGTCATCCAATCCAAAAACTCACTTCTCTTTTTTGCAATGTTAGGAGCATAGATATAACGTAAACCAATGGGATGACCACTGATAAAAGAAAGGATCCAAGCACAAGTATGTGAAGGGTCTTCTCCTTTATTAATGACAAGTTTGTTAACCCAAGAGGAAATACCAATAACAACCGCCCTCTTCTTTCTCTATGTGACACGTAGAAGAAAACAACATCCCTCCATACATTGAATAGAGAAGAACCAAGACGCGAACCACTAAGTTTTACTTCTTGTAAAAAGATAATATCAGGGTTCCATTTACTTATAGCTTCCTTAACCTTGTATTTGCGATGAGGGAGAGAAATCCCTCTTACATTCCAAGAAATAATTATAAACTTCATGTTGAACCAAATTTAGGAAGATCTTCCTCTTGTGGAAAGGCCTTGAACTGATTAGCAAGAGTGCTATTATGTTATGATTGCAACTATTCCTTTTTCAGCAAGAATTAGAGACCTAGACCTTTGCCTACAAGGAGGCAAAAAGGAACCTTGTCTTGCTTGTGGGGAAGGAGATCTTTGTCTCGCAAAATATGAAGGAGAACATTATATCATAGGTGAAGATGGAGAAGTCTTCTTAAGAAGATTCAAATTATGATTAGGAGGCGATGTAGGGTAATTAGATAGAGCCAAGAAACCATTTTGATAATCAAAAACCCATGAGGGTTCCTTCCTTTTCCTAACCATTCTCCACCCATCTGACATAGTGACATCCTTATAAGACGTAGAGGAATTCAAAATAGAGTTATTATTAAAAAAAAATCTTTCCAAAATAACCTTGGCTTGTTGTTGCACATGTGAAGATTTTGTGGGAATCTCAGTGATCTAAGGAGTCATTTGGTTTTATTATGGGCTGAGGGTAGTTAACTCTTGAGTCTGAATAAATTTGTTTTTCTTGGTAATACAGTCTCTTAACAAATGACCTTCTTGTCTACAAAAGAAGCAAGCATTTGGCTTGTTCAAGTATACAATTGGCTTTAAATAAAACTCAAACTCTAGACCTATTAATTTAATATTTTTAGGTAGTTGTTGATTAAGATACATTTCCACACAAACCCTAGGATGAACCCTCAAACTAGAAAATTCATCTGTATTATTTTTACACCATATGACTCTACCATTTTTTTTTACATTTTCTTTCAAGAATGGTCTAAAGGTAAGATTCAAAATTGGTAACTCTATCCACATTGGGTATTTGGACCTTGAAGGGCCTTTTGGGTGGAAATCTAATGTTTCGGCCTGTAGGTAACAAACCTTCCCACAAATAACCCAAGTTTCATATTGAAGCACAACTTGTGCATGGTCAACTAACTTGAATTTGCAAGACACATAACCTTTTCCCAACCCTCTCAGAGCCTCTATTTCCCAACCCTTGTTTTCCCAATTGATTTTGGCCCATTTGTAAAAGTTTTATTCATAAGGAATTTCCCTCTGAAAAAATAAAATGATAGATTTATGTTGACATTCAGCAATGCAGTCAATCACATCATCGAGAAGCATAAATTCTAAATTTTTACCTCCTTCCCCACATGTAAACTCCTTCAATTCATTATTAGCAATTTTTTATTTATCTTCTTTGGTGTTATCCAAAATATTTTCAACACCTTCAACAATTAATTGATTTGAAATAAAAAATTTAAGGGCACTATGACAATGAATGTTGAGAATGTGGAATATGAGCTCTTATTGTTTTATATAATGGTTAGTTTCTGGGGCAATGAGTGCAATCTTGTTGCCTATATTTTTTTTAAATAATGCTTAAATGAGGATTATAATGGGGCCCTTACCCTCTGAAAAGTGTATAAAAACTATGACAAAAAAGGGTTTAGAAAGAAAATACAAGTTTTGAATATGAAAATATCAAGTCATCAAAATATAAACTAAGTACAGAAAAAAAACTACAAATAAAGTCTAAGACTAAAGATAGTAACAAATCTAGAAAATCAATTACATTGTTTGGGACAATAATGTTACAAGTTGTTGTCATCCTTGAGCAAGATGTATTTGTGTACCTTGAAGAAAAATGATAGAAAGAAATAAACAAAAAGGATGGTGTTGTAGACACCAAAAAATAACTAACATATTCCACCATCACCTCTCATCAATTATTCTTCTAATTTCAATTAAATAATATTAACATCATTTTCACTTCATCTTCAACAATTAAATAATTTTAAATATTTAATTATTTAAAATTTAATTTTTCCTTTCATTTCTACTTAAATTAAATAATTTTAAATTATTTAATTAATTCATTATTCCATCATTTTCCTCTATGTTAATTAAATAATTTATTAATTATTCCTCTCTTACATATTAAAATTATTTAACTAGTCCAATTCTTGATAATTAGATAATTTTTTATATATATTTAATTAAACTAATTATTCTTCCATAATTATCCTCTTCTAAAAATAAATAAAATTACTATTTTATTTATTACCCCAAGTGTACATGAATTAAATTATTTATTTATTTAATTCCTCTATTAATTACTCATACATTTTCCACCTCACTAGTTAACTCACACTCACTTCCAATCCACTCTTCAATCAAATCAATCCTCTATTCAATCTATTTAGTCTAACTCATAGTCACTCTCACTTCTTTGATCAATCAATCCACTTCACTACCTCATACATTCAATTCACTCAAATCATGCAACCAATTGACTCCTCATCTCTCTCAATCAATTTCTCTCAAACATTCTCATCCATTGATATGTTTAGTCTTTCATTCAATCTCAATCATTGATTGATATCACACAATCTATAAAATCAACCTTCATCCATCTCATTTTCTAACCAAAATCTCTCCATAAATCTACATATTCTTTCTATCATTATCATTATCTAAGTGTTTTGTGTTAAAATTTAAGAGAAACTATAATACCATTCTTCAAGGTGCAATTGGAGAGCAATGGAGCTAAGCAAGGTCATTGCATAAGGTTGTTATCATAAGTTTGCTTTATTTTGTTATGCAATTTCCATATGCTTCATTGATGTAATTTGAATTGGTTGTGATTCGAGTTTATTATTGTTGATGTTCAATTTTTACAATCAATTTTCTAGGTCATATAGGTACTATAAATTGAGATGAGAATTTGTCTCTTGTACAAATAATTATTTATTTCTTATCACGCGCAACCAAAAAATAATGTTTAATGGCCACAAAGTAAATGCAAAACCTTATTTGATTCATCATGAATAATTTGGTGAAGATTTAAGAGAACTTATTAATTTCATGTGATACATTTCATTCATTGAACCAATTAGCAATTTTAAGATCATTTGTGACCCACTTACACTTGTCCAATTATGATTTTAGCAATAAAGCAATAAAGCAATAAAACAATAAAACAAAATGAAGGTGGAGAATGGGAAAATCTCAAGGAAGTCTTTACTTTGTGACCATAGTTTTCTTAGAGAATGAAGTGGAACTAAGAGTAGAGAAATGTGTTTCAAATGATTTTATATATTAATAAAATGGAAATTAGTCCTTGAATTCTATAGGTAGCAAGGGCAAGGGGCAAATCCCACTTATTTTCATCAAGGAATGGATTCCAATCCAACATGGCCTTTATGATTTGAGAAATTATATCCCATATTTTAGCTAGACAAGTAACAAGTATGGGTGATATGCATTTTAGGTGGATTGAGGATATCCACTCAAGGAAGATAAAAAGAGGGATGATGAACTTTACAAGAACCCAATACATGCAAAATTTAGGAGTAATAGTAGATAATTGATTGAGAAATTCATCAATTGCATCGTGTCAACTATATTGCATTTTGTTACTACACTAACCTCTTTGCTCAACCAAGAATCTATACATGTGGATTCATTTTCCATTTTGTCAACCTTGAAGCATTCATGAAGCATTTAATCTAAGATAAATATAGAGGTGGTCATCTAGTGCAAGGAGGAAGCCATGAGAGCATAAAGTAGAAGTTTATTTAAGAGAAAAGGTGGAGGGAAGGGAATGAAGTGACAAGATAGTAATAGGTTAAGGAAGGGAAGGGAAAATTAAGCGTCACATCAAAAAATAAAGGCCATGGAACATAATAAATGTATGAAGAGGTATTCATAAATCCCATAAAATTATCATGAATAAAACTAGTGAGAGGTGATTGAAGATCAAGAAAGAGATTATGATAATTTATAGATGACACATAAGGTTAATAAACATGGTGATCATGAAAAGGGTGACAAGAAGTGAAGATTAGATAGGGAAGCAAGAGATGGGATGAAGGGCTAGTTGATGTTACAAGACACGTGACAAAATCTAATTCTAAGATTTATAACCCAAGCAATAAGGGAAGAGGTTTTAAATATTGGGAAAAAGTCCTAGGTTTCCTTGTGTATTAGTAAGGTGAGCAATTAGGTAGTTTTCTCCTCAAAATTATATTGGAGTGATGATTCTATGAAGTGTTAAAACATGTTAAATAAATAATTGGAGCTTCCAATTTAGTCATTCCCTTTCATATAATGCATTAATGACCAATTGAGAGTGTCATTTAATGATTAGATTATTGACCTCTTAAGAATTTTCCAAATGCATACCTTTTGTCAATCATTGGAATTTTTCCTCATTATTTGAAGCATGATAGAGGAAAGCAGAGGAGGTGACAAAAAGGTTGTCACAATGATATCGCAGAAGGGAAGCAATACTATCTATGCATGGGTTGCCTCATTAGGTCACATTAAAATTTAGTCTACAATGGCTCACTAAAGGGGGTTATGCATTTTGTGTATAGCCTTTATATTCTAGTACTTGCATCTCATTGATGAGCTCCTAGAACATTATTTGTTTTAGAGGATAATGTGTTTATGTTTAATTTAGAATTGATATGAAGCCTATTAAAAATAATTGTGAATGAAAAAATTAAAGGGGAATAAGGGTTTATTTTTTACAAGGTTAACAATGCTTAGTTTTTGTATTAAATTTTATTAATATTATGTATGATAATTTTCTAGTAGGTCATTTTGTTATCGAAGGGAATCTAAGGTTTGGAAATTCTTCCTACACTAATTTGAGAGGAGTGACAAATAGAAAAATATTTAATATAATATGTATAAAAGAAACAAGACCACAACATAATTCACCATAACACAATGATGTATCCTAGGAAAACCCTTCAATAAAAATCCCAACCTTAAAAATCCAAAATAATTTATTAACTAGAAATAATATTGGTTACAATACAATATAGTCAAGGAGCATTCATAGAAGACAATAACACTAATTATTAGGTTTGGAGTAACACCAATAACATAAAAATACCTACAAAATAAACTATATATAGTCCATCCAAAGCACCCAATAAATATGGAGAATAATACATGAAATAAACAAAGGGGATGAAAAAACCTTTAGTTAATACCACCTGAAAGTGACACTTAAATTCCTAGTCAAATTATAATTTCCAAATCCCAAGAAGAGTCCTCATATTAAATATAATATATTACTTACACTTGTCATAATATGTCATAGTTATCCTCCCAATTCGGGCACTCTGATTTGTCTTATTTAAACCCTTCAAAGATGTTTTATGAAAATCATAATTTTATTTCAAAGGTTTGGGAAATTTTGTTGGTCAACATGTGTAACTCCATTAACAACTCTCTCATGCATTAAAAATGTTCTCATGAGTTTTATGTGGGGGACCTAACTTCCAAAGTCCATAACTTTTTATCTAGGAAGCTATTAGAATTTTTATACCCTCTTTCATGGCCCATCAGTGATAACCAACCTAAGAAATATAAAATGGCCTATGTTGTTGTTCTTTCTTTTTGTAGGCACCTACAAGGCTTTCATGCCTTAGCAAAAACCAAGTTGTTAAAATTTCCAAAACTTGGCTAAGTAGTTGATGTTATGGTCCTCCATCAATAGTATGCCCAAATGGGTGTCCAAGATTGCAGATTTGACAAAGGTTGCTTGAGAATTGGCCAAGTTATAGCTAATCGAAGTTTCCTATGGTTCATCAAACCACCTTTGGTGCTGAAAAAGGTTCTTTGAATTAGGGTCAGCTCTGACATAGGTTCTTAAAACCTCTCTAACCTCCTATTTAGTTTTAGGTTCCATGTGGAGGTCCAAGTGATGAAGCAAAGGTTGAAAATTTTGAAATTCAAGAGAAAATTAATTAAGTATTCTATCAACAATTTTGGTGATTTTCAGAACCACTGCCAGCTCTGATGGAGATTCTCAAAACCTCTCCCTTTTTTGAAAATAGTGTGAAATTATTTCAAATAGGCCAAAGCAAGGGGAAAGTTTAAGTTTTCAAAGTCAGTTGAAGGAATATCAAATCATTGGTGATTTAGGTGTTTCACCAAACCACCATTGACTTTGACAAAGGTTCTTTAAGCCTCCCATTTCTCTAAAAAAGTCTCAAAGTGCTTTATAAGGGTCGAGAATAGAGCAAGATGAAGGAAATAAATAAACGAAGGATAAAGTGAGAAGGCGCAACATTCTCAAAGTTTTCATTTTGATGAAGAGGAAGTAGGATGAAAAGAAAGTTAAGTATTTTGTTGGCAATTTTGGTGGTTTTCGAAGCCACCATCGGCTCCGATGGGGATTCACATAACCTCTTGTTTCTTTGACAAGGTCTTGAGGTTCTTCATGGGGGGTAAAAAGGAAGGAAAAGGGAAATATTTGAACACCCAATTGTATCTTTTAGCCCTTCATACTTTTGCTTACTTGCTTGTCATATTGCTATCACCATCGGCCCTAAGGTCTTCCTCATTACTTTTGAAGAATTGGCTAAGGATTTTTTCCTTTTTCAAATTTTGAGATTTTTATTTTTTCCTTACTCACTTACATGTTTTAAATCCATTCCCATATACATTCCTCTTGACTCCCAATCCCCAAAATTTTCCCTTCACAAAATTTCAAGGTCCTTTTCATCAGTTTTCGGCCATCGGGACTTATACTTTTAAACTCTTTCCTTTTTAAGAATTTGTTAAGCATCATTGTCAATTCTTGATTGTCGAATTATCCCTTCACCCCACATTATTCCAAATATTTTCACCAAATTTTGGACTCTTGGTGCCCCTCATACTCTCCTTAATTAGGTAGTAGGCCCGATGGTTGATGGTCAATGTTCGACATATGTCTTCTCTTTGGGGTTTCAAGATTAGGAGTGATCTTCTCCTTGGATTTTCGACAATAATTTCCTAGTTGGATCAACACCCGACGCCCAACAAAGGTATCAGGTTGTGAATAATATAATATTTTATTTATTAGTTTGATGGTCAGCTCGAGCTTGAGAATTTGATGATACTCCCAAAAGGTGTGTTTTCAGCTCATAAATGCCATTAATGCTCAACGACTCTTCTCATAAATCTAATCTTAGCTTCTAAGGATACAAAGATGGAATTTAATTATTTTGAGCATAGATATAAGGAATATTGAGGTTCCATGCTTCATTTATTTGTCTACAAGTGTCCTTTCTATCAAAGTCCCATACCCAGACCATGGATTTTATGGGTGATCTCCAGACTTCTACACTCATTCTCAAAGATCATTAGTGCAAAGATATGGCCAATGCTCAGAGAATGATTTATATACTTGTTCACTCAATTTTGATTTGGTGGATAAATGTCTTCATGTGGTTGGTTTTTGGTGGTGGCTAGGGTTTCCCCCTTCTCCTTCGTGCCTTGGCACATTTTTTGGAGTTTCTCTTCAAAATAAAGGCCTAGTTTGGGATATTTTGTAAGTGTTTCTCTATTAGGCATTTTAGTTATATACATTAGACAAGTGTAATCACAATTATTCCTTTGTATTTATGAAATTTGAAATTTTACTTCTTCTCTCCTTTAGATATGTTGTGTAGATTTCTCTTGCCTTCATGTCTAAATGTATTTTTTCCATTTTATATGTCTATATGTTGTGTTAACTATGTTTGTAGGTGATGATTATGAATCTTTCATTTCCTTCCAGTATCTTGTCAAACCCTAACCTCCATATGTACCCCTGTAAATTAGTAGAATAGAGGATTGTGTAAGTCCTTTTGAATTCTTTTATTGATGCATTATGTTGTTCTGAGTAGGAAGAAACAAATCTAGTTTAGGTGTATCACTTCCCCTTCCCATTTTTATGTAGTTATTTATTTCCCTTTTCCTTAGCAAGATGGTAAAATAGGACTAGTGATAGGGTTTCATATGTTGGGTTGGACCAACATATCTATAACTAGTTTAGAAAAGGAAATCAACCTTCTTCGGAGATCTAATCTCAACTACAAGGTCCCACACCTTGAGGTTATTTTCATTGTGTCATTGGATTGTTTAGCCTATGTTCTACAAGGTGTAATTTCATGTGACAACAATTTAGCCAATCGATCCCTTTTTTAAAATTTAAGACCTTGAAGAGCTCCATGTCACCATAACCACTTCAATCTATTAAACCTTGTTATGTTAACTCTAGAGCCTAAAATTAAATTTACATTGTTAGGATATTAGTATTAATATGTAAGATTGAAATAGATTTTTTGACATTCTACCACTTATTAAACAACTTGCAAGAGCAAAGTGAATAACAACATTGTTAACTAATACCAGGGACTAATAGGCCTATGATCTTGCAACACCGAGTGAACTTGTCTATACTCATCAACTTCATTAATGTATATGTAACATTATTCAAAGTGTCAACTTTATCCAATTTCACCCTTCTATCCTCTACCATGTCTCAAAAAATGGTATTAGACATCGATACGCTTCACCCACGCATGACAGTTAGATTATTTGCTAAGTAGATTCCACTCTGGCTATCATAATAAACTCTAAAACCTCTGACTCAAGCCCAAATATAAACATAGTCTCAAAATCTACATGGCCTCATTATATGCATTACTAGTTTCTATTTACCATGTCTATATTATGCATAAATTGGGACCACAACTTATCACTCACTTATCCAACTCATTACATCATTGAATAAGCTAAACATGTATCCACTAGTAGACCTTGTGTTCTTAACATCCTCTAGTTAATCCAGGTCCATATAACCTTATATATCCATTAAGTAAGTGACAAAAATAGTGCCCCTTAAAATCGTAAAGACCATCTTAACTTCAACATGATATTCTCATCCTAGATTATCCATTTAATGGATTAAAACTCTTATAGATTGGGAAATGCCTTATCTAGTGTAGGCCATGACATATAAAAGGATCCCAACCATACTAGCATAAAGCATTAAACTTGTATATTTCATCTCTATGGGTGGCATACAATATTACTCAACTAAAATATGTGTCCCCACATAAATATAAATAATCACTAGTCTGTTGTTAATTATACTAAAATATTACAAAATAGGTTCAACATAGTGATAATGGTATAATAATCACTAGCATGTCCATGATAAACATAATGATATGAATTTGACCTGAAAAAACACTAACACCAAAACATATGAATCAAATTATTAACCCATATTATAAGAGACTATTTTAAACCATTGAGGGATTTCTTTAACTAATGAATCAATTTTTACTTACCCTTCTTAATGTAGTTCTTTAGCTATGACTTTTAGTTTTCGTCCTCTTTCTCACCATGAAAGAAAGTTGTTTTCACATCCATCTATTCATCCAAGAGATTTAAAGTAGCAACACAAGAGAATATAATTTTGATAAACGTTAACTTTGTAATAGGTGAGAAATTTTCATTGAAATATATTCCCTCAATTTTAAATTCATCCTTTCGAGAATATTTATCAAAATCATCATTAAAATTAGCTTCTTCTTTTTTCTCCTCTTACAACCTCTTCTAAAGTGTTCATCTTGCTACAATTCTAAAATTTTACCTTGTCTTTCTAAGAGACTTAAATCTCCCACATGATTTAGATATTCTCTTATCCTTACTATCCTTTTATTTAGACTACTCACAAACAAATCTAAGGGCTTCCATTCTAGACTCAATATACTTTCACCTTGTCTCCTTTGATAGAGGAGCAACCATAATTTTATCAAACATAAGCTATGTGACAATGCTTCCAATAGCCATTACCAAAATATTACAAGTTTGAAAAAGAACACAAAGGGTCGTGCATCAATTTTCCTCTTCTATCTTCACACCAAAAATATGTAACTAGATTATAATCATGTTACATTTATCCTAAAAGTATTCAACATTATTATAATTAACATCACCCATCCTCAAAATGTATAACTTCTTTTATATAAAAAACTTATTAACCAGGGATTTATCCTGGTGTAGGTTCCCCAAATTTTCTCATTAGGTTTTGTGATGGACTCTTCATAGAAATTAAATAGCATATAACCTACCAAGTAAATCTTGATAAGGCTTATTTATTTTTTGTCTAACAATACCTAATCATCTAATTATATTGAAATTGTTTTGAGCCTAGATACTATAGTCCAAAAATCTCAACGTGTGAGAAAATCCTCCATCTTGAACTTCTACAACTCAAATTCAGTGAAACTAAATTTTTGCATATCCAATCTAGATGTGATTTCCATATTCCCTCAAACAAAGGTGTTTTCTATACACACTTCCACTCAAACCAAGAATAGTAAAAAAAACCTTGTTTCTACCACTCGAGAATTAAATTTATTAGCCTCAAATATTGAATGAAATGAAGTTAAGTTGGGGAAATTCTTCCTACACAAATCTAATAGAATATAATAATTTAAAATAGGATCTCAAATAATTTAAAATAAAGGAAAAATACAACAAAACCATTCACCATAGCATAATAATGTATCCTAGGAAAACCCTTTCACAAAAAAACTAGCCTCCAAAATAAAAACCAATATATTAATCGATAACAATTGTTATAATATAGTTTAGGAAAAGAGCCTCCATGGGAGACAACAACACTCAAATCAAGAGTAATATTGGAAACATAATAATATTTATAAAATACACTATATAAATGTCATTCCAAGCACCCAATAAATAAACAATCCAATTCATGAAATATATTAAAGGAATCACAAAACCATGAGTCAATGCCACTCAAAAGTGGCACCCAAACTCCCTAATCAAATTCTAATGTGTAAATCCCAAGAAGGTTCCTCATGCTAAATATAGAATATTCCTCACATCTATTGCAATAATTTGTCACAACATGTCATATTTATCATCCGAACTTATCGAATTCAAAATCTTCAAATATAATTTATAAGATTCATAATGAAATATCATAGGTTGGTGAATGTTCTTGGTCAACATCAGTAACTTCCTCTTATAGTTATCTTACGTGTCATAGATGTGCTTACATTTCTAATGCGGGAGATCAAAATTTGTATCTAGGAAGATGATTAAGCCCATTTTTTAAAATGAAGATCCTAGAGAGCTTCACATTTACATAACCACCTTTAGTTGATTAAAGCTCATTTCAATAATTTTTGGATCTAAAAATAACCTATACATTGTATTTTAGTGTTATCAATATTAATATGCAAGGTTGAGACACCTTTTTTAATAATTATAATGCATAAGTGAGGTCAGAGATCATCTTATGAAGGAAAGGGATACTTTATTATAGTGTACAAGTGAGGTTGTGAACCATTTTACTAAGGAGTGGGCTGATTTATTATAATGTATCAACAATTTTATGGACCATTATTTTAAAAAGGAATAAATATTATTTATGAACTTGTAAATGTACCCTAAATTTAATTCTCTACAACCTCATTTATGTATATTTTAATATTTTACAATCTTAATGACATGTGCCTTGAAATATGGCCTATCTTTCTTTGGTGCCCAAATATTTGAGTTATAGTTGTCTTATCATAGTAGAGATTGTGGACCACTTTACTAAAGTGTGAGTTTAAATTTGATAGCTTTACTTACTAATACACCTAAAGTGTGGGTTTGAATTTGATAGATTTACTTACTAATACACCTAATTTTTAATATATTATGACTTGGATTGGTATGCTCTCCAAGTTACAAGTTTTATTTACTATAGAATCGTGGTATCTAATGGGTCTAGCTATTAGCTTGTTTTCTGTTGCTTTCACATATTCTTTTAGACACTTTTAGATATATCTCCTAGGCAAGTCGTACTTATTATGTAGACTTGGACATAAAATATAATAATGGAAATATGGTTATGATATAATGAGTATTGCATGGTTTATACATAGATATGCATGAGATGTGGATGGAATTCTATGTTTTAGTTATGATAGTTAGAATTGTGTACATGCTTTGTGAATTAACTGTTTTGCAGCCAAAGAGGAATTGTAGCATGTAGTAGTTGCAAGATGAGCCCGTAGCAAAAGGATGTCTGGGATAGCAAAACATGGGAGTTCTAGATTAAGATGAATGTGATGAATGTGATGATTGTTGATTAAAGGCGCCTGATGGAGATTGAACGTGCATCCTTATGGCCAGTTAATAAGTGTTGAAGTAGAAGGATTCCTTTATTGATAGGATTTTGACAAATGTTTGTGTGTTTAACACACAATTATGTTTTAAAAAGTTTTAGTCCTATTAGGATTCTTCTTTCTTTTCAGTTATGGGTTGAACAATTCATTTTTAACTAACACTCAGATATTTATGAGTGGAAGTTAATGATTACAATTAGTTGTTTCTTTGAATAAGAATCCCTTGAGCTTGTATAGAGTCGATGATTGAGTCCTTAGATCAGTGAGTTAGTTTTTCAGTTTTCTTATTATCAGTTATTTTTAGTTTCAAGACATTATGGATATTCATAATGATTGAATAAAATTTGTGAGAAGATCTTGTGTAAATATTTCATGATATGCAATGAATGAAGCTAATTTCATTGGAGGCGTAGAAGTTGTTAGTTAGATTTAGTTTCAATTAAAGTGAGAACAACCACTTGAACAAGCCACTCAAGGTAACTGTTCACTTCATTTTCCAGTTATTTATTTATGTTTTATGGTTGTTTCCTATTTATCATTACTTCATACACTTTATGCAAGTTAAACTAGAATCTCATACTTTGATTATTATTAATGAATATTCATGAACATGCATGTAATGGTTAACCAATAGTACTTTGGGGGTTAAATTAGATGAGTCATTAATTTTTATTAGTTTTGAGTTGATACAATAATGTTTTATTAGCAACAATTTAGTTACAGTTTAAGCTTTAGGTACCCATAGCCACTAGTTCTAATTTATGTCTTTTACTATTTTGCAATTCCATGAATTTCCAACAAGCAAAATAACTTGAATAGGATAGCTTAGGTAGTTTTGAGTCTCTGAAGGCATATACAATGCTGCACCACCGCAATTTTACAAACCTTGGGTTGACATTTTAATGTATCCTTTGTAATGTTGTGTGGATTGTTCAGTTAGATAAACCTTTGAATTGTGTAGGTTCTACCAAGTTTATAATACATTAGTTTAAACTCTACATTTTTGGCACTGTTGTTGGGGATGGTGCTATCTTCGTAGACTTATTTTTACAAGCTTTCATAGTGTACATCTTGTTTTCAGCATTAGGACTATTAGACTTAATGTTTTTCAACACCAAAAGTTACACTGACATTGTGTAGGACCACTGCTATATAAATCCATATTTAATGTATACAGAGGCGGAGAGATTCTTTGAGTAAATTCCTTCCCTCTTCATGCCAAGAAGCCATAGCAAAAATTGTTGAGCCCAGTACTCAAAGCAAGGGTAATACTGAAGAAGAAACTTCCCTATCACCAACATCTACCACACTTACAGAGGGAACATACCACACCATGGGGGATGCAATGGATGATGATTCTGAATGTGCAATAATTTGAGTTTCCAATCACTAACCACAAAAGGGCTACAATGTTGAAGAATATCCCTCCTTCAGCCTTACCATTCTTTTATGGGTTAATGACTAGGGAACCATATACATTTCTATTTGAATTTGATGTCCTATGCAAAAGGTATGACTATACTTATGATGCTCGTAGGCTCAAACTCTTCCCTGCAACTCTAAAGGATGTAGCCCTAAGATGGTTCCTGGGATTAGGTAGGGATGTTGTTCCTAACTGGGACACCATGAAGACATTATTCTTAGAGAAGTATCACGACTATCGTAGGGGACTTGATAGAAGGAAAGATGACATTTTCATAATGTCACAGAAGGAGGATGAACCAATAGAAGATTATGTGGAGAGATTTCAATTTACTTTAAAGAAAAACCCCACAAAATAAGTTGTCTGAAGAGTTCCTCAAGTTAGTATTTTTGAGGGGAGTTAATGATGACTACATGGATGCCCTAAACCTCATTGGATAAAGAGATATTTCTCAAATACCATTTCAAAACATTGTAAGGTTTTTAGTAATTATTCCAGGACCTTCACTAAAATGCGAAGAGGAGATAAGACATCCTCTATTGGTTAATCATCTACACGGGTTTCAAAGATAGAGTTAAGCAACCTATTGTCCAACATGAAGGAGGACATTATCAACCACTTATCAACTCATTTGGATACTCTCCACATCAAGAAGAAGCGAGAGGAAGCTGAGGCCATGCTCATTGAATATTGTCCAAGTTGTAGGTAAAGAAAAACAAACTATAAATGCAAGAGAGTGGCTAGTATCCAACAAGATAAAGTTGAGAAAACTATTTTTCAGCCAATTGAAGGAGATGATGGACAACTCTTCTAGATAGCACAAAGGAGGCCATGGAAACAAAGAAAAGGTATGCGACAAGACCTCCTCATATTTAATTTATCCTTTCTTATTGGGAATCATAACTTTTATGCTTGGAACTCTCAACCCTAGCTAGTACACCAAAATTAGTGGAAAAAACCTCAACAATGGCCAGAACAAAATTGGAACTAGCAGCAACCAAATCCTTGGCCACAACAAAATTTCTAGGGTTCCAGTTATAACCCCTAATGGCCAACACAACAAAATCAGTGGCAACCACAATGGAAAAAAGGCCAACAGTGGCAGCAACAAAACATGAACTATCATTAGTCTATGCTCCCTCCTCTACCACAACAAGCTACTATGCCTCCATCAAATCCTACATCCCAGTCACCCAAGCAACCACAAATACCTACCCTACCTGCACCTAAATTTAACAACAAGCCTGTTTAGCAGACCTATACTAATGAAGCTATGCAATACCGCACCTATGGGGTAGAGGTGAGTGATTTCCACCTCAGCTCAAGAAAACAACTTGTTGGACCTTCAACCCCTCAAATTATAGAGATGGAGGATGAGGAAATTGCAATTGAAGCTTTAGACAAAACACCTTTGGAACCTAAGTCAAAGCAGGTACACCAAACTATCATAAGTCTAAAGCCTCCTATTCCTAAATGCCTAGCTATTCAACAACATCACACATAGGCTAAGACAAATTTCTTGGGTCAATTAACAGATGTAAGCATCAAAATTCCACTCATCCAAGCTATCAAAGACATCCCTATTTATACTAAAACTGTGAGGGATTTATGTCTTAAGAAACCAAGAAGGAAAAGGAAGGATCGTCAGATAGTGTATGTCTTGGGCAACCTTACAGATATCATGTTAGGGAACATCATTGTCCCTAAGTATATAAATCCTAGTAGTCTAGTAGTGGACGTCAAGATTAATGGCACCCTCATGAAAAACACTTTGATAGACTTGGGGGCTGCAATCAATGTTATGACTAACGAAAGAATATAGTTACTTTAGTTAGCCAACCTCATGCCCACACAAACTATTTTATAACTAGTTGATAGGTCAACGGTCAAGCCTAAAGGAATTATTGAAGGCTTAGTCATTGCATTGGATTCCTGGGAATATCTTTTAATGATTTGATAGTTTTACAACCAAAGGTTAATCTTGCAAGCTACCCATTCATCCTAGGCAGGCCCTGGTTAGTTACAACCGATGCATTTATAGGTTGTAGGTCTAGCAATATGTTAATATCCAATGGGACAGTCACCAAGAAATTGGTTCTCTATCCTCTATCCCAACCACATGTTGACCTTGAAAAAACTATTTGGCCTACTTTGGATGAGGAAGATAACTATTCTCTGCAGACATTGATGACTATAGAACACAACCCTTTATTGGATGACCAGGATGAAGATGAGCTTATTTCTCACATAATTTTGAATGATTGCGGTAGGAGCCCACAACAATAGGATTGCCTCGCATGCCTACAAGACCCCTAGAAAAGTATTATACCTACCAATTCCTCAGAAGAGATATCTGAGATATTTTATTCCTTATACTACAGTAGTGTGTACCAATCATTCCAATCCTTGACCTCTCATCTGTGCAAGAATCATCCAAGGAATTAGAACTCATGCTAGGAAGAATTTTGAATGTAAATAATGCCTTAACTGAAGAACAACAAAATTCCTTGTACATAGTGTTCTAGGCACACTTAGCAGCATATGCATGGGATTATCATGATATGAAAGGAATAGATCCTAACTTATGTATGCATAAGCTTTATATCAATGATGGTTATAGACCCATTTGGCAGCCTCGGAGGCATATGAACCCTACTTTGAGAGACATAGTTAAAGCTAAACTTCGAAAGCTCCTTGATGTAGGTTTTATCTATCCTATATCAAACAATGAATGGGTCTCACCTTTGGTAATTATTCCTAAGAAAGGTATAAAATGGAGAGTTTGTATAGATTATAGGGAACTGAATACGACATCTAGGAAGTACCACTTTCCTTTTCCCTTCATAGATCAAGTGTTTGACTCTCTAGCTGGGAAAAAGTAATTTTCATTTCTTGATGGTTTTAGTGGTTACAATTAGATTGAAATTGCTCCAGAGGATCAGGACAAAACTACATTCACATGTCCCTGGGGTACTTATGCTTACTTTGTTCTTCCCTTTGGCTTATGCAATGCTCCAACTACCTTTCAAAGTGTAGTCCTCAACATCTTTTATGATTATGCTCATGACTGTATGGAAATATATGGTGATTTCACTACATATGGTGAAACCTAAGAGGAAACCCTTGGTAGTCTAGAAAAGGTGTTAAAAAGATGCAAAGAACACAACATGTCACTCAACAATGAAAAGTATTTTATGATGATGAAACAAGGCATAGTATTAGGGCACTTTATATTCGGTGCAAGGATTCAAGTTGATCCACACAAAATAGAAATTATGTCTACATTACCTATTCCACAAAAGCAAAGAGATATCAAAAGTTTCCTTGGCCATGCAAGCTACTACATACGGTTTATCAAAGATTTCAATAAGATTGTTGCACCATTATTTATTTTGTTGAGTAAGAACATTGAATTTGAATGGACATCAAAGTGTCAATACTATTTTGAAGAGTTGAAGAAAGCTTTAACTCAAACACCTATTCTGAGAGGTCCTAATTGGACCCTACCTTTTCATATACATATAGATGCTTCAAATTTTTCTATTGGAGTAGTTTTGGATCAAAAAAAGGGTAATAAAGAGTATGCAATTTACTACATTAGCAAGAATCTTCAAGGGGCGGAGTTGAACTATACTATCACATAAAAGGAGATGCTTGCAGTGGTGTACGCTATTAACAAATTGAGGCACTATATTATTGATTATTCAGTTTTTATCCATACAAACCATACAACAATAAGATATTTGATGAACACGCCAGTAGTTAAGGGTAGATTGGTAAGATGGTTGCTTCTTCCACAAGAATATGACATTACCATAGCGAACAAACCTTGAAAAGAAAATGTAGTGGCATATTTCCTATTGCCAACATAATCAATTGAAGGAGTGGTGGATGATTCATTTCCTAATGAACGCTTATTTTCTCTAAATATACACATACCCTAGTATGCTAATATTGCCAATTATTTGGTAACAAGGCAGATTCCACCACACTTTTCCCTAAGGGAAAAGAGACAGTTGGTACATAAATGTTTCCCATACTCTTGGGTATTAGGTTATCTGTTTTACACTGACCCTGACAACATCATGAGAAGGTGCATACAGGAAGATAAAAAAATTGTCATCATGAAGACTTGCCATGATGAGGCATGTGGAGGTCATTTTGCAGCAAAAAGAACAACATTTAAGATCCTCACAACTAGCTATTATTGGCTAACTTTGCACAAAGATGTTGTTAAATACACCAGGAGCTGTGATAGGTGCCAAAGGATGAGAAGACAAAAAAAGAGTGATGAAATGCCATTGCAGCCTCAATTAACATTAGCACCTTTTGACAAATTGGGTTTAGACTTCATTGGACCAATCTCACCCACATCTAACAACAAGGAATATATTCTTGTTTACACTGATTACTTGACTAAGTGGGTAGAAGTAAAGGCCTTACAGTTTGCCAGAGATGGCAATGTGGATAAAATTTTGTATGATGATATATTTACTAGGTATGGAGTACCTAGAGAAATAGTCACTGATCAAGGTCCATGGTTTATTTTTGACCTAATTACCAAACTAGTTGAAGAATACCAAATTAGACACAAGAAATCAACACCTCACCACCCTTAGACTAATGGTCAGGTGGAAGTCACTAATAGGGAGATTGAAAGTATTCTCACCAAGACAGTGTAGCTACATAGGAAAGATTGGGTTGCAAGGTTACCTGAAGCATTAGAAAACCACCACTAGTTTTACGCCTTATGAGTCAGTATATGGTAAGACAATAATCCTTCTTATTGAGTTTGAATATAAAACATTAAGACAACAATCGAATTGGAAATGGACTTAATAGAAGCTCAAAAGGAAAGTTTGCACACATTAAATGGATTGGATGAGATTAGAATGGAAGAAATCCATCACACTGAGGTAGTACAACAATAAAGGATGAAGTGGCATGATCAGTACATTAAAACAAAAGAGTTCAATGTTGGAGATTGGGGACTGCTATTTGATTCAAGGTATAAAGACTTCAAAGGGAAGCTCTAATCCAGGTGGTTGGGTCCCTATGAAATCAATCAAGTTTATCCCAATGGGGCAGTTCGAATGCATACAATAGATGCAGTCAGATTTTCACTTCTTGTAAATGGCCATAGATTTAAGCTATATAAGAAGCCATTATAGAAGGATGATTTCATATTCTCCCTGTTTCAACAATATGGTTCTCATAATGAATTGAATATAGAATCTAACACAAAGAGTGAATTTTCAATAATAAATGGCATACCAAGCACTTCTAGTGACCTAGAGATTGAGCTACACAACTCAATCCCTGAGCTCACTAGGGATTAATTTCTTATTTTCTCTCACAAGCACACATTGCACGTTATAATGATGTTCAAAATATCTTCAAAGGCATCTATTTTTAAACATTCATAAAGGGTCTTGATGTTGTAGGAACCTATAGCTTAATAGTTGTCAACATTTAGAATGGGCCCTGACACTGCAGGTACCCGTAACGCCGTTTGGCAACATAAAATAAAACTTCAAATTAATTAGCACCATATTGACTACAAGTTCATGCACATTCATTTCATATTACCCACATGTAATATCCATCACTTCACAATAAATACCCGCAGCATGATTCTTTTGCTACCAATTCACATTTCGAATATTCGAGTTGTCACATCGCCAACTCATATCCGTAATACCCATCCTACCAATTGCACCTGCCACCCCACACTTCATTAGTTTGCAGTTATTTTCCATCACATCAAATCAACAATCAAATACATTCTTTTTAGCTTACATGCATAGTGCAGAGTTATCTCTTTCAGTTGGTACTTCAGGTAAGCTATCATAATTAAAATAGTCTTCTTTAAACTTTCATTATGTCTTTTGTATCAATTCATGCATGCAAACTATTCATATCTTAATTTCTATTATTACATATTTTCACCACCTCCAAATACCAAGTGTGAAGTGAGGTCACTTCACTAATTAAGTAGGGGAGAGGGTACAACTTAGTCAATCTTTTAGAAATCGCCACCTAAATCAAATTCAATGGATTAAAGACAACATGCAAAAACCTCCCAATTACATCTCATTTTTGCTATCATTTCTAATTGATAAAATTCAAACCCTGAAAACTTGAGCTTAGTTCGAACCATACTTGAACTTAGAACCTATTCATGAGATCAAATTAAGCTGGTATTGAGAAGGAAAGTTGCAATCTAGTATGGTAGTACAAGTTTACAAGGAAACAAAAGGAAGGTGAAAGGATTTGAAGGTGGTATAGTAGATGATGAATTTCCAAAGTTGAATTGAACACATTGAGCAGAGAAGTAAACCAAAATGGGAGGCGATGTCATAAGAAGGGAGCTAGTAGCTCATAAGCAAATTCTAGAGGATGCAATGGTTTTACCCATTTTTACCAAGGTTGGTTGGCTTGATTATTTCTTGAAGTTAATATAATTTAGTGATGATATGACTGTTAGAGTAATAAGTTATTACACTTAATTAATTATATCATATTGGTTAATTAATTAAGTCACTTATTCCTTTAATTACTTAGGCTAAACTTAGGCACATTAATAATTGATTAATTATTAAGTGTGAACACTAGGGTTTCCATTTTAGGTCAACATTAGGGTTGCATACATTGCTTTCATAAAGCAAATCATCTCATTTAATTTCTTAATTTTGAATATATCAATTTGCACATCTTCATGCAAAGCTCTTGCTTTTTATTGTTTTTCTCTTATGTGGAAGGCCTTTTGGTTTGCATGTCTGATCTTAGTTTCTAACATGGTATCAAAGCCTTGATATGCAGGCCCTTCTCAGATTTTTGAGAAAATCATTGCAGAGTTCGTTTGGGATTCCTCGAGGGTATCATGCCTTGATTTTATTTATGCAACATTTTGGATTAGATCGGGCTTCACCATTGGATTCAGAGCGCTAAAAAAAGTCAGGATTGGCTTTTATTTTTCTGATTTTGGTCATCGTTGAAGAAATCTGTGAGGGTTTCAAGCTCGATGATTTTTTGCAAGCTCTGGAGGTAGCTGATTTTTCAGAGCATTTTGAGCACAAACGAAGGTCACCATCGCGTTCGCAGCGGCCAAAAACCCTAAGGATGCCTGTCGTTTGGTCAATTTCTAAGCACTTGATCCGGAAGGCAAAAAAAAATTGCTAGGGAGGTCGTACGGCCTCCCCAACATGCACTCCGAGACACGACTTTCGAAAAAAAATGCAAAACAAAATGCAAAAAAGTGTGTTTTTTGTTTTGCATTTTTT